>BMAW01069391.1:424824-437407 GCA_019974015.1 Nephila pilipes
ACAGTGGCCTTCGTTCAGTTGCATGTGCTCGGTGTAAAGGCTGAGAAATCGGTAGGTAATTTTATAGTGATATCTCAAAAGGTTTCCCCCCCTAAATTCAGGACTACATCATTAAAATGATAGCAATGTTCCACATTCAAATTGGGCCTCGATCATCACTTTTATCAGACCACTTTCCAAATAGCCAAATCTTTTGATCGAAAATTTTAAATCTCATCTGTTTGCAATAAAATCAATTTTGACCGAGGCGTCACTAGTGGGACTGCAGTTCATTACAGTTTCATTCTGTCTTTCAAACTCATTCATTCTCCAGCGTTTTTAAGATTTTCTCTATAAAAATAGCAATATCTTCCTAAATGTATCAGACAGCGTTTCTTCGATATTTTCATTAATTTTAGCCGGTTTAAACTTTGCTTTTAAACCTCTACTGCACGGACTACAGTTTCCAGAGTCGTTGTCGCCTTCAGACCGAGTTCACTCCTGATCTATATCCCTATTGCTATGATCTTTCGATGGAGCTATTCAGACATCAATCGCAATGAACAGCTTTCAATTATACTCCAGGTTTGTTTCGGGGTTTCCTCATCTGCTCGAAACCCAGGCTTTGTTGCTTGGATCCTAATTCTTGATATGAACCTAAATTCACTAGTGAAACTTTTAAATTTGATCTAATTTTTAGATTTAATTATGATGGAAGGAAATTAATATCTTTATCAGTACCTCGGTAATTAGCGTTACCGTTACCATATTATAAGGTTCATAGAAATCCTGAAGTACTCTGCTTTTTTTCTATAAAATGGTGCTCCTAAACTCTAGATGATTTAGATTAAGTTTTTAATTTGAAAAAAAAAAAAAAAAAAAAATTCGAAAGTGATTTTTTCCTTCTGGAGAGTGCGAATTCATAACATTCATTATTATAAAAAATGCGTTTTGAAACCACTTTTTGATTAAACATTTTGACTGCCACGGTAGTGTGGATGTTAGGAGAGGGGGGTGCCAGCTCAGGTGTCGTCCTCGTCACTTGACCGTGGTTCAAAATTACGAGGTCCGTCGCCAATAGCCCTCGTGTTGCTTCTAGCGCGACGTTAATAAAAACTAAAACTAAACTCCGTTCGTTAAGAAGGCCAGTTGACCCTTGGACATCGAAATGACCCTCTCCCGTGGTCTGAAAAGGATCGGTATCTTCTCAAGTTCATTTTAAAACGTTTTTATGTATTTCACTTGGTGTATATGTGTCATCAAATTTTCGATCGTTAAATTAACCAACTTCCCATTAAGCTAGAGTTCTAAAACTTTGGGAAGTATTCTTACTCGCCTAACAATGCAATATTTATACATTTGCGACAAGTTTTAACTAATATTTTCTTTAATAAGGCAGTTTAGCCCAACCACTTGGCGTGATTTCAAAAATTGGCACCAAACTTTGCGATTTTTTTTTTTTTTTTGGGGGGGGGTGAACGTTAAGTCCGTAAAACGGACCAGGGTACCCTCAGGGGCTTACCTACTTCAGGTAAGTACGGGCACAAACCCGAGGGACCTGAGTGATCTTTTCCTTTCCCATGGGGTTTACTGTCTTTGGTAAACACGGGTGACGCTCCCCCAGATACCCTAGCGATCTTTCTCTATTTTCGACCCTCCTGCTAATCATAACTTTTCTATTTTCATTTCCCTTTTATCATTGTCCAGATAACAGAGTTTTACACATTTCCATTTCATTTATCTGATATATTTTGTTCATCTTCACTTCGTCATATTTTTCCTTTATTCAGTTTTTGTTGGTATCCGTTTTGTTTTCTATTTTTCTTTTTCTTTTTTTTCTGTTGGCTTGCCAACCCGCATGTTTGCCGTGTGCGGCGTCCCGTAAGGAGGACAGTGGGATTCTGGGTATACCTTTTGCGTTCCCTTTGGCCCATGCTTCGCTGTAGACGGGTGGCAGGAGTGAGCCCGCTTCTGTCAATCGGCTGGTGGTAAGTCTCTTTGTGGATTCATCCGCGAAGAGACTCTGCTGTAGGGCTAGTGCTGCAGATAAGGGGTGCATCGAGTTTTCTCGGTGGATCCTCGCCCTGATGCTGCAGTGCTATATCCTGGATGACCTTCAGGTAAGTGCTTTGCCTGGCAATCGCCAGTTGTCCGGTAACTGCCTCCCTCGTTGGATTCCATGGTGGGTGGAGGCACTCCAGGGTGAATATCTTTCTCATTCTATGAATCTTACTTTTTCGTGCATGGGTAAAGGCCTTGTTTTACCCACAAATGTAAACATCGATGACATAGCTAAACATTCCCGATTTTTGATTATTTCCTTACCACACAATAAAATGTCTAATCACTCTTCGTTCGCAATCCAAAAAGCTTTGCTAGGTATCGGTGGTGAACCGAAATCAGTGAAAAAAATTAAAATCTGGTGATCTATTAATAGAAACAAAGTCCGCTTTACAATTCAAATCGTTTTTGTCCGCAAAAACATTTCTAGATTCTCCGTTAAATATCTCTCCCCACAAATCTCTCAACTGCTGCCGAGTTGTAATTTCTGAACCTGACCTGTTATGCACATCCGAAGCGGAAATCCTCGATGGATTTTCCGATCAAGGTGTCACTCAGGTCAGAAGGATCATAATTAAAAAAGACGGTTCCACTTTCCCTACAAAACATTTAATTATAACATTCAATAGTCCCAAATTTTCATCAACATTCAAAGCTAGTTATTTAAACTGCAATATCCGGCCTTATATTCCGAATCCTCTGCGCTGTTTCCAGTGTCAGAGGTTCGGACATTCAAAAACTGTTTGCAGGGGACAATTAACGTGCTCTAAGTGTGCGTCCGTTGGACACTCTTCCACGGATTGCCAACTGGAGCCCAAGTGTGTTAATTGTTCCGAACCTCACACTTCCAACTCTATAATATACTCAAAATGGAAATTGGAAAAACAGATTCAGGAAATAAAATGTATGCGTAATATTTCATATATAGAAGCCCGAAAATTAATAGTTCCGCAATTCCCTCAAACTTACGCACATGCCGCTAAATCTTTTATTACCACGTTCACCCAGACTGATCCTAATTTTACAAAAGTTGTATGCCCACCTCTTAAATGTCTTAAGCCATTGAATTCTCCATCCAAATTGCCACCATCAACTTCTCCACTGCTTACAGTTGCTACATCATCGTCATCTTCTCAGGCGGATATTTTACCTTCAATAGTTCCACTTAAAAACGCTACATCTGTAAATTCTAATATTCTAAATACAGTTGCTCTCGCTTCTCGAAATCTCCCTTCCCCTTCATCTCTTGGTTTTAAAACAAAAACTAAAAAACAAAATAAGGCAAATCGCCCATTCCGAAATATCTCTCATCCTGGAACAAATAGTAAATCTAAAGTTGATATAAAACTTAAATGCCTACAGACCAAAAAAAAAGTGCTCTACCGCCTAAACTCGGAGATGATGATTGTATATTATACGATGTGGATGATACCTGGCTCATGGATGCCATAAATCAAATTGAATATACAAACTTTTTGAAGCAAAAGAAAACTCGGATTCGACCTTAGTTTATTCTGTTTCACACTTTCATCTGATTTTAATCCGATCTGATTACGTTTTGTTTTAAACTGCTATTTCATCATATATGTTAACAATGTTTTTAATTTTTATAACATTTGTCGCACTAGAATTTTAAATTTTACTTTAGCGCATTGTTTTAATTCTTATGTATCACCGGGTTTGGCGCAGCATGGCCATATCTGGCTTTTGCGCCATAAAATTTCAAAATCACTCACTCACTCACGGACCAGGGTAGCCTCATTTGGCAAAATACCGCCAAATAATTCTTGTTGCCAAGGGTGGTTGGGTTAAATTGCATTCCAACCATTTAATTTCCCGGATGAATTAATTAATTTCAGTTAGTTTTAATGTTTTTATGTATTTCACTTGGTGTGTGTGTGTATCTGTGTGTCATCAAATTTTCTAACATTAATTTTTCTAACTTCCCATCAAGCTAGAGCTCTGAAATTTCGGGAACCGTTTTTACTTGCCTAATAATGGAATATTTAGATATTTGCGACCAGTTTTAATTAATATTTCAATAATTTTTTTAACAAACTTTGCCACTATATAAAAACGGTTTTTTTTTTTTTTTTTTATCTCGAATTATTGCTATTTTTCTTTCCTTGGAGTAAAATTTTTCGCTTTGCTGCGGAATTTAAAATTTTCTTTTTCAAAGTTTTTTCATGTTTTGCATGTTGTTTATCTCCTGCGTTAAGGTTTTGAGTTGCATTTCGTGCAGTAATATTGTAGTGTTTCCCCTTCTTCAATAAAGACACCAATAATTCTTCTGAATATACATATATCACAGGGAAACAAAGCTTTCAATATGCGCCGTACGTTGCGCTCAAAATCAGACATGTTCTCCGATCTTCTTCCTCGTTGGCCAACTCCCGTCTGCCTCTTGACGGTAATCCTTGCTTGGTGCAAAAGAATTGCGCCAATGACAGTAATTCATGGCCAACAGTAGTTGACACTACACCTCGCTGCCAAGGTTATGATTAATTGTAAATGAAACATACATCTGAGACCAAAATCTACTACTGTGGCGTGAGTTTTTACACTAATTACATTTTTAAAATTACATATTCGCGAAAAACACACAAGAAAATAACTTTACATCATTTAAATCATATCACTAATCACTATGTTCAGCGATTGAGTTAATACTTTCACACAAGAATAATATTTCCAAAATATATCAATAATATGCATTACACTACAGTTTACGTACAATAAAATTCAAAAATCAATCTTGCAATAACATGTTCTATTATCTTGCAATAACATGTTCTATTATCTTGCAATAACATATTCTATTTCCTCTCTACAAATATTGTATAAAATATTATTCATAGACATAACCTCGTCCAGTACACAAATCAGATGAAATTATATTACTTAATATATCACTTTATAAGCAAAAATATCTCAATACTGATATTAATTAATTAGTTCAAAGAACACACGTATGTAAATAAACTAAACATGTACTCAAATCCAATTACAAACGACTATGCATATATATATATATATATATATATATATATATATATATATATATATATATATATATATATATATATATGCGACACTACTAAAATTATATTTATCAATAGGTTATCAATTGGCAATCCAATCTAGATAGAGTATCTGCTTTGACAAGTTTACATCCTAGCAAATGTTCGATGTGAAGATTGTATTTTTGGAGGACAAGTGTCCATCTCAACGGCTTCAATGATTGTGGAGCATTTTTAACCACAAATGCCAGCGGATTATGGTCACTTATCACTTTTATAGGTGATCTAAATATCCAATACTCGAATCTTTTTAAAGCTCACACAATGGTATAAGCTTCTCTCAATCGTTGGCCAGTGTTGTTGTGCGGTAGCCAATTTTTGACTCGCAAAGCAAATAGGATGTTGTTTTCCTTCATCTTGTGATAGGCAGGCTCCTATACCGTTGCTTTTAATTTTTTCTGGAACTAGTCAATATTTTCCCGAGCCGATTATGTGACCAAGGTATTTTATCTGAGTTTTCGCAAATGAGTGTTTCTTCGAATTTATTGAGAATCCAAGTTCATCTAGCTTTGTAAATATATGGTCAAGATGTAGATGTGTTTCAAAATCAGTAGAAAAATCACATAATCATTTATTTAAGCTTTTGAAAATTCATTTAATTCCTTTAAAGCTTTTATCATGATTCTGAAATGTTGCTTCAACATTTTCCAGTCCAAATGGTAGAACTTTAAACTGGTATTGAGCGTGGTGTGTTTTAAATGATGTATACTCTGTGCTTTGTTCTTCCAGTGGAATTGCCCTATATCCCTTGAATAAATCCAAAATTGTGATAATATTAGTCTTTCCTATGACGACATTTAAAGTTCTATAGTCTACACATAGTCGTAGAATCCCATCCTTCTTACAAACAACTAACTGTAGGATGTCTGGTGTCTGAATTGCTCTTTCTTCTATTGATCCAGCATTTAAAAACTCATTTGCTTGTTCGTCCACTTTTTTCTTTAAAGCTTCAGGAATTCTGTATTTTTATTAGGCTTTTTTTCTCTCAATATTAGGTATCAAACGAATCTTGTGTTCTTCGACCCTACGCTTTTTTTTATTTGCGTTATTTGTTCTTGTCATTTTCGTTTCCCTTTACCACGCTGCTGTCATAAATGTTTCACTTCTTTTTGCTTCCATTGCAGTCTTTCGTTCTCATTTCTTTTCTTCTCTTAGATTATGTTATTGTCTAAACCCTGTTTGATGAATTGCTTCTTTTTTCACGTTTAGTCTCCAACAGTTTTGTTCTTTCTTTCTCCGTTTGTATTTTATTCTGCCTTTCTTCTTTTCCTTGATTTATAGCACGTTTCATTTCTTAGTTTTTCTAATTAATTTAACAAATATGAATATTCACTTTCCTAGGAAGAAAGTCGCCTTTCTAATGTGCTGATAATGCTTTTTTTTCTCTCCAACAATTGCATCCCTCCCCCATAACTTTTCATTTTCTTCGATTCAGAATCAAGCTCTTGTTGAATCTGATATCGTTTTCGTGACATATTTGCCTTTCTTTTTGTTCTCCAAAAGTCGCGTTTTTTTGTATACGTGTAACTTGCTCTTACGCCATTTCTTCCTTGGTTATCATATTATCTTAATAACGCGATTTTTTTAAAAAAAATGTCCTATTCCTAAATAATATAAGATTTTATCGTTGAAGAAATGTTAACATAAAAACTAAACTTACGCAAAAGATATCGACTCGATACTGACAATTTGGTTGAGATTTCCTTTATTGTCTATGCGTTTTATTATAAAATGGAGGATGGCCACGCGCCTCTTTGCCCATCTCCTGAATCTTCCACTGATTCATATGATCCTAACCATCAAATTTTTGTTTACTTAGCGTGATTTAATAAGCATTCTGTGTATTATAGGGTTTTTTTCCTACTGTTTTTCTTGTTTGTGCTAATTTATTTCGGGTTATTGTTCCAAAATAGTTTTAAACATTAGAGTATAGATGCTTCATTTCACAATTCACTATATTGTAAGCAACATTTTATTTCTGTATCATACAGTGGTATACATAAATGAAAGTGCGAGTGCAATTTCCTCCCTATAATTATTTTCCATAATTCATTTGATGATTTTGTTTAATTCTATCGATAAAGTTCTCACAAAAACAAAATAGTCTTTTTTATTCTTAATTTCTGATGTTTTGCTAATTTATTACTCGAAAATGTAAGGCTTAGTAACAAGTTAGGCAAGAAATAATAGCCAAACCATCGAATTGTAAGATTATGTAAATTTGGGATTTTTTTTACCCATTGAGTTGGGGCCACATAGATCTGTTTTACTTATAGTTCTTTACAAAGGCGTATACTTACTTCTTTTATTGGGGACGGAGGGGGAGGGCTATATATTTTGAAGGAAAAAAAACAGACAAAAGCGTAGATGTAACTTATGTTAAACATTAAAAAAATATGTACTTTTTGTCTGCCTGTGTTGGTCGGGTTGGAACCCTACTCCGTTCTTGTCTACGCCACTAGTTCCTTAAGTGTTCAACGTTAGCTGAATTTTGTTTGAAGTTAAAGTGTTTAAGAATAATTTTAAAAGCGTCTTAAAGAAACTCCTTTTGTTTCAACACGAGTTATGATAGAATTATTTTGTGGAAGTTAAAAATACAGTAAGAAGACTATACAAACTTCTATCTTTCCCTAAAAAATGCTTTCCTGCACAATTTTTAACTTTCTCATACTGACTGATGGAATCTATATTTTGACTTTTCATAGTTTTTGGAAAGTTTCAGTCATGAATTTACTAGATGTGCGAGTTCTTTCTTTGGTGAATCAAAGTAAAGGAGTAAAATTAGACATTGCACATTTCATTAATTAATTATGCCCCTCTACTTTTTGATGACTGATGCAACTGTTTTTGAATTTTTGAGAAAAATTTGATAATTCATTTTTTTGTACTTTATTATTGATATTTCACTATAAAATAATCAAATTTTATTGTGTTATGTATTTCATTGTGTGCCGTTGACAGTTTCGGCTCATTTCAAACACGTAATGTGTTCTAGTGATATCTTATTTCACCATCAGGATTGTTATAGAATAAAAATCTATACCCAGCATAGTATAATAATCACCAAAATAAAAACTTTTTTATTTTATAAATCAAAAAAAAAAAAAAAAAATTTTCCATTCCTTATCTGAATATCTATATGGGAAACATATATTGAATGTGAAGTACTTTATCAGAAAGAATATTTAATGTAATTTGAAATATTTGAATTCAGTTTGATTGTTTCAATATGTTATGAAGTAAATACTAAAGTAAATTGACATTTTGAAAAAAAAAAAAAAAAAAAAAAAAAAGTAAATACTTGATACAATTGAATTTGAATACCAGGCTTAAATTAATTTATAAACTAACATTCTTTTTAGGTGAAATATATGTGCCTTTAATAAATGGAAAACAATTAAATAAGTTACATATTATAAATCCATTATTAAATATTCCTTTTCTTGTTACTATTTATAGCATTGTTAATGCTCAACTCAGTGTTAATTCTGATCAGGTTTTGCTAAGGCAATTCCTCCTATGGAATAAAAACTAGTACCACATGTCCTTATTTGCATATTTATATTATTTATTTAATGTTTAATGACTTAAATGTTTTTTTTTTCTTCTTTTTTTGATATTTAATAAGTTGTGAAGGTTTTTTTCTTCTTTTATGATTCATTGCCTTTCAGGTTACATATTTTTACACACGTTTTTTTAATAATTTTTCCTACTTTCACTTGTGATCTTTTTCGGATCTAGAATATTTCTATTTTAGTGACTTTAATTCTAGCCATTTATTTTAAAACATTATAATTATTGCCATAATTTTTTTCGTTTCTTTTGATTGTCAAAAAATCAACCAAGTTTACTGATCCAGAATTAAAGTAAGTATTCGGGAAGAAGTGTGCTTATTAAGTTTCTTCACTTCAATAGTTTTTTTTTTAAAGATTAATATTGTACTTTTGTTTTTAAGATTTGCACAACTCTCCGAAACTCAATAAGAACGAGATTTGATGATCAATTATTCATATTTTATAGTCAATTAAACTGCCAAAGTAAAACGATTTAATAACTTGTAATATAATTGTCTGTAATCTTGCAATGAATTGTGTAAGTAATAAAAATAAAGGAAGAGATAACATGGCGCTGTTTTAATTAACGAGTTAACCAATCAGGTTTATTCTTTGGTATGAAGAGTTGTAAGTATAGAAATATTTAAGGGAAAATAGGTGGTAATTAAATGAATACTCTGTTATGAGATTTTCAAAGAAATTCTTAAGGTATTTGATTGAAATATTGAAGACTCAATGGATTCGCAAAAGAAAAAAGGTGATTATTTTATATCTTTTGTCTGTGTTTTCGCAAAAAGGCATTAAATTATTTTCATTTTTTAGAATGCTTTTCTTATTAAATGAGAGAGATTTAAATTACTTAAATATTTATGTATTTGTAAATAAAAATCTTTAGTAATATGTAAAATATGTTACTTTTGGCCCAGAGGAGAAGTGAAGAACTTTTTTTTTGACTATGAAAGGCCAAGTCCAATAGTTCTGGTTGCGTTTAATAGTTTTGTAGATCAAAGAGGACATTCACTTTCAACTAAACTTATATAGTATATATATATATATATATATATATATATATATATATATGATATATATATATATATATACTCTCTGTCTCTCACTCTCTCTCTCTCTCTATATATATATATATATATTGGTATTGAAATTATATATCTGACTGCAATTTATGAAGTCGCAAAATTGAGATACTTATTATCTGCTATATTATTTTTTAAAATTTATGAAAAAAGATTACTTTCTCACATTTTTTCGAAGAAATTTCTGAGTAAAACTCATTTTCTCTCAATTACAAATTTTGACTTTGAACTTAATATGAAAAGAAGAGAAAAATTATGAAATTCAAGTAAAAAGTGTTCTTTTCAGAAATTACTCGATACGAAATAATTTCAAACATAAATCCATACGACTATTTTGATGGGGAAAAAGCGATATATATGCTGTACTGTAATATATATATATGTGTGTGTGTGGATGTGATAAATATGTGTACTGTAGAAGACTAATGTTTGATAGTATTACCTTACCTATAAAATATTCTGAAGATTTTAATTTTTCCAATTTTGACTTTTTAAACAATGAAATAAAAATCTTTGTAGGTATATTTTTTAATGTACTGTATATTGTACCAATTAAAAATACACTCAAAATCTGTTAAAATCAATTAGATTTTTAAGGAATCGTGTTTTTCGTAAAGGTATAATGCAAAAATATAATTTCTGTAAATTCCACTTTTTTAAACTTAAAAAGTTTATTACTTAATCTACGGTAGAATATTTTTGAATTGCTGTATATTAGTACCAAAGCATTCCATTGTGACGACGATCTCTGTTGATGGAAATGAAATATTATCTGAAACATTTAAATTCTTTGAAAAGTCTAATTTGATCATCCAAGTCATTGTGTGTATCCTATCCTGACTTTAAGTATTAAATAAAATCCGTGAATTTCAAAACAAGCTTACATTTACTTGTACATTTTCATTGCTTTCATTATTGATTTAACTATTAGAAAAATATTTTTTTCTTCGTGTTTATTCTGTTGTTGACCTTCATGAAAAGTATCCACTTAACGTTTCTTTGAAAAAACTTTCTTTCTCTGTGTTTATTTATTGTTTTTAGAAAACGAATTGATTTAACCCTTTAAAGTGAAAATATTCTTAAAATTCAAAATCTAGGCACTGCGTTTTATTTTTTAAGATTACCTAAATTGTTTATGATTAATAATTTTCATAAGTATTTAATATTTTCTATGTAAGAATTTTAAATATTTTGTAGACGTTAAGAGATTCGCAGATTTTTTTTTTTTTTTTTTTTTTTTTACGTTCAAATATATTTTTATAATAAAGATATATTTTTATCAGAAAGAAAACATTTGACTCGAATTTTCAAGAAACTCCAAATGAATAAATAGACGAAGAAAATCTTCAGTGTTAATTAAAAATGAGAATGTAATTGCATTTATTCATTGAATAATTATTCTTATTAAATGGAATATTGTTTGCGACGCTGAAAAATTTGTGCAAATAATTCAGTTTTGAAATAATTCATTTGTAATTTTAAAATATTTTCATTTGCGTTTTTCATATTTTATTCCTTTGTAATATTTTTTTTATTACCGTTAGAAACTTAAATATGCAGTACATTAATTTTTTTTATCTATCATCTCTATTACTATTGACTTTTCGAGTTATACATTGCCAAGTCAAACCTTTTCTTGCCGTCATATGATAAATAGCTTAATTTTTTCTTCTTTAACATTGCTAAGAATTCTGATGTAAAACTGTAGATTTTCAATTTAGGAATATATTACGGTTTTTTAATATCTTATTTTACCTGAGATTTTCTTCTGTTTTGAAATAATGATAAGTCTTATTATATTACGGTTCACTATTTCGTTTAGTAATTTGTTTACATTTCTTACACAATAGGTTGATAAAAAGTGATTCATGATGAGTTGACTTTGTGTTGATTTTCATCACATGCTTTTTTAACCATTGATGTTTGTTTACCTGCTCATTCTTAATGTTCGATTATTTTTTTTTACGTAATAAGTGCTAAAAACCATTTGATTTTGTTATACCGCACCTCAGAAGTGATTAATTTTTTCTGCGAAAAAGTATTTTACTTTCAAGAATATATTTCATGGAAAATGTTTTTGAATTAATTTTTCCAGGGGTCGGGAGGAGGAGGGGGGAATTATGGAAATTACGGGGGGGGGGGGGTTCAGTGTATATTATAGTAAAAAGTAAAAAAGTACCCAACCCTGAGTGTGAATCGTTTGTGCTATAAATTCCACTATTTTTGTAGAAATGTAGCACATCTTTGTACTGACAAACTATTTTGAAGTGAAAAAAGAATAAATGTAAAACTTATTTATTTCAATAGTTTCTTTAATGTGGAGAATTATGAAATTATTCTAGCAGTAGTAGAATCCAATAAAGTAAAAATTTGAAACAATGTTTTTTGTGTATGCCGTATTTAAAGTTTCTCAAATGCGCTAAGTCAGATTGTAAATTATTTATGTAGTCTTATTAAATGTGTCAAGTAATATATTGCGTCTTTCAACTTGAATATTTTTTCTAAGTTTCGTTGTGAAATATTTATTGAGTTATTCACTTGTCCAGAGTGTTCTTTTCATATCATATGCATAAATAGCAAACTGAAAGTTGACCTGGCTGAACTTTTCATATCGCGAAATTCATCGCTTTCATGATTAAGCAAAAGCTGATAATTCTGAAGTATCAAAATTTCTGGTATCCATCTTACTTGTTTCCCAAACAGGGAATATGCTAGAAAATGCGAGATATTTCGTGAAAAACTGAAGTTTAGTCACTGTGTTATTTCAGTTTTTATTATTATTATTATGTTATTTCAGTTTTTTTTATTATTATTATTA
>BMAW01069391.1:437417-480531 GCA_019974015.1 Nephila pilipes
TTTTTTTATTATTATTATTATGTTATTTCAGTTTTTATTATTATTATGTTATTTCAGTTTTTATTATTATTATGTTATTTCAGTTTTTATTATTATTATTATGTTATTTCAGTTTTTTTAAATTTTTTTATGGATTTTATATTGCTTACATCCATATGCTTATCTGTCAAGTAAAATTTGCATTAAAATTTACAGTCACGTTTATCAAAGCTGTATAATATTTGAACGGTTTTTTTCCCCTCGGTAACAAACATTTTCAAAGCAAAGTGTACATTTTTTTTAGTGTTGAAATAAATTATCTTATTTTTTCTATTCATTGATAAATTGAGACAGGGTTTTTGGGAAATGTTTTATATATATATATATATATATATATATATATATATTTCATACGTACTCATATTGTCATATTGTAAATTTACACATTTTAATTCATATGATATGAAAATAGTTGCAATTACATAAATCTAATTCTGGCCTTTTACATTTCAACAACTAATATATCATTTAATAAAACTTGTTGAATAAAATAAAATTAGTTTACAAATTCTAAGTGCTACATTTTTTGGCTTTTGCTGGCCCACTCTTTATGCAGTGTTACTATTTATAGGTATTTAATCTCTTAAACTTGAAATTGTAATAATAATTTTCACTGTTATTACGATATGATCGGAACTTTTAGTAAGTTTAATTTTCTTACTTCACTTTTAATTTTAGATATTTGATTACTTTTTACTAATTTTTGGTTTATATTGTTCTGTTCGTACTTGATTTTATGCAGAAATTCATTGAGCGAATGCAAAGCGGGAAGGTTAATGTGCCACAAAATCTCTAAACCTACTGTTCAGTCCTAAATCTGAATTCGCAACTCGATTTGCTACTCCCTCCCCCCGGGATGCCACAGCGACCCTTCTCTATTTTCGGTTCTCCTTGTCAACTAATTTTTATCTTCTTTCCAATTTTTTGTACTCGCTTAGATCATAGCTTTACTTTGTTTGTGGCACAGCATGGCCACATTTGGTTTTTGCGCCATTAAAATATTGTCACACACTCGCAAATGGATTTCATCTGCCGACCATGGTCAAATGCAACCTGCAGTTCAAAGTCTAATAGGATGCAGCGAGTGAATGTAGATTTATGACGCAAGAGTTCAATCGGGCTCTTGTGCCATTGCCAGAAAACGAGTCTCTCTACATTATTAAGCATTTTCATAATATTTTGCAGATGCTTAATTCGCTCAATTTATAGTCAATGCGGCTTCGAAATTGTCCTTCAATCTCATGTTGGCCGCAGTAGCCTAGTGGTCATGGCTTAGGATTCGTGGCCGGCGGTTTTCGTTCCGTCGCGGGTTCGATCCTTGGCCGCTAAAGACCCATTATGTAGCCGGGGCTGATGCACGTCAAATCTGTCGGGGCCCAAACTCCTCTTGTGGGCGTGGTGTGGATGTTAGGAGAAGAGGGTGCCTGCTCAGGTGTCGTCCTCGTCACTTGACTGTGGTTCAAAATTAGGAGGTCCGTCGCCAATAGCCCTCGTGTTGCTTCTAGTGCGACGTTAATAAAACTAAACTAAATCAATCTCATGTAATTCAGCCTTAATAAGCGATGACAAAATGAATAAATAAAAAATTACCAGTATTTATCATTTAAATATTCAACTTGTACAAGGAGGCTTGATTAACATCAGTCTTTTACAAAAATTGAGGCTGCATTTGAAAATACAAAAGTTTAAAAATATCACTGCGATGTAAACAGCTGATTCGTGTATGAGAAGTAATGGAAACTTTTTCTCAAAATGAAGCAGAAATGAATGTTGTTAAGTTTGGAATAGAAAATACCAGGGTAAAGTTGCAAAGCCGTAAATTTTGCCATTTTTTTAAATGTACAAGTTTGTAAATATTTGGATCATGAGATTTCCCACAATCTTTAAATCTTTGATAAAACTTGTTTTATTTTTCATTTCGTTTTGTGAAAATTAAATTTTCTTGTTACATTCTTGATGATTAATTTTGTGAAAATAACTATATATATATATATATATATATATATATATATATATTTAAAAAAATTGAATGAATTTAGGAGTAAATAATTCGCAAAAGCTTTAATGCATTAAAACAAGTATTTCCATTCAGTATAGTAAACTTATGTATTCCAACATTTTGATTCAAGTGAAAGATTTTTGTGGAAATTTGATATTCGTTTGTAATTTTACAACCATTCTTTTACCTAATTTTCTTCTAATACTTACTTTCTTTTAATAATCTGGGTTAGGAAAGTTTTTTTTTTTTCCTGTATACTGATTGACATTGAGACACAGTGATTTCTTCTCATCCAAATGCCTTAGATTTTTGTGAAGCATGTGAATTATTGTGAGAGTTCTTATAAATACTCTAATGTATCAACTTTTTAAATCGATATGTACACTAGGATCCTAGGGAAATTTCCCGTTCTTAAATAGATGGACTTAAAGAATAATTATTTCGATTTTGTTAAGAAATATCTTTAATCTTTCTCGACGAGCAGTATTTTATTATTTTCAAACATGAAATACACATGAGCCATAAGAATATGTGAACTTCTGCTCCTTTCGAAAAACAGTTTTTCCTGTCCATTTGAGTAAAGAAGACTGTTTAATGATTGCTTTTCATTTGCTCAGTGACAGTAAAGATATGTTTAGTAACTTGTATGAGTTTCATTTAAAATAAATAAAACTATTAAAATATAAAGATATGAATCACTTACCCTGTTCTCAGGTTTGCATAATACTTTGTGCCTTTCGTTTCAAAAAATAGCATGTAAATAAGATAATTTCGTCGCAGACTTCTGAATAAAAATCGTGATCAGTTGTATAAATAATAAGAAAAATCATGTTCAGCTTTCACGAAATGTATTCTAGATTCTGAGTGATCGGCATCTTTAAGTTATTTTTCAAATATTTTGAATTGAATTTCGATAACATTTTAATTCTGATGGATTTGCGTTTGAATTAGACAACTTATTAAAAAATGGCCTTTTGTCCGATGGGTCTAAGGTTCCACGCTCGATTTCTTCAAAAAACGACCTATTTAATAATGGTATGATGCATATTAAATATCGACCGGTCTCAAAGTCGTTATGTAAACAGTGTAGAAGTTAGGTGTGTATGCCCCAACTCATGTAATGGCTTCGTCACTTAGGAGTGAAATTTCTAGATTCCTTGCCAGGAATTACTTTCCGAATTTTAAGGTAGCAGTAATAATAAGGGGAAAGAAAGAAATAGAACCGAGAGAATTGTGTCGTGAATCTTGAAGGATATACATCGTTATATGAACTTTCCCAAATGAATTGTAAAGGGGGGGGGAAAACCTAGCTGTAAAGTTACGAACTCTCCATTGGGAGCAGACCGTGAGTTCAAGCTGTGATAATTACGATGATTTTGATTTCCTGTTGTGTCGGGGCTCGAACACGCAACGATGCATATCTCTCAAAATTCAGGTTGCATTTCATTTCACTTATTTGTACAGAATGGTGGTTGCGACTGCTGCTGCATGATAAATTGAACTGAACTTGAAAATCCTCAGTTTGCATAGTGTGGAAGTTTGGTAAATGTGATACCCCATTTGCTTGCCCCCCGATCGTGAATTGCAATACGAGGACCAATACAAATAGCCCTCGTTGTCATTTTAAAGGGTCGTTAAATTGAATCGAACAAACTTGAATGAATCTCGAAGATAAATTCTTCACAATTTTTTAGCCATCTTGAGAAATTTTGGAACCAGTTTTCAAAGAAATTGAATTATTGGAGAGTCTTTCATTTGCGTTTTTCCTGTCGTTCAGACCGATGGAATGGGAAAAAAAGGAACATCTTTTTTAATGCTACGTTTGTTCTTTTTTTTTACTTCCCTTTTTTTTTCATATTTTTTCCCTACTGGAGTCCTTATTTCTAAATATATATGTACACACACAACCATTCCCCTCACTCATTCATCGCAACCACCAGGCGAAAAGATGTGCGCAACTGCCCCGAATCAGAGGGAAGAGATTACCAACTATCTTCTTGCTTTGCTTCCCAGGATCGTTAGTGTTGTTTTTCATGAATTGGTCCTCAGGAATAATACAGATTTTGGTAGTTCTGTGTGAATTTAGCGTTGATGTGTTTGTAATCCCTTGAAAATTAGTTGCTAGCCTTGCTGTGGAATTTATTTGCGGAATTGACCGCTTTGCGAAGATTACAGTTTAGAAAGAACACTGATTTGTGATTGCATGTGCCACAATTTTGGAAAAAAATACTGTTTCAAATTAACGTTCAGCCAGACAATACTAGTTATGGAAGAAATTTAGCAGTTTGTGAAGCTTTTAAATATACGTGATAAATTTGAATTTTTTGAATTTTTATATTGAATAGTTCTCAAAAAATAGAATCGCAATTTGATAATATTTGATTGACTTCTTTACAGTTAAACGATAGATTAACAAAAACCTTTAATTTTAATGTAGATGGTAAAATTATTGTAGGTAATTTTAATGGCTACAAATTTTGAACAGTGTGTTATTTTATATGTGGTTGGTTTTGTGTGATGTGCCTATTGTTTCGAAATTACTTGCAGAATGCATATAAATATTACTATTTTACTTTAAACTTTGACTTTTGTATAGGAGCTGTTGAAAAAAAAATTGATCACATAGTTACATTTGCAACCATTTTTTTGGGGAACATTAATTGAAAATTGTTGCTATCAGAACTTATTTCTTGTTATAAAAGATTTGCATAAAATTTTATTCTCATTTACTGTATGAATTCCTTAAATTTAGAATCTACATTTAGATATATCTATAGAACATTTCTGTGTTGTACATAAATGTAGTTTCAGTTTTGCATTTCGAAATATTCAAAATAAATAAGACTATACTTTTTTGTGATTAAGATTTTACCTTTCAAAAATCGAATATTTCTCGCTGTGATTTTTATATTTATCGAAATCAATTACTAGAACGTATCCAACGCATATTTAAAAAGAAAAGAACACTGGAACATTTTGTTTGAACGAAATTTGTGACCATGATGGATACTATTGATCCAGAACCAATCAGTCGTCGGTCTTCATACCGAAGATCGGTAACACCTTCGCGTAGTATAGGTCCTCGTGGAACGGGCTCCTACAAAAGACAAGCAAGTTGTCGAGGTAAGTTTCGACAATAAAGTTTTATCTATTTTTAGAATTTGTTCAATGCATTTCTGGACCGGCAATGATACTTTGACTGAAATATAACTCGCGGAAATATTTTGGTTGTAATTTTTTTTTGTTGAGGATTATAAATCATTTGATTTGATTTATAATTTTATCACGCTTGTTTTGTCGAGAGAAAAAAATATAATTAATACACAAATATGATGCTAGCTCTTGTATTATGATTTGAAAAGAAGATTTTAAGGATTCTTCATTTCATGATAAAAATATGCCCTGAATTAAATATTCTGATACGTCCAATTTAGAGTTAAAAATAAATTTGAATTGCAGATGTGTTATAATTTTACAATTTGATGTCTTAAATCACAATTTATCATTATTTTTATTTTTATTAATTTATTTATTTGCGAATATTCTGTTATCTTAATAAACTATAAATAAATTTTTGATATTTGTGCCAGTGATCGCATTAGTACTTGCATTTTGGTAGCTGAAATAGAATTAAATCGTGTTTAAATATAAAATGTTCCGTGTTTAATATTAATAATTTTCTTATATTGAAACTATATGTCTAATTAATTAAAATTCTCCTTTCATTCGTTACACACACACTTTTTGACGCGTTTCATTCTTAATTTGAAATTATACATATTAATATGAGGATTTATGTAAATTTTTTCCTGTTTGGGCGAAGGAGATTTTGTTGATATAAAGTGAAAAAAATGTTAAAAACTGTTCGTAAAAGTGCATGTATAATTCCCCTCCCCCTCTGTTAAATGTAAGGAATGAGTTGATTTAGATTAAACTAATAAAAATGCATAGTGTGCACATCAAGATGAAATGCATTTAAATCATGGAATTCACACTCTTTAAAAAAGATTTGGCTTTGTATCTTTTAATACTATAGGATTTTTATTGAAGTACATAAAGGTATCTTTTCATGCATGTTAAAAAAAATTCTCAACATTAAAAAATCTAATAATTAAAAAAGATTTTTATCTTATGTAAAAAAATCTTATGATTATTATACTCAAATTTTGTGTGTAAAACATTTAAGACTTCAGAATCTGTTATTGTACTTTGATCAGTAGCAACATAAAAAAGAATTGAAACGCTTTAATATATTTAATAAACAAAAATATGAATTATCAGTTTGATTAAATTTTGAAGAGAAAAATTATCCGACCTGTGATCTGCATTCGAAATTAAAGTTCAAGAAGTTTTTGATTTCAAGATAATATAGAAGTGCTGAAAATCATGCGTACAAAGCTTAAACAGGCATAGGAAAGTTTTCTAGATTTGACCTTTATTTATATCAGTGATACGGGCTTTATTTTTCTGTTTAATTTAACCTATGATATAGCTTAGATTAAAGACTCTGGAAATTTCCCTTGTTTTGTAGATTTCTTTGTCAATTAAATGGAAACAATGAACCCATACATAGTTAACATAATAAAGAAAGTATAATATAGGCGGTCATATAACATAAAATGTGTGTAAATAATAACCCTAAAATCCATTTATTGCAAAGGAAATTTCAAATTAATCGTTTATTGAAAAAGTAAAGACATGCCTTTGTTTAACTTGAATAAAATCATAAAACCTGTAACGTTGAGCTATTCGCGAATCTTCCCTTAGGTAAGATTTGGGTTTCTTTCTCATTTTATATTTAAAATTCCAACTGTAACAATAAAGTGAAACACGATTATGCAAATTAGACGAAGATTCGAAGCGTAAGGAATTAATTTAGGACAGGGATAGAGAAGTGAAAGTGCACAGCTGATAGTGCGTTGTCAATTTATGTTAGTAAGTTAGAAATTGGCATGAATTGCTGTGGCTGACCTTCTGTGATTAAAATCGGTTAGAAGAGACTCCTGATTAGAGTAAGTATAATACGAATCGATTCTGTAGTATTCGAGAAGTGCTTCATTCGAAGCGAGTGAGTTAGTAAGCTAGAGTTTTATTGTTTAATTCTAAATAAGGATTCAAGGTGCATTAAGGCTTGATTTAGAGGGAGTGATCCTCTATACTCTGTGAAGAAATTAAATAAGCAGTGTTTTTCTGCCGTCTCTTCTATTGATATTGTAACTTTATTGACTATTTAATTAAACTTTACGATACCTGTACAGTTAAATAATTAGGGGCTGGCATTATATGCTTCTTCAGCGTAACTAGCTACATCTCAAACTAGGGCTGCGAGCTAACCACAAGTCTGATAATTTCAGTAACCTTCCGAGTACTTAATAATACACGCACTCACATAGGAGGTGTTTTTTAAACAATATATACTACAACTATAAGTAATTATTTAAAAATGAAATTTGAAATTACTTGTTATCTCTATTTTGATGATGAATATGATTTACTTTGTATAATAATAGTTTATTGAATTATTGCATACACTTAGAAATGAAAAAGAAATAAGATTTAGTAGTTTTCACTCTGAAAATGGAGATAAAAAGTTATATTTTCTCTTTAGTTGAAAATGACGTATTTTTTTCTGTCTGAATAATTTAATACAACATATACCTTGCATGAATTTCATTATTATATTTTTTATGATAAAATATTTATTTGATATACTCTTTAATCAAAATCTTTAAAAATGTAGAGGAATCTAGATACTTTGTAGACATATTTCCGCACGATTGTTTTGAAAGATAAAGCGACTTGAATTTTCCTGTTTGGATGCTTTAGACAATCGTCTGGAATGATTGAGGGCTGTTACGCGATAAAAACATTAAAACTTCTGATACCAGTTTAGGTATCGCCTGCGTAGTTTGTTTGTGATTAGAAATTATCAAGTTTAGTATCTAAAGCTCTTCTAATCTAACGATGTTAGCTAAATAAAATCAAACTCTGATCTCACATTGTTAAAATTTTGTGACTTACATTTAAAATATTGAGGCTTACGAAATGGTAAGAGGTATAATAAGTAATTATAAAAAAAGGCAAAGAATTTTCTTTTTATTTGTGATAATCTACTTACAGATGCTCTATTGTAAATAGAATCTCCATAAATTGATCATCTAGGAGGTTGAAATAAACTCGTCTACGTACAAAGGTGTTCACATCATGAAAATGGACCAATTATACTGATTTCTACTTGCTATTTACTTTCACGTATGGCTTTGAGAATATGCGAAATCATGCTTATTAAAAATAAATTTTGATCACGTGTGCAGTTTCATCCAAAATTGCTATGCTTTTACTATTCCTTCATGATTTAATCTTTCCGTCAAGTTTCCACTTGTTTTTACTTTATTTTGTATGCTTTTTTGCTCTTCAGTTTCCATTCTTCTCGAATCCACGTTCATAATCCGAAATTTATGTAAAATAGGTAAGAACTGAAAAGAATTGCGTTGGCTGGTATTCTGTAAGGACTTTCTCGCTTAAAAATCGATAGGAGAGATGAAAAATTTGACTACTGGAGAAAAAAAATTGAATTGAGGCTGAGTTTACGAAATGTTGCTGTTTTAGGTATAGTCGCTGATGTTGATAGTGGTAAACCGAGTCTCGATTTGAATTTAGTAAATAGTTGCAACTTACATCTTAGATTGTATATTTTCACTCAAGTATAGGCAAGTTAAAATTTTAAATGCGTTTATTGAATAAGTAACGATTAGGTTCTAAATTTGAAATTTATATAATTCTCACGCACGCTCACTTGAACTCTGGACGTTTTTCGTAGTAAAGTATTGAACAGAAACCGCGGACATTTTACATTTCTGTCTGGAAAATCAATTTTGGTCATTTATTTGTTATAAAGATAAGTAGGAAAATAAAAAACTCTCAGTTGATTATTTCACTAGACATAGCATTTTCTCACACAACTTTAACATCGTTATTAGATGTATAATGCTTTGATCCAATTTGAATGTTTTTTTAATTTGCCAATAACTGTACTATTAAATTAAAAAAAAAATTTAAAAAAAAAACATTTTAAATTATTGCGGGAAATGCATACGAACTGTACGTTGCGAAAAGAAATTCTCAGTTTGAGTAGGTTCTTGAGCAATTTAAGCTTTGGCTACAAAATGAAACCTGAAAAGAATCAACAATATAACGGAACATTGCAATCAATGAATAAAATTCTCAGCTTCTACACCTCTTAGTACAATGATCAAGTTATAGAGATGAAATTAATCGTAAAGTAATGTTGTATATTGCAATCAAATTTGTCAACTTAGAAGATGAAAAACGTTAGAGATTAGTCTTCCATTGATGACAGTGTCTTTTTGGATGTAAATTGTATTAATAATAGTAATGAACGAAATTTATATTTTTACTAAAATGCAAATATAAAATAAGAAACATATGATGAAAATCTTACATTTTGTAAAAAAAATTGGTCAACGTTCGAAAAAGCGGTCGACTTTGAAAGTAATAATGTATTGATTAAATTGTAGTATTGCATACTATCTCTATCATCTGTTAATTCAGTTTTCATTAATGTCAAATCATAAATGTTCAATTATTTAGCACTACAGCTACATATTGAGCATAAATCAAATTTCACCAAATCGGCGCTTTCCATGTTTTACGTTCGAGATTCATTTCTTAATGAATCTCATTCAAAAATAAATTTTCCCTACCCTTTGGTTAATTACTATTTTTCTCTAGTTCCGGATAGCTGCAATGTAAAAATTTAATAAGTATGTAAGATATTAATAAATGTTCGGGAAAAATAAAATATTATTTCTAAACTTCACCGACGAATCGTAATTGCTTCATTATAATTTATGATTATTTCCTCATATAATTTAATTGGTATCGAGCTCTCGATTTTTGATTAAAGTTTATGTTAAATAACCAGAATGGAATTCAAGGACTCAATTATACGATTAGTGATGTTTCGATCCTTTGTCATTTTTCATTATATTCCTGACATCAAATATTGAACTATTTTTATTTACTTCGTCTATAAAATTTTCCCCATGATTTTTATTCTACTTATTAACTTGAAACATATTTTAACAAATTATTTGGGTGATAGTTTGAATTCTTGTATCGACTTATCATTTTGAACTATTTTTAATTTCTCTGCATTTTGCGTTTTTGAAAAATGAAAAATTATTTATTCACTTTGTAACACTATCATTATTTTTATTAAATCTTATTCTAATGTAATTTATGTATTTTTGTACATTTTAAGCATTATTTTCGTCTCGAAATAAATTGTACGTGATATATGATACATGTTTTAATATAAAAACATTTTCTGAAGAACAATTTTGGTTATAAATTTTATTAAATTGCGTTATAGTTGTTTTTTTTTAAGCACTTGATGTTTTTGTTAATTTTATTTTCTTATTTTTTTAAACAGAATTGGAACCTCTTAAAACTCTTATAAACAACCGATATAGCTAATTTGAATTTTATTGCAATGTTAATCATTTTATTGCTGATAACTGTTTTTGTGCGTAAATGTCATTAGTAGTTATGCCGATATTTATGTTTCACAACAGTATACATAACTAGATAAATTTAGTTTGAATCCATAATTTATTCTTCGCATTATCATCGAGATTTCAAGTATACTTAGAAGAACCATTAATGTGATTTAAAATTTTATCTACCAATAAAAATTATTGCATGTTTAGTCAAATAGATAAATAATTAAATCTTCGAAGAAAAAAAAATAATTCCGTGTTTTGAATTGGACACATTTGACTTTTTTCCATTTGCTGTTTCGAAAAATTTTCTTCTTTTTATTGTCTATCAATTACTGAAATAAGGATTTGCGAAACAGTTAAAAATTTCACTCAACTTATTTAAATTATTCGTAAAAATTTCAGCTATTTATCGAAAATCTTTTATGGTTTTTGCAATCTCTGAAAATTCAAAAGAATTAATATTCCTCTCCGGAAGCTGTGCGAATAAGTATTGCGTGCTTTGGATATTTTATTTGTAATAATTTATTGCTACCATAATTATCATAAGAATTCCGTTTATAACATAATTAAAGCTTTGTATGAATGATTTTTAATTGCTCGGTTTTTAAAGATTAAATCTGTAAAGATAAATTCGACTGCCAGAAATGAATTAATATGCAAGTAGTTGAATATAATGATTACAGCAATGAATGCGTGACCTTATTTGCAAAAGATTGAATTAGAAATATAATTCAGGCATTTAAAGGAGTATTCATTAGTTTTGTATCATTTCTTTTCTAAGCATTTAACATTACTCGAGATATATTTTATACGTATTAAAAAAAGTATTATTGTGTAAAAAAAATGAGTATTGTGTAATATTCATATTTTATCTAATGTTTTGGGTTGACCGGGGAAAGTTCGTGCCGATTTGAAGGAAAATTGAAACAGAGCATTTCAAAACTTTGGTACACATTTACTAAGCTATGTAGGTGTCATTCTGTTCCACAAATTTTCTTCGTCTTTCAGGCAACTTGGAAATTCCATCCTTCTAAAACCTCTCATCTTTTTCGGCGGAAAACTTTTCTACGTGATTTTTTTTATCTCAACCAAAGGGTCGGAAGTTTTTTCGGTGAAGATAATTTTTTAATGATCAAAATGACGGAAATCTGAATGCGTGTGAAGCCTGATGAATAAGGTGGATGGGGTAGGGCATCTCAACCGAGCTCTAATAACTTTTGTCTAGTTGTCAGACGCATGTGGCCGCACATCTTTTTAATGAAATACGCCCTTTTGATTCACTAATTCTGGGCCTTTTTTGTTCAATTACCGTCCTAAATTCGTCTAATTGGAAGCGATACTTTTCTGAATTTATCGTCTCGTTGTTTGCTAAAAGGTCATAATACCTCATTCTTTCCATTCCCACCAAACACAGAAAATAACCTTCGAATGAAGACCGGCTTTTGGTGTGACTAAAGGTTGTTCATTATGCTTTTCGCTAGACCTTTATCCATTTTTCACCTCCCGTCACTACTCGTACTTGCTTCAAAAATGGAGTCTCCTCGTTGTGTTTATAGAGAAAGTCGCACATAAAAATGCGTATCACTAAGATTTTTCTGCGTTAAATCGTCGGGAATCCATATATGAAAACGGTTTATATAACTAAGCTTCACAAAATGCTCGTGGATGTTGGACTTAGCTATTTTAAACATTTCTGCTGATTTATGTGTCGTACATCTTGGGTTATTCCCAATAAGTGGTTTAATTTGATCTCCATCTGGAGAGGAGGGCCTTCTTATTCTTCAAGATTGAAATCACCCGCTTTAAATCTAACAAATCACTTAAAACACAGTTCTTGCGATCACTATAGCCGAGTAATAATGGTCGCAAGCTCACGTCCGATGTTGTTTCCATCCAGTCGTGGGTTCAAGTCCTGTTGCCACCAAAGATCTGTCTTGTAATGGGGCTGATGCACATTAAATATGTTAAGGTTCTAAGTCTTCCTATGGCGTGATAATAAAGTCTGGAGGCCGGAATGCCAAATCAAGAGTCGTCCTCGTTCCTTGACCGAAGCTCAAAATTACGAAGTCCATTTCCATTGGCCCTCGTGTTGCTTCCAAGAGCGGTATTATGAAACAATCAATCAATGAAGCGACAACGAATATGAAATTTATAGTTTTAAATTCAGTAATTCTGTATGCGAGAAGTTCTACTACAATACTCGTATGTTATATTCCATATGCTATAAAATTACTGTAAATATAAAACGCATCACATTTTATTGCAATAATAGCAAAGAACAGCATATGGACATGTAATATAATTATTTAAGACGAACATTCAACTGGAGTTCTCTTCGTCGTTCAATTTTCTATTTATTGATTATTGCACATTGAATACTGAAGTTATTAGTAACATTTGTACGGTATGTTTGATTTTTAACACCTGTGTGTGTGTGTGTGTTTTGCACTTTAAGGTCTCAAAGTCGTATCAAGCAGTATTAATGTCCATATTACGTACAAAAGTTAATAGAAAAGCGAATTAATTTCTCATCGATTTAAAAATCAATACAAAGGAGAATGTCATGTTTATTGTAGTGAAATATAATACAGCTGGAAAAAAATAATCGATTATTATTATAATACTTCTGCAAAATCATATCTTGAATAACGACGGTTTTGGTAAACGTCGATAATCCTGGAACAGATTACCGTCTTTAACCAAGGTATCAGTTTACTATGCATTTCTGTTTGATTCGATTTTTTCGTATATAAAATATGTTCCTAATTTCTTCACTTGTACTTCAATGTTAAATTGGATACTTGGTTTTATATGTTAAATGAAAAACAATATTTATTGAATTATTTTTTATTTTAATGATTATGGTAAGTAGGTAAATCGCACTTATATTAATGTTAGGACTATTTTTTTTATCAGAAATTTTTTTGAATTTTACGAAATTGTTTTGATACTTTTTTCTTTTTAACCATCAACATTTTTGTTTCAGCAAGTTGAATTTAATTCTAATTCCCAAAGCAATGGGTTAAAGTCCTTGAAAATGCAGTAGGTTTACTTTCATGTGGTTCTCTTTTGGAAAAGTGCCTGCCAATTTCGTTCTGGGATATAGTTTTTTTTAAATAAAGAATTTATTTTTTATCCATCATTAGTAACCCTTTTTACTTTAGGCAGACCTTGATTTTTTTAATGCATCGCATGCTCAATTCTTTAACGCTAGCAATGTATACATTTGAAGCAATATTCCATTTATATCTCTAATGTATAGTAATTTTTAAACCGAGTCACTAAAAATAAAATAAATATGTTTATTTCAGAAGCAGAAGATTCTCATGCATTGAGCTGGCGAATTTGTCTTGTATAGTAAGAAATGTGTGCATCTCAGTATTTGTAATATAATATAGATCATACGGTACTTTCAATCTATATTACACAAGTTAAACCTACCGCGCACGCACTTTTAAGGCCGGGAACAGAGCCAGCTCTAGCGTTTTTGTCGTCGTAAGGAGGGGGGAGGGAAGAAAAAAGAGGGAAACCTGAATTTACCCCCCCCCCAAAAAAAAAAAAAAAAAAAATCCAATGTTATAAAAGAGCCGTTTTATCAGAAAAATGACATATATTTCATTTAAGACAATAATACAAATGCTGATTTACGGAATTTTTTTTTATTAAATAGCAAAATTTACATTTTTAACGAGCTAACTTCAACAAATTTATAAACTAAAACTAGCACCTATTAAATTCAGAGAAAATTTATATAAATATACTTTTAAAACAATTAAAAATACCTAATATTATATTATACGAAGTTGAAATCTGAATTAAAACATTCTCTTTTGAAGTTTCTTCTCTTCAAAATTTCGATTACCTTCTTTCAAAATCCAATTTGTTAGTCAATTCATGTTCAATGGTCAACATTGCTAACCCATTAAAATAATTTTGAGTTGACATGGTTCTTAAATAGTTTTTTTTTTTTTTTTTAATTTCTTTTTAATTTAGGAAAAGTTCTCTCGCCAGCTGCATTAACAAAATTCTAAAAGTAGTGCTCAAATTTGGCGCAATTTTAAGGGAGCTAATGAATTTTTCATTGTTATGTCAAAAAACAAGGCCTATTTCGTTCTAAAACTTTAAGATCGAAAGAATCACCATCTGCGTATACGTTTTCGAGATATTTACGGTGTGCCAGTAATTCATTTTTCATGCTGTGTTTAAGTTTGTGGACATCGTATAAAAATTCAAGAGTCGTTATGACAATTCAATTGGTTGAGTCTCAGCTCCAATGTACTGGTCACCTGATTTTATTGTAATGAAAGAAAAAAAAATCTATAATATATTTTTGTTTTGAATTTCTATCGGTTCGTTTTAATTTTCATATGAATAATTTCGTTTCGTTAAATGTTAAATCTAAAAGAATGATTCCTAGCAAAATATACCAGAAACGAATATGAAATAAATTTAGTGATGTGATTGAAATAGAAAAGAGAAATTATGTTTGATTTTTTTAAAAAAAATAAAGCTTCATTCTAAATCTTTGTTAATCGCGGCTTTATTAATTTAACCCATAAAAAATCCAAAGTAAACATTTTGTGTCTAAAATTAAATTTTTTTAATTTTAGCAGTTTCAATTATTATTATTTTTATATTGAAAATGAATTAATTTTAATCTATTGGGAAAATGACGGCAGTGGTAACTTGAAGCAGAAATGCGAGTTTCATAGCCATCGGCTTTTGGTTCGAGTCCCGAATATACTTATTAGCGTTGTTTGGCAAACAGGCGGAGATCTCTTATTTTATTCTGAGTCTCAAAGTTTTCACGTGTTGGGAATTGCAATTGTTTGTTAGTAAATTTGGTAACTTTGAGAGTAGTGCATAAAACCTTTGATGTGAGTATAATAACCATTGTAAGTGAAACATTGTTATACCGTAAAAAGATTTTTTTTAAAAAAAATCAGAATGCTATCATTTTTATTTATTTATTTTTTTTGTAAGATAATTATCATAATGTGGGTTTTACTTGTATCATACTATTAACACAATGTTCTTGTATTGATCTGATAATCGGAATAGTTTGGGAAGTTTGACTCAACTAAATTTGTGACGTTGGGCTGTTCAAGATTTTCTCTTCACTTACCTTGGGGACTTTTGGTAATCAGAATTGCATAAAATTACTATTTCTTCCGAATCCAAATGAAACGGAATTAAGTAAATTAGATGATGATACAAGTGAAGTGAATTGGAGATAATGATATGTAAACGAAATAGATTGAAAGGGAAATAAAAGGGAGATAGAGGCTAACGACTTGCTGTTATAGATTTATAATTTGTATTGAAGAAACTTAATTAGATTTGTAGATTATAGATAAATCTGTTAAAGTATTAAGCTACGAAGGTACTGTTAGTGAGCATTGTTGAATTTCGAACGAGTGCATCGATTAATTAAGATTTTATGTTTAAATCATAATCTAGGATTGTTGCGCTAAGTTGGGATTCGAGAGAGAGCGACTTTACTTATATATTCACTGATAATTAAGTAGTTTGGTTTGTTCTGACGTGTCTCTAATAGGAACTCAGTAGTTATTGTTTAATATATTCAATTAAGATATAGCGCAAGAGCAGAGTAAAAAGACAATCGTTACTAATTCACTTAGATGTTCTCTAAATCCACTCACTCAATTGTGTATCTCATCTTTATATCTTTTTTTTTTTTTTTTTTTTCAATCAGACCGATCCATGATATTTCAAATTATCTGGAAAAAATGTTCAAGAGAACATAACTTT
Source organism: Nephila pilipes (assembly GCA_019974015.1). Taxonomy (NCBI): domain Eukaryota; kingdom Metazoa; phylum Arthropoda; class Arachnida; order Araneae; family Nephilidae; genus Nephila; species Nephila pilipes. The sequence goes on from BMAW01069391.1 coordinate 453,753, forward strand.
TTCAGTTTCTGTATAACTTATAGTAACTTTATTTAAATTAGTATTAATCACTTCTACTTGCATTACTTATCATAACTTGCAAGATTGAAAGCGGTCATGTGATAAAAATGTCGAAAATTTAAGTGATAATTTTGGTTTGAAGTTTTCAACCAGTTGACCCATCTATAAAAGTATTCTACGTAAAAAAAAAATGTTCTTATCTGTCGCAAACATTTTCTGCGCAAACAATTCTGTTCGTTGTTCTTTTTATAGTTCGCCGTACTGTCAAACTTTCTTTGAGTGAGGATTTTATGAGGGTTAACTCTTGCAGACTTTTAACACTCTGTCTCATGTTTATCTTTGATCTTTTTCATTCGTATTGAGACAGTGCCAAATTAATCCTTTTAGATATTTTCCTCCTACTATTTTTTCAAGGCTAGAACAGGGTTCAACAAATTATGTTCTGGAAAAGAAATGTACATCAATCTTTGTATTCAACGTATCATATCATTTTAACTTCCGCACTCTTCGGAATCTTGGGCTTCATTCAAAATCTAGATTTTTTTTCCCCTTCTATCTTTCTACCTCTTGTCTCTTGTGCCAAATGGTTTTCGTTGGCTTTTTTTTTTTTTTTTTTTTTTGTGACGTTGCAGCGAGTGAAAACGGGGATTCTTCACAACTCTGTAATCTGGAGAAAAAATTCTATTATTATCAACGCCCTAAAAGATATAAGGTGGTGTTTCTTTTTCTCCTCGGCTTTTCTTTTGTTCACACCATTTTCCAGATATCTTGGTTGCGCTCTAAGTTAAGATTTGAACGCTTTTTCCGCGCTTGAGTTTTAGATTTCGATTCGCTACTCAGAAAAATGAATTTATTTACAAGGTGTGGCTATTGAATAACGAGACTGACGCTGCAAAATATTTATTTTTGATTACATACCTATTTACTTATCAGCTTCTATATACACCCCTCTATCCCTACAACGTATGGTCGCGGTAGCCTAGTAGTCAGGATTTCTGACTCGTGGCCGGCGGTTTTTCGTTGAGTCGCGGGTTCGATCCTTGGCCGTTAAAGACCCGCCGTGTAACCGGGGCTGATGCACGTGAAATCTGTCGGAGCCCAAAGTTCTCCCGTTGACGTGGTGTAGGAGAGGGGGTACCAGCTCAGGTGTCGTCCTCGTCACTTGACCGAGATTCAAAATTACGAAGTCCGTCGCCAATAGCCCTCGTGTTACTTCAGTGCGACGTTGAGACAAACTAAACTAAACTATCCCTACAACGTTCCATGCGAATCTTCCATTGTTCAAAACAGTGCTGTAAGTCTTCTTATGTCAGCTCCTTCATGACGCGTGTCGCTTTCTCTTTCAAAGCTTCAACGGACGCAAATACTGTACCTTTTAATGCAGATTTCACCTTAGAAGCAGATAGAAGTCGCATGGCCCAAGATCCGGCGAATAATAGATATTCTAACTCTGGTATGATGTACTTCGTTGGAAACTTCTTGATAGACAATGCGAATTTCTTGTCCTTCCACAATTCCGATCGTTTTTTTTAAATTCCTACTATTAGGTCACACTCTCTCTATAAATATCTTGTTCAAATTTTCAATCGTTAATAAAATACTTTTTATTCATCCTTTCAAGTTCAAATGCATTTTTTAAAACTTGTAGTGGATGACACCTTATGTTAATACAATTTTTTCAAATATTAATTCATTTAATTAAACTTAATTGGTGAAAATGCCGTTTAGCGCAACCACTTGGCGCGATTTCATAAATTGACAAACTTGGTGATTTTTTTTGGCTGAACGTTAAGTCCGTGAAGCGGACCAGGATAGCCACATTTGGAAAAATACCACCAAATAGTTCCTGTCGCCTAGGATGGTTGGGCTAAACTGCATTCCAACCACATTTAATTTACCGGATGTATTAATTAATTTTAGTTTTATATGGGAGAAAAAAAAATTCCCACTTAATATTGTGATTCTGTCATATGTATATACATATTTATATTAATTGTAATTATTTAATAAAAAGTAACTAAATAAAAAAAAAAAAAATTCCTTGTTGACCTAAGTAGGAATTGACTTAATTTTTTTTTATATTGTTTCCTATTATTTCACGGAGTTCAACAAGAACGTGAAGGTAGTAATGTTGATTAATAGTTTGACTTTCAGGAACCGAGGAAAGGTATAAAATTCCATGTGAATATCGGGGGGGGGGGGGAACCAATCATTGATTTGAATTTTGATCTACTCATTCCAGTCTTTTTGGTTCTTCGTTTCAGGATCATAAATAAAAAAACCACGATTCGTCATACGTTATTATCATTTCCAATAAGTTAGGGTAATTTTCAGTGGCATTCAAAGTGGTCTGTACGAACATTTCTGCTAGCTCTTTGTTCAAACGTGAGAATTTTAGTTTCATTTTGGCACACCCTTTTTGAATGTCAAAATTGATATATAACATTTGCCGTACGGAACCTTTGTCAATTCCTACAGTCTTATCAATCACCAGAATGCTTAACTGACGGTCAGATTGAACCAGATTACCGATTTTTACGATATTGACATCCATTTTTGACGTGGAAGGGCGACCACGGCGGGAATCATCTTTAATGTCTTCTCGGTCATCTCGAAAGCGCTTAAACCACTCAAACACGTGCACGCAATAAACGTTCATTGCCGTATACTTCTTTTGATAAATTCTGTTGCGAGTTTTCCAAGTTTTATGTGAAATTTCATATGAATTCATTGCGCTATTGCTATAGTTATCATTTTTGCGACACACCAAGAAAGGAACTCTAATTCGAACGAAGTCTGCTGCTATACGGATTTTTTTTACAAAAGCGAGAGGCGCTGCATTTGAAAGAGAAGGCTTCACGCTAAACAGGTGTTGGTCGCTTGCGTTTGGTGCATGCGTACTTCTTTAGCAGCGTCAGTCTCGTTATTTAATATCCTAACCTCGAAAATATTTATATTTGATAATTCTATCTTCTTTTAATCGAGTTCTCGACTGCGACAGTTATCATAGCCTTATATCTTAGAATCGAATGCATTTGGCAATCGTTTACTCTTTAAATTAAGATTGTCTTCGTCTGTTCTTACAGAGCAAAACTCGGAATACATTTTCAGGGGGAGGGGGGGGAATGTCCCAATATATTCAGAAGGCCTTCGCATGACACACGTAAAGGGCCAGCCCGAGGGGGGGGGGGGTTGAACGTAGTGAGCACACTAGGCCTGCGTTTTTGAAAGTCTCTTGCCACGTCCGATTTTATTAAATTAAAAGAGTTTCTTTTTAATCCTAATATGTATTAAGATCTTGCAGGACGATATTGATCACATTGATTTATTCGATGAAATCCAAATTTGTCGCCGAGCTTTACCTTCAACGATTACAATATTGCAAACATTCCAATATTTATTTAAAAATAACTTATTTGAATTGTATCTAAAATTTTAATACTGTTTTTAAAATTATATTAACTTTACCAATTACTTTCGCATCTGTAGAAAGCTCTTTCTCAATGTTGAAAATAAATTTGGGTCTAGTATTAATCAAGAACGATTTTTCTCTTTAGATATTTTATCATTAAATCCGAATTAATTAAAAAAAACTAAATTATATTGATATTATCGCTGACTTTATAATCAAACAGGCAAGAAAGTGAAGCAAAAATAGTGTATTGTGGACTAATTCTATTAAGTCGCGTATCAAACTGTATTTTATAAATATATGAAGCAATTACTTTGGTTATTTAATTTACTAACGATTCTTTTGTTGTGTTTGTTTTACGGAAATGTTGATTTTATGAAAATTGTTTAATATGTCATTTTCATGCTGTCATGCTATACCAATTTTTTCAAAGCAATAAACGGCATCCACACAAAATAAAATTATTGTACTGGGCGAATTTTTTCAAGACCCCCCCCCCCCCTAAGTTAACTTGCTAAGGGCCCAACCTTTATTCGGACCTTGAACACATATACCCATTCTTCGCTTAAATTCTTTAAAAACACTGCATAAATAAGCTATTTTCTATTTAACAGATAAAATTAAGCACGGATTCATTATTACAGTGTTGGGAATTAAGTATGGTACATATTTTATATTTGAAAGATATTATAAATATGTTACTTTCTACAGCATAGTAAATTCTGAATGCAATATTAATATTGGGTCATTTTTCTATCTGATAAAGGGTTCTGAGTTTGGGTCCTATTCTTTTCACATTACGCTAAGGCAGTCTTAAATTTTAACTAACATTCACGAATTACTGTTAACCTCGTGAATGGCTACTTGAATATACACATGTAAATTTTCTAGATTACGTATTTAGATTTTTTTAGAAAGTTAAAGCTTTTCTTATGAATGAATTAATGCGACTGGTTTGAGTAATAGTTGGGGAGGAGGGGGGGAGTATGAAAAAGAGGAGGAAAATTATAAATTTTAAACCCATTAAGTAGAAAATTACGTTAAAACACGTACCTTTCTTTGCCTTACATTATAGATATAGAACCCAAACTCGGAACATTTTTTTTACAAAGAATTCACAAAAATTAATTATTAAATAGCCTGGTTGTAACTTATATGCTCATTTATTATCCTGTGTCCTAAAAAAATTGAAGCATTTAAGAAGATAATATTTTAATTTTTAATATATTACCCATTTCGCATTAAAGCACAGAGTAATTAAAATTAAAGTTGCCCTTTCAAAAAATTGTAAAAAGGAACAATGGTCGGAATGACCTGATATTTCATTTCAGTATGCATAAAGCAATGAGAATTTATTTTACGAAAGGGGGAAAAAGTTCAAAAGTCGACCGATACGGGACGTTGTACTGGTTATAAGAGACTAATTAAAAGACAAGACATATTGCCATGGCTTTCTTTGTTCATTGTCCATCCATCACGATAAGATAATGCCACTGCAGATAGGAAAAAAATTAGTTTTTAATTGACCCTAAGCCAAAAAACATAGAAAAAGCAATAATTGGTGAAACCATCAAAAACGGAAGTCGTGAATAAGCTGCTACGACTTGCTTAAGAAATGTTCAATTGGCTGTCTACCCTTTTTTGCCAGAAGTTGAAAGCGCAGAACAGCATGTTCCAAAACTGATCATAATGTATCAGTTTTGGCGTTGTGAATTTGTTGAGTGATGCGTGTTTTCAATTCAGATAAGTTCGCAACATGTTTTAGGTAATCTCACAGCTAGTAATCGCAAGAGCTCGGTCCAGGAGATCATTGTGATCAGGCTGTTGGGAAATGGTGATCGATAATTCTGTCATTTCCAAAGTGCATGTTGAGCAGCTGCTCCACTGGATTTGAAATGTGCGGTGGAGCACCATCTTTAATAAAAATTGTGCCATCGATACTTCAGTGTTGTTGCAGTGCTGGATTGAGCTGGTTGAGCAAAAGAGATTCATAACGTGTCCCATTTACAGAACAGGTGACAGGACTCGAAGCACCTATCTCCTCGAAAAAGAGAGGAGCTACGATAATTGCTGTCGTAAACCCGCACCACACAGTGACCTTTTGAGAGTGAAGAGGCGATGGCTGAACTTGGAACGGATTCTCTCTTTCCCATATACTGGAATTTTTAGTATTGACAGAACCTTGGAGATGGAAATGGGCTTCGTCTATCCACAAAATGTTCCATAGCCATACATAGTGCACTTCCATTCTAGCAAGAAATTGCAGGGCGAAAGCTTTTCCTTTTGGCAGGTCGCCAGGAATCAGCTTCTAAACATGCGTAATTTTGAATGGATAGCCTTGCAGGGTGTTTCGTAAAATTTGACGAATTGGGCTGTCAGGCATGTCTAAAGTTCGGGCACTTCCTCGTGCCCTGCACTCTCCCAAAGCACTGCTTGACGCTTCCTTCAATGCTGTAGCCACATCCTCTATTGTCGAAGCAATTGATTTCCTCCTTCTGCCGCTTTTCATGTTAAATGAACCCATTTATCAATCATTTTTCTACCAACCGAATGCCGTCATCGGACCGGAGCCGCTTTTTAAACATTTTAATGTCTAGAATTTCTTCAAACCGTTGTCACCGTTTTTGTAAAATAGCTTCAGAAGCAGAGTCCAATCCTTCCATGATAGTCATGACTATCTTCTCAGACGCAGAACAACAAAACTGCATATTCTCCGCCATTTTATCGCACGTGTAATGTGAGATGCGCATGTATATTGCCACATAATTTAATTAGCATCTTAAAATTCGCACCATATTTTTCAGTAATCATGTTTTAGCCTTTTATGACTAGTACAGCGCCATCTGTGCGTTCATTTTTGAACTATTTTTCTTTCCGCATTACAAATTCCCATTGTTTCACTTGTATTCCAATGAAATATCAGGTCATTCTGATCAGTGGTTCTTTTTTTGCTTTTTTTGCAGCCTTTTGAAAGAACAACGTTAACTATAATCTCCCTAAATATAAAACAGACAATAAAATTTATTTTATGTGGGAATACTCATTGACTCGAACAGAAATAAGAAATGTACTTTATATCTCAAAATTTATTATGGACGTGAAAAGTGCTCCGAATTCAAGTTGCATTCTTTAATATAAGGCAAAGAAGGTTTTAATAAATAAATAAAAAAAATAGAAATTAAGGTACTGAAAACAACAAATCTCTCAGTAAAATTTTTCTAAATAACGTTGTAATTATTTTAGATATTTTTTTAAATTCTATTTAAATATTTTTGATCGAATGAAATGTAAAGAGATATGTAAGAATTAAAATATTTTTTTTTTAAAATTGCCATATAAATGGTTTTTTCCGCACATCTATTTTGAATATATTGTACATAATTATGGAGTTATTTATACTTTTTTTGGTATTTTTTAAACACTTAAAAACATCTTTATGATGTTTAAAAGGAGAGTGACCTTCATTAAAAAAAATTTCAATACCGTTTTAGAGTAAATTACTGCAAATTTTAAAGGGATTTTTCGGTTCATAATAAAATCACGTTATTTAAATCAAATACTTCCTCTTTTGAATATAGTCACAATAGAAAAATGCTTTAACAAAGGTATTTAATATCCCCCCATCTTCCCACACACCAAATTATGATCTGATCTAAATTACGATATAGGACAGAATACTCTAAAAATAACATTATATTTGAAGATGACGTATATATATTTCATTTCAATCAACTTTGGAGAAAGAAATTAAATGTAATGTCTTTCTGTAGCATTTTGCATTTTTAATACTCCGGAAATCAATAGAGAGAGCTCTTAAATAGAAGTGAATGTGCTTTCAAGATAAATACTTTAATGGTTATCCATGGTTAAATAAAAAGCTTCACTCTTCAGTATATTTTCTTCTGATATCGAACTTAATATAATGGGTGCAAGGAATTTTCCTCGACTTAGGAACTTTGATGTTATTAAAATTGTGCATTTGGCTAAAACGTATCATTGGTGCAAAGAATTACATGTAAATAGTTCTCCAGTATTCATTTCAGAAAGGTTTCGAGCTGTTTTTTCTCTTTACTACAAGCAAGTGGTCATAGTCGCGAACTCATGGCTGGCGTTGTTTCTGTGTCGCGGGTTCGTGTTCTGGTGCCACTAAAAACCCATCATGTAGCGGGGCCGATGTTTTTTTCTAAATCTATGCGTGTGTATCGGTGCTCACACTAGAATGGTATGAAAGTTTAAGAGTATGGATTGACCTATCAGGTGGCGTCCTCGTCATTTAACTGTAGCTCAGAATTACGAGTTCCATTGTCAGTAGCTCTCGTGTTGCTTCTGAGTGCGATGTTAATCAACAATCAAATCCTTTATTTGTCTGATGTATTTACCTTTTCATATTAATCATTAATTACAAATTGATAGGAGAAGTGAGTGCTAATTTAGGTCCTCTTCACTTGACCGAAGTTCAAAATTACGAGGTCCGTCGCCAATAGCCCTCGTGTTGTTTCTAGTGCGACGTAAATAAAAAAAAAACTAAATTACTAACAAAATGGTTTTGACTTTTTCCATTACTCATTAGCGTAAGTGATCTCTTTGTTAAAAAGTTATGTATACTGTTTCGTACATTAAATTAATTTTTTTTCCTAAGCATCATTCACCATTGAGCAAAATTGTGCTCTTTTAAAATTATCCTTAAAATCTAGAATGATCCATTGCTCTCAATGTTAGTTTCTTGTTTGTGTTTAGTGGTTATTTTTAAATTTAGATAATTCTTTTGCAGTCACTCCACCACCGGACGCTGTGGACGATGAACCTGAACCTTCCGCTCCTCCCCTGGAGTTGATGGACAAGGTCCGAGGTTATGAAAGTGCATCATTTGAAGCCGGTGAGTTATTTTCACCATTTTTACTATCACTTTCTCCACATTTCTTCTAGACGCATAAATTATTGCATAAGGATCTGAAACATTCATGTGTGAGAAAATGTTCTGATAAAAATCTTGGTTTCAAATTTTTGTTTGCATTTAATTTTTTTTCTTCTGGGAACATGATCACCAATCTGTTCAAGAAAACTGAAGAAAGAAACAGTTTTGTTCATTACCTAATTCAAAAGCTTCCAAGAATATCAAAAAATGTGATTTATTTTGATTGTTAAAAATATCAAAATTTATTAAAATTTGCACTTACCTGTTAAAGGTATCGCCTATAAATTTCCAAAATATTTTAGCTGTAGAATTATTAAATTACTAATTACATTAACATATTGGTCATTACTTAATGATAATTTGAAAACACTCCAAATAAAAATATTCTTGTTTTAAACTGTTAGAGAGAGAGAGATTACTTTATCAATTAAGTATCTTTTTTTTAATAGTAAGTGCTAGTGCCGTAGTATCCTTGCTGATTGCGTCTGTAATAGGAGTTGAATTCAAAAGATCTGGTTAGGATGATGACAGGGGGATCTGAGAGTCCAGCGCAATGCTGCAAAAAAAAAAGGTCGGGTGAGTTGTGCTGAGGATGAGGAAAGATGGATTTGCGCGTCCAGCGCAATGCATCAGAAAGTGATTTTGGTACGTCCAAATGAGCTGTGAACGAAAAATGCAAGATTCGAGAGTCCAGTACAATGCTACAGAGAACTTTGAGCAAGAGCACAGAAGACTAATGCGGATCAAATGCAAAAAAAAAAAAAAAAAAAGACGATGTTCAAGTGAAACTTCGCTTAAGAGCAATATCTGTGTCTAGCCGAAGAGTACCATAAATGGGTATTGTAAAACCGTTAGCTGCGTACAGTTTAACATCGTACTGTTTAAAGAACTTCAGGAGAATTTATTATAATATCCGTCAACTGCAGGAGGAATTTGAAAAATATCCGTAACACAGGGCAGAAAGTTTGAGTTCAAAGCAGCAATAGTGGCGTGGAATTTATTAGACACACTAGGAATAGCATCAATAATAAATTGGGATTCAATTTGGTAAAATTAAAGCTAAGGATTATCCTCCCAAAACGGCATTGCTTCGATCACCATACCTGAATAAACACTGTATTATAATAAAAGCAAAGTTGGAATTCAACATACAATGTAAAAGTAAGGATTGGGAAGTTCAGAAGTGAGCAAACAAAGTAATGGCGCCAGACCCAAATCGGGTCGGGAAACACCAAGCAAACGATTGAATTAAGAAAAGCAGACTTCTATCGAAAAAAACAAGCTGAAAAATTTCCGAAAGAAGGAAAAATGTCCTTCAAAAATGGTAAGAGTCTATAGTGTGAAAAACTGAAGGGTCGCCAATGTTGCAATTTTAAAAATTTGTGATCAACATGGTGAGTTCCTCAATTGCTCTAACTCCAGATCAGAAGATAAGAAATATCACACTAGAAAGATTGGACTCAGTCATATCAACAATAATGATAATTTATTTAAAACATTTAAAAGAATTTACATGAGAGAACTTAAGAGAGAACGCTGAAACCAGAATGCGGTTCCTCTCTCATTCCTGTATACTCTCAATGCTACCTTAAATAGTGGTAGTAGACGGTATTTAGTTCACTTCAGCTTCACTTCATTTACACGTGCTTGCCTTGACAGAATAGCCGGCTCGTCCTCATAGTGGTAGAATAGTAGTAGGCTAGTGGTGATTACCAGTCACCATAAACTCCTTGTTCATTAGACCAGGCCTGTCCAACCCAAAAGACTTTGGGGGCTGTTTTGGAAAAACATTTTATTAAAGCGGGCTGCATTATTTATATATGTGTGTGTGCGTGCGTGGGTGCGCGCAAGTGATGAATTCAATGCCGATTCAAATTCTCACGTCAAAAACTGCTACAACTTTCACCTTCGAGTCGTGCGAAGCGACTAATCCTTCCTAGCATCATTAGAGAAATCGAAAGCATTCTGCTATACATTAAGGGAAATTACAGTTTGTTGAATTTAATATATTTACACGAAATACAATTTAAAAAACTGTCCTGCTCTAAATTATTAAAGATCAAAAGACACTGAGCAGGCAGGCAGTCTGGAACCATATGCTTCTGTATCAATTTTATTAGGTTTGTTGCAGACTGACTGCTGCAATTTCCTATGTGCCGCGTATCGCATTCCCTCCCTACGTCTAGTAATGCACATTCACGCTCTTCAGCAAGTTTTCTGATTAGTTATACATCGTGTATCGTTCTATTGCTCAAGATGGCCCGTGGGTTTTGTAAAACGAGCTTTGTATTTGTTTCTGAACAAGATTAGAGAAGAAAAATTATGATAAAAGTTGAGTCAGGTAGTGAGATATTCCCATGGTAGTAGGGTATGATACGAATGACTTATGGTGAAATATTCTTTGGTACTTTTGTGTGCAATAAATGTTTAAATCTTTATTTCGATGACCCAACTCCACGGGCCGCAGGTTGCCATCTGGCAGGCCACATGCGGGCCTCGGGTTGGCCAGACCTGCACTAGACCTTTCGCGTCAAAGACAATGAACATCGATTTCACTCTTGATTTGCTCATGCACGTCATTTTTGAGAAAGGAGAGGTACTTGTATACCACTTAGCACTTAACCTTTTGGACTCGGATCGTACTCAAAAATCATATTTCGTCATCGGTTATCACTGTGTCCAAAAAATTCGGATCGGTCTCCAAACGCGGATCAACATTTCTCGATAAATCCTCACAAGGTGTTCCTTTTTCTAGTCTGGAAAAACTTTCGACCTAAACTTCTGGCAATCTTTCTACATTTGCAAATAAATTATCACAATTTAATGCACAAGGGATTTCATCGTATTTAACTACTTTGCTATCACACGAACACATAACCGGCGATCACAGTTCAAAATATCTCGAATTTGATCACATGTTTGGTTCGGTTTGGGTCATTGTTCGTCTTCGATGTCTCCCTTGTTATCTTTTAATCTTTTTGTGCTACTAAAAACGCACATTATAAACCTGGCTTCTTCCTTGTAAGCCTCACGTATCATGCCGGAAGTATCCGTAGCGGATTTGTTCAGTGTAACACAAACTATGTTGGCACAATGCTGCTCGAAGATTCACTACATTTTTACTTTCGACGCAAGGACGAAACACACTTTCACTTTAGATCTAAACACTCCAATGGCTCGAAGTCGACTTACTCAGTTTTCCTGGGTTACGCCTCATTCCACCCCCTTCCCATTGACCAGAAAAATAATTCCCACAATGTAATGGACAAACCTTGTGTGTGTGTGTGCGTGCGTGCTTGCATTAGAAAAGAAAAGAGAGATTGAATCATGTATCATGTTGGCAGTTATAATATTTCTATCCACTTTATCTTATATAAATTTTCTTGAGGTATAAAGTAGAAATATTTAAATTATTTTGTTTATTTGTTTCTTTTCTTTTCTTTTTTTTTTTTTAATCTCTTGTCTACTTTTAAAATATACATTGAGAAAATTTCTTATTTCTCTCTCATAACCGTTCAACTTATAATTTTCATTAAAATTATGTATGAGTAATTAAAATACTTTTTATTCTGAACGATCACTTTTTTGCTCGGAACTAAATTTGGTCGCTTTCGAGAAAGATTTTATGCGATATTTCATGTAAAGATTTTTCATTACTAACTCTTTTTTATTATGTTTGGCAAGGGGTACTATTTAATGTTATCTGAAAGTTATTCCATAAAAGAAACGAACAACCAGCAATAAAAATTCTCCATAACTTGGCAAGTCGAAATTTGAACGCTGCAAACTTCTGACTTCCTTTCTATACATTTTCAACATAACTATAAGTCAGTCTAATTCTTTTCGAAATTCTCGTCATTTTGTGAGATCGTTTACTTCTTTCTCACCCTTCAGAAAAACAAATTACGGGTATGTAAGAAAACATTGCCAGTTGTTTACGAACCTCGAAAACTGATGGGAAGTGAACCAGTGACTGAAGCATGTGTCTGAGAAAGTGGTTATTCTGGTTGTTCTTCACCTGAGTTCAAGGATTTCGTTTTTTATTTCGTAAACAATTTTGACAAGAGTTGTTCTCGAAAATCGTAATTCTGGCGATGAGCTGCGCTACTGTCATCATTTTTCACATTTTGTTTTAACACCGTGATAAATTTTTGTGAAGCTTGTGCGGAAATGTAAATTGGAGCTTTTCTGTAAAGCAAATTCAACGGAATGAAGTTTAATCATGTAAAATTTACTCATCCTTCTAAGTGGGAGTTGATAACTAAATTTAAATGTCAAGTGGTGGAATAAATAAAATTTATTACTGAATTCATGCAAGTTTACTGATTACAGTTCTGTACAAAAATTATTTTACATTGTATTGATTTTTAGCAATAATTTTGTATTTTACTTTCGTGCGGAGTATTTGAAGTGACTTCATTGAACTCTAGTGTTCCGTGGGCCACGAGTGTACAATATTTGTAGAGTATTAAATTCGGTTATTAGATTCAGGAATTCGAGAGATTCTGTAATGTCATTCCGGCGCATTTCTTTCTAAAATCAATTTCTTCTTATAAAAATAAAATATGTGTATTGAATTTCCATTTCTGTTGGTATTTGTATGTGCCGTAGTATTGTAACAGATTTTGATGCATATAGTGCATTGGGTATTTGAAGGATGTACAGAATATCAATTCTCCGAATCAGTTTGAGTACTAGAAACGTTCCAATTACTGATCCCCCCCCCCGGATAATCGATTATTTACGGTAAAAAATTGTATCGTTTTCTTCGAAGCAATATGAAACAGGGATATATTAACCACTAAACTGTATATATTTTTGTATTATACGTCTTACAAATAACCTAGAATGACATTCAAAATATTTATTAACTTAATCTGCAGTTTACGAAAAGTACAAAATGTTATTTTGCTGCAGACCTGAGACTGTTTTTTTTTTTTTTTTCCGTTGTTGAACCCTAATGTTTTAAAGATTTCAATTTTCATCACATTCTTGGTGTCCTAACCACTTCTAACTGTCTCAAGGCAGTAAAAAAATTCGTTACTGGATGGCCCTTTTGCAGCAGGGTGCAAAAGGGCTACCTTCATCGCTATTCTCATCCGTGTCGTTGCAAAGGTCTTCGATGATTCTAGCAATGATTTCATCATTCATCAATACTTGGTAGCTAGTACACTCGCAATTTTTATGATGGCATCACTATTCTCTTTATTGTCCGATATTTTTTCATTTCATACTCCATATTCCCGAGCTTGATAATATGCCGATGGAAATGCTTTTGGTTAACCAATGTTTCGAATAATCGATGTTCTATTGCAGGGGTGGCTAACCTTTATGTATCAACGTGCCATTTTTTCTAAAAAAATGTTTAATGAGGTAATAGACGTGCCGTCAAATAATTTTGACTTCGTGATTATTGGGAAAGTAATAATACTAAACACTATTAACTCAAAACTCTTTATTTACTATAAAAAAATACATTTTTCAATGTCAGTTATATAAGCGCAATTCAAATTGAAGTAACATTAGTGTGACTTCTGTTGTTTCAGATTAAATGACAAATAACTAATATTAGGGTTGTAAGGGTCTTTTAGCAGAAAGCATGCTGAACTGGAGTCTTCTATCAAACGGTTTCTAAGCAAGTCTTTTAACGTTATTCATCTCTGAAAATAATGACTCGCAGGCATAGGTAGATAAAAATATGGTCAAAATAGCACGAGTCAGCTTCTACAAACAGTTAAATGTGTCTGATAACGAATTCTATGTTTCCAAAATTTTGTTATTGGCATTTTTACTTATATTGCTTGTCAATCTTTCTGTTTCACTTATTTGCAACTCTTTCCTTGTTTCAATAAATTTTTCAACCCATATTGAACTAGACTGGAAATCAATCAGCTGCATTTTAAATTCTTCAATGTCCAACCAATCGAATTAGGACAAGTTCAGTTTATCAATTGAAGTCGCATCAGGGTACATAATAAACTTGAGTGTTTCCGATAATTCTTGGAACTGAGAAATTCTCGCTGAAAATTCATTGATCGAAGAATCAATTACAGAAATAAATTCTTCAGTAACTGTTTCTTCGCCTGATTTCTCATGCATATCTAAAGCGTTGATATTTTTTTTTCCAAGTTTGGAAAATACTTTCAGTTTCTTGTAATAATATCGTTCCTGTGTGTCAAAACATGCAATTTAGCGTCAAAAGTGCGAATGAGATCTATCATGACGATAATTGTTTTATTTGTGCCTTGAAGATTCAAGTTCAATTCATTTAAACGTTGGCCTATGTCTGTAAGAAGCATGAATTTTGAAAGCCACATAACATCCAACAACTGTGGGTATTGTTCAATTTTCCCTCATTTTGCAGAAACACTGATTTTTTTCAAGCAATCAACAAATCTTTGTAGTATGTTCCCGGGGCTCAACCAGCGAACATTATTATACATCAGTAAGCTATTATGCACCAAGGTGACATCATTTAACAAAGCTTCAAACTTTCGCTTATTTAAAACCTGCGACGAAATGAGATTGATTACTTTTGTGACTACCGCCATTACATTATCAAGAGATGTTAAACCACTCTTAACACACAAGGCTTGTTGGGGAATGATGCAGGGGAATTCAAGAATCGAATGTCCTACTCTGTTTGAAGTAAACTTATGAAACCATTTTTTTTTTTTTTTTTTTTTTTTTTTTTGCCCACCATACTTGGAGCACCATTAGTTGTTACTGAAACAATTTTTTTCAAATCAATTTCTTTCTCAGCAAGCGAATTTTTAATAGCCGTACAAATATATGTGCCCTTTGTAGTTGTTAGTAATTAATTCTTCCTTAATGACGTTTCCTATGCAATATCGAACAAAAACAACTAAACGTTCAGATTCAGTGCTTTCGTCAAGATATAGCGATATAAAAGAAGCGGAATTTATGTCAATATTTTGTTGATCTGCTACATTTCTGACCAGTTTTAAGATTCTTTCTTTTATAGTGTTTCTAAATAGAGGAATATCTTTGATGCGCTGAATTATGTTATCTTTACTATCGAACTCATCAAAAAATGAGGGTGCGCATGCTAACCAGGCTTCCTTCAAAAACTCTCCTTCTTGAAAAGGTTTACTATGCCGAGCAATGACATTTGCAGCCAAGTAACTTGTCACGCTCGTATGACAATTTTTGCAACATATTTATTCATAGACGTCGACTGTTTATTTCTGTCTTTCTTGCATTTGCAATTAATTCCTTTTGCTCTGGTTCGCTTTTTTGACTAATGAATTTGTGATTTTTTGTTTCCAAATGCAGTTTTACAGACGATGTTCTACATACCACTGTTCCAGAACATAAAACATACACCACTTTTTCTCCTTTACTAATCATGCCATATTTCTCAGTCCACCAAGTTTGAAATTCTCTGATACACTTACTATCTTGCACTTTCTTTTTCTGAATAAGCCATATTAAATTACAGCTAAAAATCGTAAATATAACAGAAATAAACTTTAAAATACGGTTGTGTCAACGAAAGTGACTATTATGCTATGCGTAAACAAGCTATGTGCCATTAGCAATTGTAGTACACGATGTAACTATAATAATAACCGAGCGCGTTTCCTGCCCTGCGCCCCCGCCTGAACACTCGCGTTCGTTCGTTCGTAATATGCTTCATAGCGAACTTTGTGATCGGTGGCGTGCCCAAAATATTGTGTCGTGTGCCATTAGTTCGCCATCCCCGTTCTGTTGTATATGTATACAAAGTGCTCGCGTAAGGATTCTCTTCAATCTCGGACTCGCGGCGGGCGCTGTTTACGTCGAGTTGTGGGTTCGAACCCTACTAAAGACCTACCGTGTAGCGGGACAGATGTACGTTAAATCTGGTTAAGGTCCTAAGTCTTCCCATTGTTGTGGCTTGGAAGTTTGGAAAGGGAGGTGCTGTTCTCGTCATATGACTGAAGTTCAAAATTACGAGGCCCGTCGTTAATAGTTTTCGTGTTGCTTCTCAGTACGTAGTATTAATACCCGCTATTAATAAACAATCACAGTCACTCACAAGGATTTTCTAATGTGACAAAAAAAAAAAAAGAAAGAAAGAAAGAAAGAAAGAAATTTCCGTTTATATTAATGGTTTTAAGAATTATATCTTCAAAAAAAATATTTAACATTGCTAGAATTTTTTCAAAAGATCCGTAGTGGAAAAAAAAATGGTAAGAAGAAAATGTCTCAGTGTTAGAAATCACTTCAAAATGGGGGGGGGGGGATTAATTGTTGTTAATTTATGAACCATGATCAGAATTTATATGCATGTTAACGAAGTCTATGTTGCGTTCAATTGAATTGTGACATCATCAAATTATATATGCGAATGCTGGTTATCAGTAAGACTAGCAGTTGTATGGGACTTTTTTGTATTACATATTGCTGCTATTTCCAGCTTTTTCTTCAGTACAGACTTTTCCTTTTTCATAACAAGAAGATTGAGTTATTGCGCATAGTTTATTTTGACAACCTGCATTTTATAACTAAAACTTCCGCATCGCCGTCATCTGCTTCCGCCAGGGAGGACTTAATATACAACCGAGATTTTACTACTCTTTTTGCGGATGTGTGTATTTTCTTATCCAGGACTGAAATTCCATTTGTATATCAGCCTATTTTTGCTGAAAGAAAGATTTGGCTGTTCCAAAGCTCTTTTTTTTTATAACAAGCCTCCTTTTGTGGTGTAGTATACAAAATTTTATAAAACTATAGTTTTTCTTATTTATATAAATCTTGATACACGTGATATTCTTACTCGTATAAAGTAATTAAATGAAGGTACTGGATTTTTTTTTTTTTTTTTTACTGTTTTGTCTAAATTATGAACTTATTGTTTTTTTTATCTAAAGAAAGTTTATCAAAAATAAATCTTCCAATTTATTTCAACAAATTATTTTGCTTTTGGAAGTTGAAAATATAAAATATATGTAAAAAGTCATCAAATATGCATTATTTTAATTCAGTTAAATTTATTTTTTGTAAAGTAATCCTCTTTTCACATTTTGTTTCATTTGAATGAGAGAATAAAATTTTGAATATAGCGGTAATTCATATTCAAATAATAGATTTAACTTTTTTTTACATTAGTTGTTTAAAGATTTTTTTTTTTTATGAAAAAGAAGAAATGTGGCTTGTGAGAAATATTATGCAAAATAGTCGTATATAGCTAGATTATCAAAATCGCTTAAACATTTTGTCTTAAAATCAAAAGAAATGATAAATTCTGGACGTACGTGCCTCATTCAATAGCTCTAACAAAGTGATTTATTATGTGGTTGGGAGAAGGAGGGATTTCAGAGGAAAGGCTTAGTAAGAAACATTTTTCAGCCTTTCACGATATTATTTTGTTTGATATTGTAAAACGTGTTAAAAATTGGAAGTAAAATGGAAAGAATTATCGAAGGAACGAAACGAAAAGAATACAGAACGGTGAAAATCCCAGTTCAAATAAAAAGTTATGACGCATTTTCTTCCTTCAGCGCGTCAAAAGAATATCTGAGTACATGCATCTACATAATTGTCCCAGAAAACTATTTTAGTATGTCCTTACCTTTGGTAATTTTATAATATTCGTCAAAAAATAATTTAATTGTTGATATTATGAAGAAACTTATGTCTGATTTAAATCTTTTTCAGTCCATCAAAAAATCAAAAAGAAAATTTGTTTGAAAAACAAAACTGTTACACTCTAGCTCAGTGCTATAGAAGTTTTACTCATTTTATCCGGTTCGCTTCTGCAAGAAGATAGTGTTATTTTAAAAGCTTGGAAGAAAAAGACAAATATAATTTATTATCTTGAAACTAGTTCCTGGCGTGCTAATTTCGCCGAATTCTTTTGGGCATGAATCTCATTCTATCTCTTATATCACATACTAGTGCTTGTAATGAATCCATTTCCTTATGTTGTTTGTTCCATGCTAGGAAAAGCTCGAAATAAGTTAATGCATCTTTCAGTGATAAATCCATTGTCTCCGTCAAGTGAAAGTTGTTCAGATAATAAGTCAAATACATTAAACGCTTTTTTTTCTTCTTGTTTTTATTGTGCAGTTATCTGTAAAGATTGTTTTGAATTTGCGATTGTAGTTTTTGGTGATTTTTTTTAGTAGTTGTACTGTTACAATAACTTCATTTTTGCATTTGAAACCTAAAATTTTTAAAAATTAGCTAATATAAACTATAACTCTAATTTATCTTAAAATGAAAAAAAAAAATAATAAATCAATAAATTGATAAGTTAAAAAATTAATATATATTGTTTGATAGTAACCGAAGTAAGTTCAAAAGGCATCAAATATTGTATGCATTTTGCTTTCAAATCTCCCGTCTATCGGTCAGTTTGATTTTGTGAACATAATGTTAATTCTATGGGATTTCAACTACTATCCTAAAATCTTTACAGTTTTATCTATTTGAACGCAGATAAGTGCTTTCGAAAGAGCAAAAAATAATGACATTTTTTTGCGGAATGATATTTTTTCTCTGATTTTTGAAAATATTTTAGAATATTTTTTAAAGCCTGAAAAACCCACTAATGAATCTTTAAAGTAGGGGTTAAAAAATAATAATTAAGAAATAGGACGAAAAATGTAATTCCGCAATAACTTTTATTATTTTTGATACACTTTTTTTGCATTTAAATAGATAAAATAGTAAAGATTTGAGGATAGTGGTAGAAATTTCGCAGCATTATTACGTTCACGAAATCAAAAAGACTGATACATAGGAGCCTTAACTCTTTATTTCTTTATCCGATCTTTCAGATAAGATTTCAACTCTGTGCAAGTGTATATTATGAATGGAATAATTGTACTAAACAGTCGTTTTTTCTTCCTTGGGAAATATATCATTCATCTCACTCTTAAACTAAGAAGTACTTTTACTTTTTTTTTTTTTTTTTTTTTTTTTTTTTACATTGTGAGAATTATACGCTCGATTAATTAAATATAAATAAGATCATATTTAAAACAATATCTTTTATAGAATTAAAAAGATAACTTTTTTTTTTTGCCTACAGACCATGTATTGTTTGAGTTGTGCTTTGGAAAGTAATTTGATAACTTGCACTTATGTCATGAAAAGAGCAAGTAATTTCTTAAGGTTATCTTCTCACAATGCTAGAGAAAGTGACCCAAACTTGGAATACATTTACAGATAAACTAATGTTCCAACTATTATAAAAATTCGTGAGTTTAAGTTTACATACCTGTATTAATGTTTTGTCCATAAAATTTAAAAACTTATTAAATATTCAATTTTTAAAATTTTTGACATACAGCAGTTTACGTTAAAATATAGGAAATTGAAATAGGGAATTGTTTTATTGTGGAAAAAACTGATTGATTTAAACAGAAATAATTTGTATTAGTTTAGTAAAATATGTTCTACTTTTAAGATTTAATATTTATCTTGGAACATTTTTCTGTCTGAAAAAATATCCCGCTTTCGGTTGCAGATAACCTAAATCAACGAATTTTGATCGCTTGATTTTAATTTTCTTTATAATTATAAACTCTTGTGTCGTTTTAAGTCACTTCAGTAACAATATAATATTTTTGTTGCTTTATCTGTTTTTTTTTTAATAACTACGAATTAGGAGTATTTAAAAATATTTCATTGATTAAAACAACAACAAAAAGCCGTTCTTCGCCAAATGAAGAAATTATTATTTTACCTATTTGCAAATGTAGCAGATCGGGAAACTGATAAACAGGTAACTTCTGAAAAACACGGCTTTTCTATTGCACCGATTTACGGTGCAATAGAAAAGCCGATTACACGGTTCGAGAATTGGGAACATCCCCGTACGACTCGATGCTTTTACAGCATTGATTTACTCTAACGCTTATCCATCTAATAAACTCATCCATCAGAGATATGGAACCGACGACATAAAATGGTTGTTGGAAAAAAATATGGCCAGAACCAATTGAAGCTGAAAATTTGATCGAGACAGCAGAATGAAAACAATAGTAAAAATTGTCAAGTCTTTAAAAGGGGAAGGTTTTGACGATATAACTGCACAAGATATTCAAGAGTTACTGGTGGAAGACGAAATTGATGAAGCAAATTTAGTAAACAGGATATCTGGAATCCATGATTACTCAAAGGATGATAGCATAGGTGAAGGCGAAGAGAAAGGTCTAGGCTTAGCCTAACAGTTAGTCATATTTCTTAAATTAAGAACATTCAATTGAAAGGAGCACAAAATTTGAAAGAGAACTTCAGAAGTGCTTAGCACCATATAAGGAAATTCTTAAATATCTTTTAACTGGAAACAAGCCATTTAAAATGACAGGTTTTTTGCAAAAGGTAGAGCATGGATATGAAGATAATGCAGAAAAGTGCTCACAGCATGAATATATATTGCCACAAGAAAACGCCCACTGGTTAAAAGTACTTAGTGATGACGAAAAAATATTTTTTAATTTATATTATTATATATATTACTTAAGAAAATTTGAATAAAAGTATACTGGCATTTTATTTTCAATTTTTTGAAACAAGTCCCTCTTTTCGTGCTAAGTTTTTGTATCTTTAACACGGATTCGTATAACTCGCCAATTTTTTGGAACGTAACTCCGTGTTGAACGGGGGTTGCTTATAATTATGATTTACTATTTTTGTTTATCCCTAAAAACTCAGCATAGTTAGGAAACACAGCGCAGTGTCATAATAATTGAGCTTATTGTTAAATATGAGTAATTCTGTAACAAAAAAATCTCATGTAGAATAAATATTGCATCCTGTTTCTCTTTCACTGAGTTTAACAATGCCAGGAAGTGCAAACATCTTGTTGATTTCGAAATAAAAAAATTCTTTTTTTAAGACTCTTCGCTTAATGTTTGCGCCTGATCGAAAATCAGAACGCCTTTTCAGATGGAATACTTCTACATTAATACCAAATTATGGCCTCACTATCCTATAGAAAACAGTATTTTTTATTAAACTACCCTTTTTTGTCGGAATCAAACCACTTTTTCTGGTGCAAAATATGTTCAATATTTAATCTCCTGTACTGTAACGCTAATTTTTTTTTCGTGTTCCAGGGAAAACATGAGTATCTGTGGAATATTTCGAAATTTTAAAGAAACTGTGTAATAAATGAATGTATGTGCGCTCATCACGAATTTATGTGAATATTCGGAAATTTTGCTTCCTGAAAATGTGTTCCGAGTTTAATCCAAGCTTTTTGACATAAAGGGAAGATAGCCATAATGGTTTTGTTTAAATTCATACATTTACGTTGTATCTTTTCACATGCACCGGAAGGCTCCCGTCTACCGGCCATTTTGATTTCGTGAACGTAATGTTAATCGTATGGAATTTCTGCTACCGTTCTCAAATCTTTACTATTTTATCTATTTGAATGCAAAAGAGTGCATCCGAAAAAGCGAAAAATAATGAAGATTTTCGTGGAATTACATTTTTCCTCCGATTTTGGATAATATTTTTACATCTATTTTAATGATTCATTTGTGGGTTTCCCGATCTTTAAAAAAAAAAAATATTCTAAAATGTTTTCGAGGATCGGAGTTGAAATGTAATTCCGCAGAAACCTTTATTATTTTTTGCTCTTTTTAATTGATGGGAGTCTTAAAGCTGTGATGTTTTGTCTCGGTAATTTTACGTCTTTAAAAAAATAATAATAAATAAAAATAAAAAAAAAAATGGAGCTGAAGTTTTGTAGATATTGTGTCAATCGACTGGGACAATTCTTCTGATACGGCTGCTGTAGACGAGTGGTCATGATCGCGAGCTCTTGGTCGGCGTTGTTTCCTTCGAGCTGTGGGTTTGAGTCCTGATCCATTATAGACTGGATGCACTTTAAGTATATCAAAGCTCAATTACTTACTTTAGGATGGTGTGGAAGCGTGAAGTGTTTGCTCAGGTGTCGTCCTTGTCATTTGACCAAAGCTCAGAAAGACGAGCGATATTAATAAACGATTATATGAATGTGCGGTATTAATAAACTTTCAATCAGTCAATTTTTCTCTGAGTTTTTCTCACTATGTTCCTTATTATATTTCGGTTTACAAATCACCCCCCAAAAATTAATTTTGCGTACTTCGCAACAAATGCTTTAGACTACTAGTAGGCTATGGTTTTAATAAGTAAATCCAGATATTATTGGTGATATTATTATTTTTGGATAATTTAATGTTATGAGCGGGCAGTTTTCGATTTATAAATATGTAAAAAAAATTTATTTTCTACGAAACAGAATTTGAGCTGTTACACACTAAAAAGGAATGATGAGGCACTTGAAAAATTTATAGGAAAATGAATGTAATATTAAATGGTAGCATATGACAAATTATATTGTTATTAAATAAGATATTTTTAAAAAAAATTTAAGAAAACACATTTTTTATTGTGTTTTGATTACTTAAAAGCGGAGGACGTATAATATTTGAAAAGTATTTACAAAATTGACTGCTAAGCATGTCTAAAATAGAATATCGATTAATTAATAAATACAATACCAAAAAATGAATAACAGATGATGTTTAGTATATTGTTAAGGAGTATCAGTTGAGATAGTTTGAAATGAATAATTAAGACATTGATGCACATTTATTTCTCATAAACAATCGTTGTTTTAGGCGATAATTTATTAATCCTTTAGAATTTGCTTTAAAGCAGGTAAACACGTTTTGGAATATCCTTGTTATTTTTTAATTCAAAGAATATTCACGAAAGAATCTACATTAGAAAAAATAAGATATGTCATCGAAAAAAAAAGTGAAACTTGTTAACAGTTCTATAATAATATTTAAAAAGTCTTTGATAAGTTATTACTATTTTTTTTTATTTAGAAAAATTTATATTTTTTTTTACTCATAATAAGCAAAAATAAATATATATATATATTTAAAAAATTAAGATTCTTTCGAGAAATATCTTATTCTACAAAATATGAGTGACAAATTGTTTATTTCTCTCATAGTATCCTTAAAGCATCCATTCATTTACTGCAAAATGAACAGAATTGCATATTTAAGATTATAAAAAATATAATTCGTATTTAAGTATTTGGACAAAATTTGTGATTTTAAAATGTATAAGAACAACAATTTAGAATTTATTAAACATTGTTACATGCTGTTGATATTATGTAAATGTTCAATATCTTTAAATACGCAAATACAGGATTTAAGTTTACTTGAAAATCTAATGCGATTATGTTCCGTAAAAGTTGTACATCCACATTATTTTTATTTAAAATATAAATGTGCAGTTTTGCAAGAATTTATCGAAATAATTATCTATAAATGGACGGAAAATAGTCTTTGAATGTAGGGGTTTCCCTTATATAAGTCCTGATATCAAAATATTAGCTTATTTTCCATTACGTTTAAAAACTTGCTTAACTTTGAATAACAATATTCTTTTTTTTTTTTTTTTTTTTTTTTTTTTTTTTTTTTTTTTTTTTTTTTAATTTTTTTGGCTTCATTAAAATCGAATTAATATTTTTTACATTATGTTCTATATATTTTGAAGATATACTTGCTTTTGGGTATATATTTATGTTCATTCATTTTATTCACCTTGTGTTTTTTCTGTAAAATAACTTTCCAAAATCGAAGTTGAAGCACTTGATTAGATGAGGATATCAAACATAAACCTTTGACTAATCTTGGATACGAAATGTGTGTGTGTGAGAGTGAAAGTCATCCAAAGGTAAAAAAAAGCGAGTATACAAAGCGACAAGAAATCATCTTTCTTGTGTTCATTTGTTGCTGAACATTTTAACAAGCAAATCGAAAAATGAGTTAGAAATTTAAAAGATTTACCTAGTGTATAATAAGTTAATTTTAATTTCTTACTGAGAGAAGAACATTTTGCTTTGGAAAATTTTGTTAGATTTTCTTATTTTCTTATTACATAGATCTATTACACTGTACAGAAAAATTAGTGAAATCTTTTTTTTATTTCATACATTTATGTTATATCCTCTCATCTCTTTTGGTTGTGTTGTGGGGCTGAAGTCCAATAAATCTATCGAATCTCAGTCATCGTGTTGACTTGGTATGGAAATTTTAAGAGTGGGGCACTGGCTCAGATGTCGCCCTCGTCACTTCATAGTGATTCAAAATTATGAGGTCCATCCCTAATAGCCCTCATGTTATTTCTGAGTGCGACGTCATTAAAAATCAGTCAATCAACTCCCCTCCCCCTTCTCTTTGAGACAAGAAACCTTAGAAAATATTTCTATGGTATATTTTTATTTGATTTTATTAAATGCTTATTCGTTAGTTAATTTTATTTGTACATGGGTCATATTTGGCAAGATTGCCTTACACTAGTTCATTTACTAGTAACCAAGTGTATCATGTAAAAAATTGTTCAAAATGAAAATGTGTGATGTAGATCTGCGGGGTATAGCTATTAAATAACGAGACTGACTCTGCTACTGAAGTACGCATGCTCCAAACGCCAGCTAGACCATTATATATAATATGTGTTCCGTGAAAGTCGCTTAACGTTAAGCCTTCTGTTATTTAACATTAAGCTTTCTATTTCGAATGCAGTGTCTCCCTTTTCTATAAGTAAATCCGTATACCCGTAGTCTTCGTTCATATTAGAGGTTTTTTTTTTTGTTTTGTTTCGTATGAAAAATTATAAGTGAGCATCGAATTGTGAAATTTTACATGAAACTCTGCCCTAGTTATCTTTTTCTTTCCCATGGGGTTTACTATCTTTGGTAAACATGGGTAACGCGCCCCCGGGTTACCCTAGCGATCCTTCTCTATTTTCGATCTTCCTTCTTGTCAACCAGCTTGTGTCATTTCTTCAATTTCTTCTCGTCTAGACCACAGTTACATCTTGTTTGGCGCAGCAGAGCTTCATCTGGCTCTTGCGCCAATAAACTTTACTTTCTCTCACACTACACAAAACTCTGAAAAACCGCTACTGAAACTTATAATTTATTGAAAGAAGTGCTTGGCAATAAATATGTTGTCTGCGCATGTGTTTTCAAGTGGTTTAAGCATTTTCAACATGGCCGAGAAGACGCTGAAGATGATTCTCGCTCGAGTCACCCTTCCACGTCAAAATCTTTTGACACTATCGAGAAAATCGGTCATCTAGTTCGATCTGACCGTCGGTTGAGTATCCGTGCTATTGCTGAGACTGTAGGAATTGACAAAGAATCCGCACGGCAAATTTTTTTCCACCAAATTAATGCGCCGGCACATTCCACATTGTATGTCAAGAGGTTTCTAGCCTAGTACAGATTCCCAGTGTTAGACCATCCGCCTTATTCACCAAATCTTGAGCCATGCGACTTCTACAGGTGAAATCTGCATTTAAAGGAACAAGAATCCGTTGAAGCTGTGAAACAAAAAGTGTTCCAGAAACTTCCAGCACCGTTTCGAACAATTGGAGATTCATAGGTTGCATTGTAGGGATAGAAGAGGGGTGTATATTGAAAGTGATGCTATGTAAATATGAATGAAATCGAAATAAAATGTTTTATGGCGTCAGTCTCGTTATTTAGTAACCACGCCTCGTAAAATAAAGAAAGAAAGGAAAGAATAACTGTTGACAAAGAGATAAATTCAAAGTTAGGAAATATATCTAGAGTATCATGGAGGAGTGTTACATTATTTAACTAAAACAGTAAACCCCATGGGAGAGAGAAGATCGTTCAAACCTCGGGGTTGTGAATCCTGTTCTTACCTTCTGAAGGTAATCCCCTGAGGAGTTTTAGTCGTGACTTAAATGAAAGATTAATTGGAAGTTATTTAAATTTATTTATGGCGGAAAAATGAACGAGTTAACAATTTGTAGGAATATGTGTATTTTTAAATTTTATTAAAATTTAGAATTTAATTGATATTTTTACATGTAAATTGCTTGAAGCCATGAGAAAATAGTTTTCGTGATGCAGTATTTATTATTACCGAGTTATCAGATTTGTTATTTGAAATGTAATTTATTTTTAGATATAGTTAAAAATCGCAGTTTTGATACATTTTTTTTTTTTTTTTTTGATCAAAATTAGTTTTTTTTGTTTTGTTTTTTACATTGCTGCATTCAACTGTATACTGTATTATGTATGATAATAACCCATTCATTTTTTACAGTTGCGATACCACCGCCTTTAGATACAACCCTTAAGAAATCGGAAAGTGAAACTCATAGAAGTCCATTACCTAGGTAAGACATGAGTTATGTTTTAATGTAGTTGAACATATTAAAATGAATCATACCAAGAAATTTTTTTTTTCTTATCAGACTCTTATTGTAAAGTTATAAACCCTTATTAAAAGTTCGTTTTATTAAACTGCTTGACAGAGTCTGACGTAAAAATTTATTTGCATTAGCTGGTAAATTTTTACCTATGCAACTTTCTACAATTTGAAGAAATATGTGTAACACTTTATCTGAAAATCAATGTATTAATCTTAGTATTATATATA
>BMAW01069391.1:480631-539340 GCA_019974015.1 Nephila pilipes
AACACTTTAATATATATATATATATATATATATATATATATATATATATAAATAATTGAATTAAGACAAAATTATAATGCTTGCTTACAGAATTTTTTTTTACTTAAGAGAACAAAATTTGCATTTTAAATGAGCTAATGAAAACGAGCTCACAAATTATTAAGTCGAATCATAAATAGATGCAGCTTGGCCACATTAGGCTCTTGCGCCATTAATCGCTACCATCACTCACACAATTCATAAATAACTTCTGTTTCCTTTGAGACATTTATTTTGCTTTCATTAAATAACAAAATT
This sequence comes from Nephila pilipes, assembly GCA_019974015.1. Taxonomy (NCBI): domain Eukaryota; kingdom Metazoa; phylum Arthropoda; class Arachnida; order Araneae; family Nephilidae; genus Nephila; species Nephila pilipes. The sequence continues at coordinate 480,929 of BMAW01069391.1, forward strand.
ATATTAATTTATTAGGTATTCCTACTATTATGAATACTTCTCATATTCTTCGTAGCTAATTCCTTCCTAGTAAACTGTGACTGGTTTGGACTGAAAAAAATTTTCAACAGCTTGACTGACTTGCTCTACAGAATTGAAGGCTTTACCATCTAAAATTGTTTTTGTAAGGAACAGAATAGATGGCAGTTTGTTCGGAGTATGTGGGTGTGGTAAAACGGACCATTTAACAGTAGATGATTCAGGTGGTAAGCACGAGGGTGCGTGCCCCCTTCCTCGTCCTTTCATAATTTCACGCTAAGATAAGAAATTTACTTCAACTAAAAATCCCAACCATCTCAACGAAATTTAAAAGTATTTGTCTTTCATGCCTAAGCATTGAATCGAGCATTTATCGTAGTGTAAGTGTTTAGTTTTCAGTTTGAATTTGATTCATGAATTAATGTTTGGTTTTATTTTTAGGTTAAGGACTAAAGGAGCATGAATAATAAACGAAATAAATACAGTTTTGTCTTTATAAACTTTTTACAGGAAAAAAAAATAATTGTGCCCCCTCTCCCTGTCGATTTTATACCTTCACTGTCAAATTTTTCTGGATCCGCCACTGTCATCCAAGCTTAATAATTTCCCCCTTGAATCACCAAAATAATGACGTTTTTATGATTGACTAGTACATGGTATTTTTTTTTTTTTTTAAGTTCTCCCTCTCTCTTTGCAGCTGCTTAACCTATTTATATGCAATAATCGTTAAATTTGATTTCAACTACTCATGATGAACTATAACCTCGACAAAAAAAAAAAAAAAAAAAAAAATCACTCCATACACGCATTAAATTTTTTCCCCACAAATATTTGCTTATGCATCTGGTAGGGATGGTTGAACCTTTATCAAGTCCTTGGCAGACGGTATTGTACCTATTGTACATGTAACTTATTTTTCATACCCTTTAATAATCCTGCTCAATTTTTGCCCGAGAGTGTGAGCTTATGACGATTGACATGCGACCTTTTTCATTCCGTATTTTATTCAGGTTATTTTGCTCCAATATTATTTTTAAAAGGTTGTCGTTAAGGTTGGAAGGATGTCTCGCCCCCTATTCGTCTTTTATGTAAGGTCACTTTTTACCATTACCTTGTTTAAATTCTTAAAGCATCAACCTGGTGAAAATGCACTTTTTCACTCTCCGTTTTAGGGGTCAGGAATAACAATTTAATATAACTTGCACCTCTCAAAACAGTTGTCAGAAATTTAACTGAATCCTTATCTGTTTAGTGATAGCACAAACTCTTTTATCCCGATAATTTATTGTGATTCATACAAACAATAGATGCTACCTAGTTGCATCGGAAGTTGTGTATGACTCGATCTAATAAAACTAGTATTTGCTTTTTTTCAGAGATAATTTAAATGTACTTTTAAAACATTAAACAGAATTAGTACAATAACATACAAAGCCTAAACCTAAATTAAAACAATGTCTTTCGAAGTTTCTTTTCTTCTACCGATACCTAGAAGCCTATCTATCTTTGTTATATTTGAATAAGCTCGTTGCCTCCCGTCTGCGGTGCATCTCAAAATATAGAAATGCCCAGAATCTTATTAATTCCTTTTTTTAAAATTTATTTTCCTTTTCTTCTAGATTCAAGTAATTTAAATGTACTTTTATGGGTTGTGTTTTGTTTATTTGTTGCGCTCTATTTCAAGCGATTTTGTCGTCATAAGCAATCACCTACTGGGCCAACCGCTGGCCCTAGTTACAACTTTTAAAAATAAGCCTTAAACGTATAAATGTTTGAAATATACGAAGCTATTAATATCAGACTTAGAAATTGCTTAAATATTGTGATATAAATCAATGAAAAGATAGAATTATAATAATTAATATTTTTTAAAGTAAAGGAAATATCATCTTTGTAAGTTGTATTGTTTCTTTGAAATTAAAACTGTTGGAGTTTTCTTACTTTTCATTGCAGTATACCACATTTAACTGAAAAAGAAGTAAGAGATGCACTTATTAAGGAAGTATCTACACATTGCTGTTATGGCACCGGTGCTGCTAGAGATATGGCAATTACAGAAATTAAGCATTCCATAGCATTTCACGTAAGCTTGTCCATTTTCAAAAGCTTCTTTGAGAAATATGATTTTTTTTATCCTTTCAAAATTTTATTATTTAAGTTTTATTTTCAATTTTTTTTTTATTTAAGTTTGAAGATAATTCTAAACTGAAAATAAATTCCAGAATTTTATTATTTTATCTAAACTATTGTTTATATATATTTGTATAGTTTGATATTAAACAATTCAAAATGTTATGTTAAATTACATATTAGGTATCTTTAAACCAAAATTTAAATTATTAGCTTTTTTAAATAATAGTGCATTATTACAAGTTCTGTTTTTAATGGAATAATTATTTGAAATTGGTTTTACTTTTTGTGATTAATGTTTATGATTGATTTTTAAATTTAAATGCTTTAAATAACTGTTCTCTTTAGTATACTTTGGAAACTTTTACTGAGAAGAGAACTACCTGCTGGGCTTTTGAACCTTATATAGGTAAGAATATTTTTATAAAGCCTTTTTTGAATTTTAAAGAAAAATATTATATATATATATAATATATATATAAAAAAAACTTTTTGGTGTTAAGCTAACTTTTTGTATGAAGACCACGTAATTTGTAAGGAATTAATTTTATAATTTTGTTTCATTTAAATAGATATACATGATTCCCTTTTTCTGTATCTGCAATATAACATGCCAAAATTATCATTTAAAGTTCCAGTTATTTACTCTCTTAAAAAATCATATTGTCATACATTGTAGTAAAAAAAATTTCATATTTTTATAAAGAATTTTCTGTCGATTCTTTGCAGTGAACATTTTTTTGAGGTGTGCTTCCTTTTCCACTGTAACTGTAGAATATACTGCTTATTAAATGATAATAAATTTAAAAGTAGCGGCAATCGTATGCTTTCATATATATATATAATATTTAAGTAGACTTACCCCAAGTTTCATAATTATTTGATGTAATGTATGTAAATAAATATTGTTTTCATTTATAATATTGCAATGCAATGTATGAAAATTAATTTTGACTCTTGAAAGTATGCTTAAACTCTAATAAAAAAAAAGATATTCCTGTATAAAGCTGTATTTGCATTTTATTAATATTTTTATTGTGTTAATAAAATATATACTATGTAATATTGTTTTATTATCTATTACATTTCAAATTTTAACAGAAATCAGCCCCTGGAGTTGAAGCAATTACATTTTTAATGGAAGGTTGAATATCATAAATGCTTTTGATGATATTGTAATAGCATAAAATATTTTAACTACTGCATTGTCCTATCTGCAGAAAAAGTTTTTATTTATAATCGTAACAATCATACTTTATATATGGTTATACATAGTACAATACAACATATTAATGCATTTCTGTTTTATACATACTTTTATAGATGTGATGTTACTGGTTTTAATACTACACAAATGACAGTCATCAAAATCAACTTAATATTTAACATGAGGTTGAAAAGGCTTAAAAATTGTGTTAGAAAAAAAGATAACTGTTTATTCATATAAATTATTTCATAGGTGGACCTTTAGAAAAATTAGATTCGGGGGATGCACCTTTTCCTTGGGATATACCTTCAGAACCTCCTGTTTATTTTTCAAATCATGCTGTACAACTTGAGGTTCCTTACACAGCATCTACAAAAGTATGCCATGTTTGTGGGGGTCCTGGCCGTAAAAAGTGTGGTACTTGTTCTGGTAAAGGTTGGGTAAGTAATAAAATGTTTGTTTAAAAAATTATTATTGTTGTTTAATTTTGTTCTCCTTTTACAGTTTTTATAAGAGTTTCATTCAAATTATATATATATATGTGTGTGTGTGTGTGTGTGTGTGTATGATTAGAGGAAGATTTTTAAAGACTTTAAAACAGGGGTGTCCAACCTGTGGGGCACATGTGGCTCGAAGCACATTTCTGTTTGGCCTATAAGAGAAGTATGAAGCAAAAAAAATTATTCATATCTACTGCAAGAAAATATATCTCTAAAATTAATTCAAGAATCCATGTGCCAAATTTTCTCATGAAAGTCAAGTCTCCCTCTTCCATCAGGTCTGAATATAATACTAATTCTTATGCCAAATTGCTGCCCATAATACTGCTTCAACTATAAGCAAGTCAATGTTTGTGATACATCCACAGCCAGTGTCTACTTCCCTTTTACTTATGGATTTTCTTTTACTTTGAGATTTTGTTGATTTAACTTGGTTATCTTTCAACTAATTGACATATCTGGAAACTCTAGTTTTGTATATTTGTGTTGATTCAATTTGTACGGATGAGAATGTGAGCAGCATATAATACCTGATGGATAGTTGCCTGAATCTGTTCCTATTTAAAACTAACATCTGTTACATTCCTGTCATCTGATTGGTCAACTATTGCTTTGTCTGAAATTGGCTTTATTTTTCTAAAGCCCCCCCCCCTACTGTTTGAATTGAGTATAATTCATGGTGTTCTCAAGTCTTTTTTAAAATGTATTATTTGAAAAGCATAGTATTGAAAAATGCCTCTAAATTCGATGCATATCAAGGAGAGCATCAAAAAGACAAAATAGCAGTACTAAAAAAAAGGTCTTATATCTCATCAAAAGTTATCTATCAGTATAACAATTCAGACAGAATCTTTTGTGAAGGCTAGTATGTTGAATCAGTATCACAATCATTTTCAAATGTTGAGTTTATTAATCCAATGTGTGGAAAACATGGTAGATATAAATTTTCCTGATAAGAAATACATTTCTAAAATCTGTCAAAAAGAATTTGTAATGTATATCTTGAAGTTTTAAATTTTGTTCTTTGTTACTGGAGGAGAGTACTGATATTACAGATATGGCTAATTTTGTCATTTGTTTTTGTAGTATTAATGATTACAATGTAACTGTGAAGAAATGACTTCTTTAGTACCATAAAAACACAGGACAGCATCAATAAATTTATATGAAGTCGTGAAAAAACATTAACAGATTTTTCTTTTTCTCTTGCCAACATAATCCGGTGTAGTTACAGATGGTACCAGAATAAAACTGTGTGACGTTGGGCTATTTACAATTTTCTCTTCACCAACGTTGGGGGACTTTAATTGAGATTGATTGCTGAAAATAACAATTTCTTCCCAACCCAAATGAAACGTGATTATGTTAATTAGATGCAGGTGGAAATGAAATGAAGTGATTTTGATATGATGGTATTAAGCAAAGGGAAATTTAGAGGATAAAGGGCGAGTGTGATTAGTGCTGAGTGTATTCCTAGCAAGAGATCGATGATATCAAAAGTTGTTGCTGTCGCAGAGGGTCCTCTATCTTCTGCAACAGTGGTAACTGTTGCAGAGGATTTAGTAAATCAAAGTAACCTCGATTGGGAAGGTTTTGGTCAGAGTGTATTATTGTAATAATATTTGAATAGGTGAATTAATTCAAGGGCCTCCAAAGAGAGCGAAAATTCCTTAGACATTATATTACAGTAATTGATAAATAAATAGTTGTGTTAGACTTCACTGGTGTCCTTGCGTAGGTTATTGACTTTTAGAGTTTGTTGTATTTGACTGTGTTATAGCACAAGAGTCGGGTAGAAGTAGTGATTCACCACAAATTGAACCAGAATTTTGGATGAACATGTGGAAAGATCCCTGAATATAACTACTACTTCAATTGAAATAGATATTTCTGCATTTAGGTTCTAAATTGCAATGTTGAATATCATATAATATTGATATCTAGCTATTTTTATTCCGAGATAAAATTCATAATATAATGCTGTATATAAAATGCCATTTAAGGTGTAAGAAACAATATCACTCTAATTCTACGTTGCTCTATGTATAATATAAAAATCACAAGCTATTAAATTTAAATTACTTAAATATCCAACTATACATTTTACGTTTTTGCTCTTGTATGAGTTTTAAAATGGAATTTATTTTGTGTGATTCTAATCAACTCATGTGGACGCGTTAACCTAGTGGTCATGGTCGCGGACTCGAGGCCGGTGGTTTTCGTCGAGTCATAGGTTCGAGCCTTGATGCTACTAAAGATTCGCCTGTAGCCGGGGCCGATGCACTTTAAATCTGTCATTTCTCAAAGTCCTACCGCTGGCATGGTGCAGAAATTTGAAGTAGGTGGTGCCAGCTCAGGTGTCATCCTCATCACTTGACTGAGGTTCAAAATTACGAGGTCTGTCGCCAACAGTCCTCGTGTTGCTGATAAGATAACCCAACCCAACTTAAGCAAATCATCTCCCAAGAAGCTCAGGGAAGCTTAAAAGGTTGGATACCCCTGCATTAAAATGTGCAATTGAAAGAATTTATGGATTGAAATTTTACTATTTGTTCATTTAGTTTTACATTGCACACTAATTATTTTTGAATATAATATTCATTAATCATTTTTTTTTCCTTTTTTTTCCCGTCTATTTTTTTTTTTTTTTTTTTACATTTTAATTGATTTGAATTTCATGCTTTATTTTAATAAAAAAATATTTGGATTTCAAAGATTTTATGAAATCTTTTCTTCAAACTGAAAAAAATATTACCGTCATAATAGAAGTTAAGCTTTCAATTCGAAAAGTGGAGATGCAGCATGAAAGTTAATATTTTGTGTCATAAGTAATTTTTTTGAAAGTTACTACGTGGCCGCGGTAGCCATGGTTTCGGATTCGTGGCCGGCTGTTTTCGTTCAGTCGCGGGTTCGATCCTTGGCCACCAAAGACCCCCGCCTTGTAGCCGGGGCTGATGCACGTTAAATCTGTCTGGGCCCAAAGTCCTCCCGTTAGTGTGGTATGGATATTAGGAGAGGGGGTTGCCAGCTGAGGTGTCGTCCTCGTCACTTGACCGTGGTTCAAAATTACGAGGTGTGTCGCCAATAGCCCTCGTGTTGCTTCTAGTGGTACGTTAATAAAAAAAACTAAACTGAAAGTTACTACAAGCAAACTATTTTTGCTTAAAGAGAATTTGAAAATTGGGAATATGTCTATGGTGTTATGTTTTATTTTCTATATTATTTGAATGTAAATAAGAATAGAAACCAAATTCATATTCTTTTGACTCCAGTTACCACTAATCATCGGTTTGGTGACATGTTAACCAGATGGTCGCTGTAACCTAGTGGTTATAATCGCGGGCTCGTGGCTGATGGTTTTCGGCGAGTCGTGGGTTCGAGTCTTGATGCGTGGCCGAGGTAGCCTGGTGGTAATGGTTCGGATTCGTGGCCGGTGGTTTTCGTTCAGTCGCGGGTTCGAGCTTTGGCCACTGAAGACCCGCCGTGTAACCGAGGATGATGCACGTTAAATCTGTCAGGGCCCAAAGTCCTCCCGTTGGCGTGGTGGGGAAGTTAGAAGGAGAGGGGGGCAGCCCAGTCACTTGACCGAGGTTCAGAATTATGAAGTCCGTCCAATAGTCCTCGTGTTGCTTCTAGTGTGACGTTAATAAAACTAAACTCGAGTCTTGATGCTATTAAAGACCCGTCGTGTAGCCGGGGTTGAAGCACGTTAAATCTGTTGTGGCTCAAAGTCCTCGAATTGACATGGTTTGTAAGTTTGGAGAGAGAGGTGCCATCTCAAGTGCCGTCCTCGGTCACGTGACTAGGACGTCATCAATAGCCTTCATGTTGCTTCTAGTGTTATTGAAACTAAAACCCAAAATGTCTGTTGCATTTTCTAATAACTGTATCAAAATCAGTAAAAGATTAAATAATTATGTGAATTGATACAAATAAATATGCAAATTAAATTAAAGCCTACTTGAAGTAATAGTAATTGCATTGATACAGTTGTTTGACATTTTTATGGTCTTGAAAATTTATGCTTTTAATCTTGTATTTTTTGTTAACTTCATGTACATATAAAGTGCATTTCTAACTGAATACAATATTCTATTGATTATTATTTATGTTAGATTGTATTCAGATTATTTTTAAGCATAGCTTATGTCAATTTAGTTTATTAAATATTTTATCTTTATTTCGCTTTCAAATAATTTTTTTTTTTTTTTTTTTTTATTTGAATTTGGAAGATCTTTGTAACTGCATATGTAGGAATAATTTTTAAAATACGGTTTATAATTTTGCAATGTTACATCATAGCGGATATATTATATACTTTCTTGTTTCAAGTGTAGCATATTCAAAATCTGATACTTGTAAATTATATATGTTTTTAAAATTAATGTTATACAGCAAAATAATAATGTACAAAATAAGTAAAACATTGATTTATTTAAAAAATAATTATGATAGTAATTATACTAATGACTAGTTGATTGCAATATTCATATGTAATTGAATATTATTAAAATCATGCTATGAAATTTTTATTAAAATGCATATAATTAATTTAGTTTTTATCTATATTTATATGTTCTGCTTTGTTATACATTTACTAACTGTGGCAATATACACAGGAATATTGTTTTCATTGTCATGGAGATGGATTTTCACCTGTAACTTTACGAACTGAAACAAAAGATTGTTTACATTGCACTGGTTCAGGTCAGAGAAAGTAAGCTATGTGGATTTATATTTTATGTTAAAATAATTTCTTATTTATGAATCCAATGTCTAAACTTAATTATTTCACATTTCCAAGAAAAAAGAAATTATTTTTCTGCCATTTCATTTTTTAAAATTATTATACAAATCAATTTAGAACTAACAAAGGCAATTCTCTCCTGCTAGATTAAAACATGTTATTCTTAAATCATATTGCATTTAAATTGTAGATATTAAGCAGAATTGAATATTATTTATTTGCTTATGAGGCAGAATTTTTGAAAATATTCATAACCTTAAACTTTTAAAGGATTGCATTAAATAATTTAATATGATAAATTTCTTTTTGAATAATGGCATTTCAATAATTTTTTACAATTTAAGGTAATAAAAATGGAAGATTTTGTTTGTGTTTCTTCCTTGATATTAGTAGATATATTTTACAGATTTAGTTTTGCATTTACTTTATTAGCTTATCAAACCTTTTTATCACAATTATAAAACTCATGAATTTAATATTAAAACAAATGTGAAAAAAAAAAGTATACATTTTGGAAAGATACTTAGTGATTGGCATTTCTTAAGCTCAGAAGAATTTAAGTAAATAAATTTATCTTTTATGAAATAATTTATGAAATGTTTTAAAAAATGATATTTTTTAGCATTTTTATTTAAAAGTATGTTGTAAGTAGATATTGATATAATGGAAACAATTTATTAGCTTGAATAAGAACCTTTCTTAAGTACTCTCCTTTTTTTAAAAAAACCAGTCATCTTATTAAAATTATAAAGATCAAGAACTTAACAGAACATTTTGTACCAAAAGTAATAAAATTTTATGTAATTATTTAAGATAACTCACACACTTTTCTGAAGATCTAAGTAATTTGTTACTTAAATTCATTTCATAGTTAATATATTCCTATGAAAATTTTAAATGTTTCTAATAAGTTTGTTATTTGTATTATGTATTTTGACAATATTGTAAATGCAATTAATAATGAAATTCACGTGTTTAATAGTTGTATATAGCTGTTTATATCATTAATGTTCACTCTATTTTTGTAATTTATGTATTGCACATTTTAAAATACAATTAGAAAACAATATCTAGCAAACACCAGCTTTTCTTATTAATCTTAGATGCTGGAAATGTGGTGGAGAAGGAATGGCTCTATGTAAAGTATGCTCCGGAACAGGCCAAATCAAATGTTTTATTCGTCTTACTATAAAATGGTAATTGTGTAGTTATTATCTCATTCTCTGTTTTAATTTTTCTTTAAAATTTCTTTACAAATATTTTTCAATTTTTTAAAATTGAAAATTTTATGATTTAAATTTAATTGTTCTAATATACTTTAAATATGGACTGAAGTTTGAAAAAACAAAAAGTTGAATCTTTAATGTTTGAATTCTTTAATTACTTTTTGTGAGCAAAGTTGTTAAAAGTTTAAAAATTAATTTATTTTTTGTAATGTGTTGATTTAATTGATTTTTATTAAATTTTTAAAATAAGTTATCATATAGTTTCATCAATGCAAGTAACTAATATTTAATAAGCAATTAAGAAAGTGAGACATTATTTGCTTTTAGAATTAAAATGGAAAAAGATTCAAAGTAATGAAAATAAAGTTGATCATTCTGAGTAAAAAAACTTACAATTTTTTAATATATATTTATACATAATAATATACAAGTTTCTGGATAATATATATTTTCATGAACTAGTTTATTATTAAAATTTATCACTGTAGACTTTTATTTTGTATAACTTTTTCAATATTTAAAAAAAAAAAATCACATAATTTATCTTTATTCTCTTTCACAAATGATTTGTGATTTATTTTGGATTATTATTGTTCATTGTTAGAGGAGTACTTTGCTTAATGTTAACTGATCCAAAAACCAATGACCATACAATGTCTAATAGTATGAAAGTGTTGACTTCTTTATAACTTTTGATACAACATGACTGTGTTTACTTTGCAAATTTAGAATTAAAAAACACCAACAAAAGGAAATAACATGTTTCCTTTCTGAAATAAACAGAGAAAAAAATATTTTAATCTAAATTTTTCTTCAAAATAATAAATGGTTTATATTCTTAAATTGTAAGCATTTATTCTAAAATTGTAAAAAGTACTAATTAGTTTTAATGGATGAAGTACTTCATCTTAGAATTTAAGTCCTTTGAAAAAATGTTTCATTGCAACATTGCAGAAACTAAAAAATTATATCCTGCCTCAAATTATATGCATTTTGATGTATCCTGCATAACCTTCATATATTTTTAATAAATCAGTATTTATTAAATGTTACTTCAGTCATTTATTGTATAGATAGTTTTTCCAATTTGTTATTTGAATTTAGATAAGAAACTTTATATATTTTGATAAAATATATTCAGCTATTTGATACAATTTTATATTTTGATAAAATATATGGTTTAATATATATTTTGATAAAATATTTAAAGCTTAAAATTATTTTTGTCTTTTTGCTGACCAATAATTAGTGAATAATTGATATACTTCTATCTCTAATATAATAAAACATTTAAAAATATTTTTCTAAAGTTTTGTACTCTTCCTATCCCCTTCCCCCCCAGGTGCATATTATCTTTAGGTAAGTACTGGAATAACGATAGTGAAGTAACCTAGTGATATTTTTTTACTGTGGGGTTTACTGTGTTTGGTAAACACAGATGATGTGACCCTAGGAAACTCTAATGATCTTTCTCTATTTTTGATTCTTTTTCTTGCCGATCAGTTTGTATCTGTCTTTCCAGTTTTTTTTTTTTTTTTTCAGATATCTAGAACACGGGTCATTTTAGATGTTTGCAAAAATTGCTTGTTTAAAAAATTGTTTAATATTGTTTAGTGCAGCATAGCCAGATTAAGTTTTTTCACTATAAACACATTCAATCATTCACTTCCCTCCTTCCCTATAAAATTTTATTTTTAAGGTGTTATGCATGTATTTTTACCTTAAGGTATTTGACTACGTTTAAAGCAACTTTTCTTAAAAAAAAAAGTATTTAAATAAATTTTCATATTTTTACAGATATTTTTGATTCAAAATTCTTTAAAAAGGCCAAAAATACTATATTTATCAAACAAAAAAAGTTTATGGAGAAATTTGACTAAAATGTGAAAAATTCCATACAAAATTCTACTGCATCAATCTAAATTTAATTTTTGTAATACGTATTTCTGACATAGGTGAACACAATAAACTAATATCTAAGATATGTATTTAAATGCAAAGAAGTTCTAACTCATTGTGATAATTTCCGTTCTTGTTTCGTCAAATTTACCAATACCATAATACAAAAATACCTTTAAATTAAAAAGCATCAATAGTTAAACAAAATCATTAGTTTATAGACTTAACAATAGGAAAAAAGTAATTTTCAATTCAAATGTTACACATGTATCTCAGTAACATTTTGTAAAATCATGTTTTAAGTAAGCAAAATTTTTAAAAAATCACGTTTTTCCAAAGCATTTAAATCTGTATTTCCTGATTGATAGACTGCTATGATGAAATTTTTAAATCATAATTTCATTTTAATTATCCTAGACTCAAAATTATATAGTAAAACAAAATTGTAAATTTTGCCCGAAAATCATGATTTAAATGTAGTCAGGCACCTTATTGCTTTTTTTCTTAATAATTTGATTTTATCTCATTTGAATTATTGGACTAGAAACATTATAAAGGCTATTTGCAATGGATTTTAAAATTTTGAAACACAATTAAGTGATGAAGAGACTCTATAACAGGCATTTCATTCTCTTCATTAATAAACTGTTGTTACATATGGCTCAGAAGGAATTCAGTCATTAAACATCTGGCCACATGCACAAACATCAAAAATGAATTACAAAAACACTTAAAGTACAGATTAAAAAAATCATCAATTAAAAAAACAAAATTCATTAATAAACTCTGTGCACTATAAGAAACTTAAGGAAAATAATTATTATAATGGAATGTGAACAGAAAATATTATCCTATTTTTTTAAATAAAAATCTTTTATTAGTGTTGGAAGAATATTGTAACTTATATTCAACTATGTTTTGTAAATTATGGTATTGTGCTAGGAATAAAAGTTTGAATAAGATTTTTGTGTGACTATTTAACTCTTATTTATAATAGATATGGCTTATTTATTATTTCCATCTAAATTGAAACCTTTTTATGCTCTGCAATCATCATTTTGATTAATATGAAACAGCTTAAAAATCTTATAATAGATGTAATTTTGAGTTTCATAAATTATTTTGAAGTACTTTATTTATTTTTGATTATTCATAAGATCTTTTATTTACCATGTTTTGTCTGCATTTTAATGTGTAACTATAATTTGATTTTTTTATATTTTCAATATCTTCTAAGCACCTTAATTACAATTATCTTCTATTTTCTTTCAAATATTTTCAGGACTAATCATATGGATGATCATGTTGTTGAAAAAGTTGCTGCTCTTGATGATGATAAAATTAGAAGTGTTTCTGGAGAAATTATTTGCCAAGAAGAAGAGGTTAATGTAAGTTTTTTTAATTAATTTTAAAAATATGTATATTTTATTGCACAGATTTTTTTTTAAAAATTATATAATTTGGACATTTGTAAGAAGTAGTCTGAAAATTTCTTCTCTATCAGTAATAGTTGTGATAAAATAATTTAAAAAAAAAAACATTTAAACATTATACAAGTTCAGTATATTTTGTCTGAAATATGTTAATATTTTTGGTAAAATACATATGATATTAATACCAAATACCAAATCAATACCAAATTATCTTGTCATTAAATGTTTCTGGAAGAGGATATTAAAGGAAATTGGGAAGAAAAATTCAAACCATGTAATTATATAATTTATTTGAAAATGATCTTTGATGAAAAATTAGTTTTAATGACTGAGAAAGAAAATTGGTCAATGAAAATACTCAATGTAAAAGAGAACAAATGTATTTTTAGATATTGCTATAGTGTTAAATGAGATTTTTTATATTATCAATAATTATTGAAACAGGAGGTTCTTTAAATATTACTAAAATAGTTTTAATAGGTATGATTATCTACATATATAATTCATGTCAATTTCAAAATGATGGAAAAATATGAATTCAAAGTATTGCAAGAAATTGTCATTTGTTTATTTGGTGATTTCTGTCTCTTTATTGAATTTTGATTGTAGATCATACATAAGGGGTGTCCAACCTTTTTACTTCCCTGCGCTGCATTGGAAGAATGTTAATTTTTTGGAGCTACACAAAATAAATGTAACTCTAAAGCACCATTGATAGTCCATGAATGAAAGAAAAAAACAGTAAAATTTACATAGTTAACATATTCAGGTAATTTAAACTTAATAAATTGCAATTTTTGAATTGTAAAAACTTTATTAGATTGATATTGTTTATACATTGTATATGACAATGTATACATAACATTTTATTATAAATTTTATAAGAACAACGATAGTTAGAAATCATAAGTATGGTATCTAATGTGATGTTTGGCATTGAATTTTAGAAACTAAAGCATTGATATCTGGTTCAATTGAAGTGGTTGAAATTCTTAACATACTATTCCGTTATTCTGGTTCCAATTTTACTTTTAAGATTGCCTTCTCTTGAAAACAGTAGCTCACATATGTAAATGTTTCCTTATAATAATGACATGAATAATGTGTGGTGAGAGGGATGATTGTCTTTGGGCAGGTATGATTTATAAGTCCAACAAAAAGACTTTATGAAATTTCTATCTAAGTTGGATGTCAGATTGCAGCTTTGAAAATCTGCAGGCATAATACCTATTCTGACTGTAAATTGAGTCACAAAAAAAAAAAAAAACATTTATTTTTTTGAAAATCCTGAAATTTGTTTTCATAGTCCTGTATCAAGAGGGTGGGTTTGCCTCAAAAGAGGTAATTTAGCACAAGTATTCTTTAATTAATTTTATGGAGTTATATTTTCTCATAGTAAATATTGGTACTTTTTTGCTCTTCACTCTCTGCTTAAGCCACTTTGATGCATGCTCTGGACGGCTAGTTGGACACCTCTAATATATGCCTTAATCAGCCTAATATAAGTTCTGTAATTATTATTATGAACTTTTTCAGTAAAACATATTTCAAATCATTTAATATTTGTATAACAAAATGTTTTCTAGTAAAATATTTGATTGAAATTTAAAAAAATTGTTGTTATTATGAAATTAGGTTATTCTTAAAAATTATTTCACTTAATTGAAATGACATATATGGTGAAAAAAATTTTAAAAAATCAAATGAAATCTTCATGTGTATTTGCAAGTATTTTCCATTTTTGTTGACTGATTAGAATTTATACTTAAAATAAAGTATTTACTAAGGATAAAAAAAATGTATTCTTTTATATTGTTATATTGCCAGAATAAGCTGAAATTCTTTTTATTTAGTTAATACCATTGACCCATTTTCCTGATACCACTGTGAGCATGGCATCAGCTCAAATTCTCCAAAACCATGCTATTTCCTTTCCTGATGAAAAAGTTTTAAAACAGGTATGAATTCATAACTTTTTGAAGGAAAAAAAAATGGTGAAAATAATTTTTGAAGTGAATAAGTAGAAATTTACTACTTTTTCTGTCATTATTACTTTGCAAACTATTTTAAAAATACAAAAAATTATGTACACATGTCGAAAAAATGAGACACTCTAATTACCCTTCATATTTATCATAGCAGTCGGATAATTTTAATATAACTTTAATGGCTCAAAGGGAACTTAATTATGATGCTAATGAATTAATTAATCTCTGAAAATATTTTCATTATAGATTGATTTTATTCCCCTTGCTTTCTTGACATGGAATAACCTAAAATTTCAAATTTCATGAAATTCTGTGTAAAGGTATTGAATTAATACTGGGGGGTTAATGATATCCCCCATATTGTTGGGACCTAGGATTTCTGACAATATAAAAATTTTTACTCAGTAAATTTTTCAAAGATGTTTACTTCAATTGATAAATTCATAAAATATAAAACGATCAGAAAAATAAATATGTTTATGAAAAATTTTGAATTATTAAACAGTTATGAAAACATGTGAAATGTAATGCAATTTTTTTTAAAAAAATATTTCAATTCTCTTAATTCTGAAATTCCTTAATCTAAATCTTTGTATAATTATCTCCAATAGTTTTGGAAATAATTGAACCTGAAAGTGCAGAGTCAAAAATGATCCCTTTACTAAAAGTACAAATTAGCATTTATTAACTTTTGACTTCAATTTTTTTTTATAACTATTGCTTCAATTTTCTCGTTTTGAGTAAAGTAAATTACTTTGATATATTGAATGTATCCAAAAAATTTCAATTCAAAAATCGAAAAATGTAATGAACATTTTTTATTTTTATTTTTGAGCTCTTGATTGCCCTTATTTAAAAATATATGTTGTATTAAATATAAAAAAATAGAATTATTAAAATAGAAACTAATTTAAAATTGTTAAAAGATTATTACCAAAAATTTTTTAAACATTTTGCTAATAAATCTTTTAGATGAAATAATAGATGTTCATTTAATAGTTTCCCCCTAATACCTCTTGAATCCTGATTAAATTCAAATGAAATGTTCAAATATAGGTTATTTACATGAGGATCTACTTCTTTCTTTAATAAAAATGAATTTCTTTAGCTTTGTGATTTAATTTCTTTTAGTTATTAACTGTGACATCAGTTTTCTATATCTGCAATAAGAATTGCAAAGGTTTTTATGAATTTTTTTTAAAGACTGACTTTGATGATCTTTTCTTTTGTCTGTATTTCAAAATTATGAGGCTAATTAGCTATATTAAATAAATTTTTTAATTTGGAGGAAATAGGCTTTCAGAAATGACAATGAGTAATAAAATTAGAATTATATGAGGTAAATTGTTTGAAAGAATATAAAAAATGTGATATATTTAACTTCTGAGGCTTATTAACATTTTTCTATTATTAGTATAACTTTGTATTTTATAATTTAGATTTGTTACTTGTGTGTGTGTGTGTGTATGAGGTTGTGTTAAGTTAAATTGTCATTCTGATATGCCTTTTTGGATTTTATTTCATAAATTCATTTCTTTCTCTTGTTTAGGAACTGGTAAGCTTTATAAGCTCTTACATTTACACATTTTCCTTTACATTAAGAATTTTTTAAAAAAATGCAATTTTATACTTAATGAACAGATAACTAAAAATGGCATACTGGTATTAAATGTATTAAAAAGTCATGTGGCAGAATAATGTAGCATGATTATGAAGCAATATCTTCTTAAATTCCAATAATTCTGGATTTCTGATTTAATCTAGATTCTGTTAAATTATTAAAATTTTGCATTATCACTTCAAAAAAGAAAAAAAAATGTTATCTGTTGATGATCCCAAATTATACTTTTCAAACTTTTTGATTTATTAGTATTGAAATTATATAAGTACTGCATTATTGTGAAATATTATATCAATTTTCTCAAAAATTACTTTGATTTATAGTAAATGTATCCAAAATTTTTCAACTCCAATTTACTAAATACCTATATTGCTCTAAAATACTTGAAAAATAAAGATAATAACTTCGAAAAAATTATGTTTATTCTCCATTATATAGGACATTAAATTTAAAATTTACTTTTATTGCTGATATCAAAATATGCTTTTCTTTTTTAAACTTAAACAGTTTTAAATCTGCAAATAATTTTCATGAGCTCCTTTCTTTATTACGTTTTCTGCTTTAAGTTTCATTGCTTCCTTATTTTTCTTTTCATTTGTAATTCAATTAATCTTGCGTTTCTCCCACCTCAATTTTAATTTTGCAGTATTTTTACATTTTTGATTCTTTGCATGATTCTTCTATTGATAATAAAAAATAAATTATGCTATTCATATTATTTATATATCTTTTCTTTTTGCATACCATATTGATGTTGGCTTAAAATATCATCTCATTATAAATCTGATCAAATTACACAAGAATTTATTTCCTTTTATATAAAAATATATTTAGCTATTTTTAATTGAAAACAGATAGTTATTAATTTAAACATTGATGCATTCCATCAGAAATTTTTTGAATATTTTCTTATTGTTGTAATATTATGATTTTATATTGCAGCGACATAAAGTTAGTATTGTTCCAGTGGCTGCTGTGAGTTACAAGTGGAGAAATCGAGATGGATTGTTTCATGTGTATGGATTTGACCAGCGTGTTTATGCTCCTAATTACCCTCAAACATGTTTTTGCTGTTGCTGCTCCATTTTGTGAATGTAGTAGATAAAATATAATTCTTTGCTCACTTTTCTGCATTTATGTTTTTGTTTACATGTTTTATTTTGTTGTTTCCATTAAATTTGACAGTTTTTGTCAAATTTTACAATAAGTTTTTTTGACAGGTAAATGTCATATATTTACAAGACTGAATCTCTTAATTATATCTATGTGAAGATTATTCTTTTTTCTTATTTGAAATTATTACTCTCACCTAGTCATTTTTAAATGCTTTATGTTTCCGGCATATAATAAATATATTTACATCTATTGGTCAAAATGATTTTTTAAAAAAAATGCTGGTGAGGCTAATTACATCAATTTTTTTTTTTTTTTTTTTTTCCATTTTGGTCATAAAAGATTATTTTTGTAATTTTAAATTTAATTTATACTCTCTCTACTGATATTTTGCATTTCATCCCTTGAAATTCATTGCATTCATACATTATTTAAAAAAGGAAGTGCCTTTTTCTCTGTTTGAATAAATATGTAAATGTTTCCTTTTGTAAAGTGTTTTAATTCTGATTTTAAATAAATTCTAAGAAATGTAAGTGCAGGCTTGGTTAAATGTGTTTCTCAAATGAATTCAAATATGGATGAATTTTTGAAAAATATCTTTTAATATTTATGTTTGAAAAGTATCATTATGCACTTGAACATAAAAAATATTTGGTATTTTTGAAATTTCATTACCAAAAATAAAATTTGGCTTATTTTTCTAAAGTTATTGTTATAGCATTTTAGAATGCCTGAATTTGATAGAAATGTATATTATTATTTTCTTTTAATTAGTGCAATAAAAATTAAAAATATATTCGCATAATGAAGTAAATATTATTTCAAATGCAAATTGCTTAGAAATTAACAAATACAAACTTCTCTTTGATTTTTTTTGTTACATAATTATTTTAGAATTAAAGTTAATTCTTGATCCATTGAGATCATTTTTACCAAGCATATTAATAATAATATTTAGATCTATATTTATTATTAAGAAGTTATAAAAGGTTTGAAATTTTTTTCCTCTAATTGTATTCATCATGATCAAGGAACATAATGTGATTGAAAAATATAAATATCATTGATTCTAAATATTGTTGAATCTTTAAAATAGTTGATTGATATGATTTTGATTATTAATAAAGCATTGAAATTGTATTTGCCAAACATAGGATTAAAATAAGTTCTTATTATTTGAATTTATTCCTCTTTTTGAAATGGTTCAATTTAATATCAGAGATTTCTAAAAGAGCATTTTGAAGATTTATTGTTTTTAAATAAACATTTAAATTAAAATATTGCAAATAAGTGGACTTTGCTTTTTTTTTTATCTATTGAACATGAACCTTTTTAAAAATAACATTTTTTTTTTTTTTTAATTTTTTGTTTACTCTTAATTTATTAATAAATGGAAAAGACATTATGTATAGTGATATTTATGCTTTTTTTTTCGGTATCCTGAATCAATATTAATGACTTTACTTTTTCTCTACATTTCAAAATTATTTTGATATCAAATTCATGATATATACATATAATGTATGAAAGATAGATGTAATTTAAATTTATCTTATAGCTTTTATTTTATTTTGAGCAAATGTTATATGTGTCTTATTCGAATTTATTATTTACATTTTTATAGAAATTTTTTTTTGTTTTCTGAATGCATTTCTTAGTATAGTAAAGTATGTCTATTATGTCTAATATTTTTGATATATATACTCATATAATTATCTAAAGTGCTTTATGGTAATATTATTTAACTGTCATATTAAAAATCATTTATTCTCACAAATTTGAAGTATATTTGTGTGATGTTCTCTCATGTACTTTTTGTATGATCGATTGGAGATTATATATTTTTCTACATGTAATGAAAGATATATCTTTAATAAAATGGTAGGCAGCTGAATAATGAATTTTGAAAATGGATATACATCAAGATTTTTTAAAGTAACTATTTTTAAAAGATTATCTGTGTGAAAAATAAGAAGAATTTAAAATAAGGTGCTTATTAATACTGCCAATGATATTTGTAGCTGTCCTTAATGTTTATTATGCTTTATTTATATTATGAAATATGTTTCCCAAATGCTAAAAGAACGATTTTTGTATTTTAATGCCATGTTGTGTTCTACATTTCAGTGAGCTGTAGTTTTTATTGTAGTCTATACTATTCACTATTTGATGTAGTTATTAGTTTTTGTTTTTTTATTTTTCATAAAAAAAAAATATAGTTCTTTTATACTTTATACAATAAAACTTTTTATTAAAAATGTGTGTTAATTTTTAAATTCCTTTAATAATACATATAAAATATTTTATTAGACATTTAAAGTGATTGCTATGAAATTCTTTGACTTTTTTTTTAAACATTTCATTTTTTTTTTTTTTTTTTTTAATGTTGCATCATTTTACCAAATCACATTTTCAAACAGCGTAACTTAATATCTTAATTATTTTTTTATAGAATTTTAAAAATTTGTATAACTTATTCATTTAAAACTCTGCTTTAATTGTGAAATGAAAATTTGAGTTTAAAAAATTATTGGCTTTGTTATGTCAGTTTAGCATGTAATTATCATGTAGAAACATGTTTAAAATCTTGTTGACAAGTCTCACCAAACCAGAAAAATCTTGCCAATTGTTGATTGAATTGGTGTAATTGTATAGAAAATAATTGGCATAAATTTGTTTTAAATTGGGCCAATATTCATAGTCGGTGATATTATAAATATTAATATATAAATAACCTTTAGTTGAAAAAAATAATAAGATAGAATTGAAATTGTACATTTGGGTATGAAATTTAAATGCTCGAGTATTTTAAGAAAGTCTGTTGATTATATGTACTAAAAAATTATATTGCTTAAAAAATTTAAATTTTCTTAAAGTATAATTTAATGGTATGTTCCATTTTAAGATTAAGAGCCTATCAAAAATATTTTTTTTTTCAAAATATCTCAAGAACTGTTTTATTAAGAATTGTTGAATTATTCCAATCTTCATATACAAGATGACTATTTTGTTAAATTTGTAGCAAGTATTTTTTTCCTAATCTGTTTTATAGATATAACTTTTGTTATTCTTTTTTTAAAAAAAAGTCAAGTTTACACATTGTTATTTGAAAAAGAAACTGAACTTAGAATATAACATGTTTTGGGAAAGAATTATCATTATTTTTTAATATTTTTCAAGAACACACACTCATATATATATATATGTATCCTTTAGTGTTGCTACTATTTCAGAACAAAATAATTAAGAACTGGGATGGGTAGAAGAACAAATATTCAAAACTCGACATGTTCCACAAGGCAGGATACAAAACATATATAAAACACAGATTCCAGAACGGACTACATCATCCTGCTAAAAAGTCTCTCCCCTTCATAGTGCATGCACTTGTTCTTCCAAAACCAAAAAAAGAACAAGGAGCGCCATCTGACTACCATTTAATAGTACAGGAATGGTAGTGCTAAATTACGGTGTTACATACACACATATATATAAATGTATTAAATTTTTTTGTTCTAAAGCAAACATGATGCATGCAGATCTTTTTGAGGAACATAGCGTAAAAATTCGATATTGTAGTGATTTCTCAAATGCTAATTTTCATTAAGAATTCTTTATATGCTTGTGTATATTTAGAGTATTAGTTTTTAAAAAATTTCGGATTTCTTAGAGTTAAAATATTCTTCACTTACTCATCTTAACTTTGAGATTAAATTCATTTTATCTTTTCAGTATTATGAGTGGTCTCTGAGCAACGTTTTGTAAACAGTTTAAAAAGGGGTGATGATCAATACTCTCACTCTAACCGACCGTAAGTATCGTTGTGCTAGAATTTTATTGCAATTTTTAAAACGTTTTTATGCATTTCACTTGGTATGTGTGTAAGTTATCAAATTTTCGATCGTTATTTCAACCAACTTCCCATCAAACTAGAGCTCTGAAATTTTGGGAATCGTTTTTACTCGCCTAACAATGCAACGTTTAGACATTTGCGACAAGTTTTAACTAATATTTCAATAATTTTTTTAATAACGTAGTTTGTGTAGTAAGGTTGCACCATCTATGGAAGATATATTGAATTACAGAGAGAGTGATCTTAAAGACGAGAGAGAGATGAGGGGTTTTTTACAACGTTTTTATGCATTTCACTTGGTGTGTGTGTGTATGTCATCAAATTTTCAATTGTTATTTAAACCAACTTCCCATAAAGCTAGAGCTCTGAAACTAGAATCGTTCTTACTCGCCTAACAATGCAATATTTAGATATTAGCGACAAGTTTTAACTAACATTTAAATAATCTTTTTTTAATAAACTTTGCCACCATATAAAAACGTTGGTTTTTATCTCGAATTATTCTGATATTAAAGCGAATATGAAGTAGTTTGCTGTGATTAAAACCCTCAATTTTTTTTAAAAAATTATTACTCATGGTAGCTGGCCTTTTTAGGAAACTTTCCGTGTACCTCATGGAGATCAAAATCGAAAGTATTATGAGAAATTGGTTATACTGAAATATACGATAAAAAAAATTAACTGGCTCATTGTGAGTCGAGGAAATTCGGAAAAGTCCCCGGGGGTCGAGAATTCGGAGTTTTCGCCCCGACATTGGAGCAATAATTTCAAAATGAATGATGTAGTTGAGATAGACAGGTTTAAAATGTAACTTGTTGATATGGGGCAATGTCAAGTAGTCGTAATTAAAAATTAATTACTGGATAGTAGAATTTATGGCAATATATCAGAATGTTTGCTTAATGTGTTGATTGATTTATTGACATGTCTCATGAGTACTATTTGCGACGGACCTTGTGATTTTGAACTTCGGTCAAGTGACAGGGACGATACCTGAGCTGGCACCTCCATCTCCAAATTATCACACTACGCCAACGGAGGCTTTGAACTTCGACAGATTTAGCCTGCATCAGCCACGGCTACATGGCTGGTCTTTCGTGACATCAGGTTTCCGCGGTAGCCTAGTGGTCATTGTTTCGGATTCGTGGCCGACGGTTTTCGTTCAGTCGCGGGTTCGATCCTTGGCCGCCAAAGATCCGCCGTGTACCTGGGACTGATGCATTAAATCTGTCGGGCCCCAAAGTACTCCCGTTGGCGTGGTGTGGATGTTAGGAGAGGGAGGGGGTGCCAGCTCAGGTGTCGTCCTCGTCACTTGACCGTGGTTCGAAATTTCAAGATCCGTCACCAAAAGCCCTCTTGTTGCTTCTAGTGCGCCGTTAATAAAAACAAAACTAAACTTTGTGATATCAGGGCTTGAATCCAGGATTCGACGAAAATTGTAACTTAATCGAAAAAGTTAGCTTGTTAGAAAAAAGCAAGTACAAAAACTTCCTTTGGTGAGGACATTGCGCGTCAAACTGAAGCGTTAAATCCACCAAACCGTGGGCTTAGCGGTCATATTACAATTTTTGATTCTGCGAAATTTTCTAATGAAGCTTAATATGAAATGATTAGTAAAGTAATTGCAGTAGATTGAATAATAGACAGCTTATTAATATATATAAATTTTCATATATTAATAGTGAAGTAATTGTAGGAGATGAAATAATCGATGGATTATATAGTATATTTTCTTTTTTCATAAAAAACCAACACTTCCATGTGGCAAAAGAGTAAAAAAGGAGCTAAAAAAATTCTTTCGGTCACACCACGCACAGTAAGAAATTAAATGAAAATGACATTTTGTAACTGTCCTAAAAATATATAAAAAGAAAAAGTTTTTCAATCCAGCTGAAATGTTTGACTACAAGCTGAGGGGGTACCAGCTCAAGTGTCGTCCTCGTCACTTGACCGAGGTTCAAAATTATGAGGACCGTCTCCAATAGCCCTCGTGTTGCTTCTAGTGCGACGTTGATAAATCTTAACTAAAAACTAAACTAATTGACTATACACACTGATGTGTTGTGTGCACTCCTAACTTGTGTGTGCTAAATACCTAACTTATGATTGCGCATAATATTTCAGATTTTATCAAAAATTTCCACTGGATGATATAAACTATCATTTTCAGTGCATTTTCCTTTAATTTTTTACTGGCTGAAGATAGAAAAATAATTTTTTTCTTACATTTTTAAAACTCTTTTTGCCGTATATAAAGAAAATTTATACATATTTTCTATATTTTTTATCTTAATTTTCAAAAATTTAGTAATTTTTTTAAAATTTTTATTTGTAGTGTTATTTTTAAATTTTGCATCATCATCCAAACTGCTTGTGCACAAAATTTCTAGGATCTAATTTGTTAAGAAGTGGGTGAAAAATAGAAGAGATATTTGTTCCAAAATGATGCACAGTGCTATGTAATAAGTGCTTGATATAAAATAAATGTCTCATACAATTGAAATTACAGGGAGTCAAGAACCTTTCGTACTAGAAATTCGGTGCTTACTGTATTATCATACGTACATAAGGCCCTATCACCATAAAACAAACTTAACTGTTAACTTAAATTTTGTTGCCATTCAAAGATACTCATAAAGGATACTTCACTGACTGACTCATGGATAGATAACACATGGCACTTTCATGAAATCTAGTGGCCGCTGTAGCCTAGTGGTCTTGGTCGCGGATTCGCGGTCAGCAGTTTTCGTTGAGTTGCAGGTTCGGGCTTTGATGCCACAAAAGACCCGCTGTGTAGCCGTGGCTGAAACAAGTTAAATCTGTCGGGTACCAAAATCCTCCCGTTGGCGTGGTGTGGAAGTTAGGAGAGGGGAGTGCCAGCTCAGGTGTCGTCCTCGTCACATGACCGAGACTCAAAATTAACGAGGTCCGTCGCCAATAGCCCTCGTGTTGCTTCTAGTGCGACGTTAAACGAACAAAAACAAAACTTTCATGAAATCTAGGTATGACGTATCTTTAATATCGGAGCGGAACCAACTTCCAAGCGCCCCT
Organism: Nephila pilipes; assembly: GCA_019974015.1. NCBI lineage: Eukaryota > Metazoa > Arthropoda > Arachnida > Araneae > Nephilidae > Nephila > Nephila pilipes. The sequence continues at coordinate 505,715 of BMAW01069391.1, forward strand.
TCTCCCAAATTGTGGCTCATATTTATGCTGCAATGCCCAGTTATCAATTATTATTAGTTAAATTTTAAAATTGCTTGTGCCACATTCGGTCTGATTGGTAAAATGCGAATAATAATTATAAGAAGTAATTAAAGTTTATAGTTAATAGTTAAAAATTATTCCTCTAGACGAAGATCTATACAAATGAGGATAAATTAAATAGAAAAAATAAGAGTACTGTCACAAATTAAATACTTTTAAAGAGGGGAATTTTCCTTAAATGAGAAGAAATGTCTCACTTTAGTTAAATTCCTGATACTATCACCAGCGATTTGCTAGAGAACTAACATCGTTTTTAATACCCATAGATAGGAATCTACAACAACCAGGTCTGTTTTTTTCGCATAAAAACGTAAAAGCTATTTTAAACATTTTGAAAAAAATTTCCGATATTTTAGATACTTTTACTATAGATATGGATAATTCTTTAAAATGAATAAAAATAAGCATGTGTGTGTGTGTGCGAGCTCTGAATTAAAAGGAATATTGGAGTGTAATTTTAAACTATGATCCATACATTCAAATAAGCCGAGGAAACTCAAGATCGTGTTGTTTTGAATACTTGACACTATAAGTAATCATTCGTGGCCGCGGGCTTGCAGCCGGGTTTTTTTGTCGTGTCGTGGGCTAGGGCTTTGATGCCACAAAAGACCCGCCGTGTAGTGGGGCTGATGCATGTTAAATCTGTCGAGGTTCCTAATCCTCCCGAGTAAGGTTTGGAGATGGAGGTGCCAGTTCAAGAATCATCCTCGTCACTTGACCGAGGTTCAAAATTACGAGGTCCGTTGTTCTCGAGTGCGATGTTAATAAACGATCACATTATTATTCATTCCCTTTTGATGCGTACTACGATACAAGTAGATTTGTAATATATTCATCAGATTAGGTGCATATATATATAATAGCTGTATATATTAAAAATGCATTTTTTTGATTCATGTGAGCATTTATCTGTCATAAACCCGCCGTGATTTAGACCTGATGCATGCCAAATCTGTCGAAACTTAAAATTCTCACATTGGTATGGCGGGGGCTAGCTCAAGTGTCGTCTTAGTTACTTGATCGATGCTTAAAATTGTGACATCTAGCGTTAAATAGTCCTCATACTGCTTCTTAGTGCGACGTTATTAAACAATCAGTCAATCATTAACTGTCGACTGAACAGTAGCATTCGTTTTTCGCCTACTCTTTTTAACATATCAAACTCAGAGAGAAAATTCCAAATGACGATGACAATCAAAAAATAGTGAGGAAATAGCATACATAACAGTTTTACAGTATTTAAAGATATTATTTAATACACACACACAGTAAGTCACTAAAAGCAACATACACCCTCAAAAAAAGTGAATTTTTTAATGTAATAAAGGCTGAAAAGCTGTAATATTTTTTGTATTGATGTACAAATTACGACCACATATATTTAGGTAATAAATTAAAACACTTCAAATTGCTAAGACAATTCAAAACAATTCCTTTAGTGAAAATCGCACAACACGATAGTGTACATACACATCAAAGAAAAAGGAAAATTAGCATAATTTATGCAATTCGAAATAATATCATGGCTTGTAACTTGTCCATGTGCTTCAATGACAGCTAGGAATCTCCTAGGCATTGAAGCAATAAGATTTGTGTGGTGTCGGGCGTGCAACAATGTATTGTCAAAGGAATTTTTCGTCTTGGAACTGCATTTTCTAATTCTTCCGTCTTCATTGAATTTATGTTCAATGCATTTAAATATGGCGACTGCGAAGAGGTCTGAAGTTGTACAGGTACTTTATAAATGAGCCATTCTTTCACAATCTTTGCTATGTGTTTACTGAAAGATTCACTGGATACCAAACTGTAAACTGTCAATAGATGCCTATATATTATTTTGAAAAATCTTCATGTACACTGGTGTTCAGAAGTTAAGCATAATTGGCTATTATGTGAATAATGAAGGAAATCTGCAACAGGGAAACATGATATGCGAGTGTAAAATTTCTATAAAAAAATTTGAAAGAATGATAATAATCTTTTCTTTATTATATATCTTCTTTTTTATTATCTAAAGAAACTTTTTTTATTATTTTCTTTACTATCTATCTTTTAACTTTTTTTATCATCTGAATTATTTCAATACCTTAGTAGTTTGAAAAAAAAAAACAACTAAGCATATGAAGAATTCACTCTTTAGTAAAAAACAAGTTATATAAAATGACAATGCAAGTTAATAAAATGTTAATGCAAAAACAAGGGGAAAAAAGGTAATGGTAACTTCTCATCTCTATTTAATAAAGTGTGTGGTCACCTCTGAGCCAGATACATTGCTCAGCGATTTCCCAATCTTGCTATGATATTGTGAATGAGTTGTGGACCAAAGAGTTCCAAAGGTCAAGAAGAGCTAGTTCTTTTCAGCTCTGGAACGGAACTTGACGGGTGCAGAAGGGTTGCAAGTTGTCTCTCGAGCATACCATACACATATTTGATAAGATTCAGATCAGGTGAGTAAGCAGGCCTTAGCTTGCGTTGGATATTTTCCGTTTCAAGAAAGTGTTCGAACAGTTCATTCGCTCGGTAATAAGGCGCGTTATCATTCACAAATATGAAGTCAGAATCGACAGCATCTCGAAACCGGCGAACATAAGGCTCTAGAACTTCTCATCTCTGTATCTTTTAATTGTTATAGATCCCGTCTGAAAGATATGGAGTTCTATACGGCCGTCCAATATGATGCCTCCTCAAATGATCACTGGAAGTAGCAGCCGTTTCCCCCTAGCTGCTTCTGAAAATGTCAGCCTTTTCTGATGTGACACAGATAACTCCCGCACTTTGAAAAAATAGTCATTTAAGAAATTTGTGGTATATGAATGTAATATTTACAACAATTGTAACTAAGCATTTTGAACATTTCATCGATTGATAAATATTATTAATATTAATTTATAATATATTAAATTAATATATCAAAATAAATATGCGCAATTTTAAACTTTGTGATACATTTAATTTTTTTTTATTTACTTCAGAATCTTTTTGTATATGATACACTTTAAAATATGGAATCACTCATCATTATCATCATAAAACTTATTCAATATCAGAATAATCTAGCTTTCGCTTTTGATGCATTTCAGTACTAAACTCCCGTTCCTCAAGAAGAATAACTATATCAACAACGACTAAATTGGTAATATTTCCCCTCAACATGCAAAAAAAAAAAAATCATGATATCCGTACTGCTATCTGTATGCTATCAAACTAACTAACTTTGCAAGAAGGTATCGTTTGTAACTCAAACAACACAGGATAATATACGCAAACGAACTCAGCTCGTCAGTGCCCATTGAGAAAAAGTTTCGAGTTGGGCTCTGTCACCTTAAAACTTATTATAAAACTTTCTTCAGACGAACTGTACTCGTCTGCGCACATTATGGTGGGGTATTTAAATGCGAGCTGGGCTCGTTCACAACTATCAAAGCTTTAGGACATTCAATATTAGAATTACTTCGGTGTGTGATCGTAAGGATTCGAGCATTCTAACGATTCTTTCTCGCGCAAATATGCCCAATTGTCGGCTTTATGCCATCATTTGTTCTGTTTAATCGTTAACAACTTTCCTTCACATATGAATTGCTCGAAATCTATCAGAACTTCTTATACTAGTGAGTAGGTTTATCTCAGATCAGATATGTGCAGGTGTTTTGCGCAGGAAGATATTGATTGAAATGCTTTGGAAAACAACAAGGTTTCACATTCAACAGTTACATTTACTCTCATCAGAAAAAAAGACAGTTTTCCAAAAATCGAAATATTTATGTATACAGGGTTCTTATAATTAAACTTTCCATGCTTGAGGGCTAAGCAGGGCATTCTATGAGCCAGAATTGCATGAAATTTGAACCACAGACACTTAAGATCAAGTGTTCGAAATTTATCAAATAAAAAAAATCCCACAAAAAAATCACCGATATGGGACGTTGTAACGTCACGAAAAAACTTTATAGATGTTCTGTATGAATGCTATGTTGATCTCTACAACTTTTTCCAATCTCTAAAAAGTATATTCTATAGCAGTAAGGCCGCGTTAATTCCACGAATATACCGAATTTTTAATATTTCAGATGCGTTCATATTGTGGGTTGCTTTCGGTGAACTTGGACCTTTAAATATTCCCATAACCAGAAGTCGGAAGGGGTTAGATCAGACGAACGTTGAGGCTAAGCTGAAGGAAAACTGTGATATCTTACACGTTCTTCAGTGAAAGTTCTCCTTAACTATTGTACACCATGATGAATATGAGGAAGTGCACCGTCTTGTATCAAAAATCATTACTTGTAGACAGTTACGTTGCTGCAAATTGGGAATCAAAAAGGTTCTCATTATGTGTTGATATCATTGTCCAGTGACGGAGCAGGTCTTAAATCTTGTCAGAGCCACCTGTTTAAAAAAAAATAAAGGACAATAATGAAAATTGCCACGAAACAGCATTATGCTTTGCCAGAAACCTTTGTAACACGTTGATTTTCTTTTGCCCAGATGCGCCGTTTGTGAGTATTCACTTAGCCATTAAAGGGAAAGTGGGCCTCATCCGTTCACAGAATGTTCCACGGTCAAGTGGCTTCGACTTCCATTCGTGCAAGGAACTGCATTTCAAATGTTTCTCGAATTCCAGCATCTTCGTCGGACAGCTCATGAAGACTATGGATTTTATAAGAGTAATAACCCAGAATTAGTCTCATCATTTCCAAAACAGTTAAATAGAGCATATCAATAGAGTGAGAAGAAGATGATAGTCTAACAACACCATGTTAAGATTAGTTAAATTCTTCCACTACCGATAAAGTCACGTCTACGCGTGCAGGGTCTATAGCAGGCTGTCCTCTACTTAGTAAAATATCCAACTGTTCTGTTCTTTCAAACTTTTTATTACTATCATGTAGAGCGATGTGTGTTATTGGTCTACAGTGTATCTTTTTCAGGAGACAAAATGCTCTTAACGCAGCACGGGTATTCTCTTTATTCTGGTAAAAAATTCAGTTAAGACTCCCGTCTACTCGCCTATTTTGATTTCATGGATGTTCTTATAGAATTTCGACTTTAATTCTCACATCTTTACTATTTGATCTATTTGAATGCAATGAAGTGCATCTGAAAGAACAAAAAATAATGAAGGTTTCGGTGGAATTACTTTTTCTCCGATTTTTAAAAATATTTTTATTCTCATTTTAATTATCCGTTTTTGAGTTTTCCGGTCTTTAAAGAATATTTTCAAATATTTTTAAGAATCGGAGGAAAAAAGTAATTCCACAGAAGCCTTCATTATTTTTTGCTCTTTCAGATGCACTTCATTGCATTCAAATAGATCAAATAGTAAAGATGGGAGAATTAAAGTCGAAATTTCATAGGATTAACGTTACGTCCATGATATCAAAATGGCGGGTAGACGGGAGCCTTAATAGAGCTTTGCTTTTTAGCAACTGTATGAAGCAACAGCATACTGAATACAATCGGCTGTGCATTACTTGTCTCGAACTCTTATCAGGTTTGACATTTTCATATGTTGCAAAGATGTTCTGTTTATGCAAGTAACTTTTAATCAGTGTTGAAGTCATCAGCAATTTTTTTATTTCTAAATCTAGAGCCCATAACCTTTTTTCTCCTTTTTTTCGCGCTTGCATGCTACTCAGTTGTAGACGCAGTGGTTTTTCTGGTGCACTTTTTCTGCTTTCACATTATCACTGTAACAACATATAGCAACATATTTCATTAATTCAGCAGTGAATAATTTTAGATTTAACTTACTATCCTTATCACTGCGAGAGCACCCCGATCATTCAAAATCTTTGACCGTCCACGAAGAGGTTTTCAAAAATAAATATGTCCAGTGTTTTCGGAATTTTTTATCATATATTAGATAATAAACCGACTTTTCTGATAGTTCGAGTTTCTTAATCCGACAATGTATCGTTTTTTACACAGAAGAATTTTTTTTTATTTATACCATTTATATTTTTTCCAAATGTAACTTAATTATCAAACTCGGAACGTCAACACAAATTCCTTTTATTCGAGCCATTTTTGATGGAAAAGTTACAACACACATAATCAAGATTCACTTTTCAATAATAACATGAGATGTTGTTTCAATCCTGCTTAAATAAGTCTGAAATCGTGTGGCATTTTACAAAACCACCTCCTACATGTAAAGTTCTGTGACGTGAATTTTACAGGTTTTTTCTCCATATTCTGGAGATGTACTTTAGTTTTTATCACTTTCATAAAATATCGTTTACTTATAAAATGATATGTTACCAAAATTTGATTTTGTTAAATATTTAAAATTTCTTAATTATTGGTATTTTAATGTACCTTTTCACCCTCACAACTGACCGTATATCTTAGTATTTTTAAAAGTCTTTCTCATAATATATACCATTTTCTCTTTAAATGCTCTTATATATTTATTAATGCTATAAAATAATATGTTTCCTATCCATGTATAGATTTTTAATTTTTAAAATGAATGTTGGTACAGTGAACCAATCGTAAAATTATTTGTATAGATTCATTGCTCGATTGGTATACTAAGAGCAATTTTGTAATCCCATTTAAGAATACATTCTTAAAGAAGTTGAAATATTTAAATCAGTCTTGCATATAAATTGGAATGTTTGTCTGTTCCTCTATACAAATTCATATCCCATTGATCGTATCCCTCTAAAAAATTTTAGGAAGCTTTGCTGAAGTTTTGAAGGAGCCATAAGCATATTCTCATTAAAAGAAGAAAAAAATTGAGTTTCAAACTTAATTTCGGTGAATTTTTTTAAAAAAATCAACTTTTCCACCATTTTTCACCACTTACAGATGGTAGTAATATCGATTCACTTAAGAACTTTTCGCTGAGAAATTATTTTCTTGAGATTAATTTATTTTATCCTTTCATAATTTTCTACCGAGTTTTTAAGTATTTTTCTATAATGTGATTGTTGTGTATATTTTGAGGAATAACCTTCGTACGAAATGCTGAAAAATTACAATTCTTGCCCCATTAGAGAGATGTAAATAAATCTATCGATTTTGGCGAGTTTTTAAAAATAGCGTTGAAAAGTGTTAATTTACGATCTTTAAATTTTTTTTAATTCTTTTCCTGAAGAGATCTATCTATACAGACTGTATTTATACAGTACAATAGAATAAACATAGGATTCTATTTTTTTAAAAAAAAGAATGGTGCAATTCTAATAATCTTACTTGCGGTTCACATAAAATTACACAAAATATGATTTAAAAGTTAGTCCTCATTAAAAAAAATTTATGCTTTGAACTGGGTCGTTATGTTTTTTAATTCATGTGTGCGAATAAAGGTGATAATTTTGAAGATCTAGTTGTGCTATGAAAAAAATTAGTTTTCAAATGTAACGCGTAAATATTTGAATAAGTTAAATTAATGTCACACCAGTTAAATCCGAATCTTTGTCAGAGGTCTATAAATCATGTTACAACAATATTTTAGCTCATTAACAAAAATTTATAAATCAATAGTTTTAATGCGATGTTATAAAAATTTAAAAAGAAAAAAAAATTCTAAATACAATAACTTTTATGCCACTTAAATGTGCTTTTTAATATAATGTCTGCGTTTTAAGAGCAGTTGGAAATTCCTAGCCGTGATCAAGAGCATCATAAAATTTCTATATTTAATAACTGACCTTCGTTTTATGATAAAAGCTAAATCTTGTTAATTGTCGGTGGGCGTGAAAAATCTAGAAACGCGTAGCTATATGCCAACCGTTAAACAGCATTTCCTCCTTATTGTTTTCCAGTTGTTCCGTTCGCGTAAACATCTCTTCACGTCTGAAATCACGAATTTTATTAAATCGTTGCATTAATTATTTAAAAAACACCGAAAATTTTTTATAGTGTATAAACGACCTGTTTGAACGATTTATTGGATATTTCGATGTAATATGTCTGGTAAAGCTTTTCAATCAATAACTTTTTTTATTTTATGTTTTTAAAATAGAAATGCTCCTTCGATATATTTGTTTAAATTACCTTAACAGTTTTTGAAGTTATTAAAAACTGAAACCCGCTCTTGATTTATATATTCATATATATTTGAGAATATTGAAATATTTATATATATCTGAGAATATTGAAATATTTATCTATTATTTAATTTAATGTCTATGAATTTGGAAATGAAACTTTTGTGAAAACACAGTATCTTAGTTCGCCATAATTTTAAGATAGTAATTTCATGTTGTAAAATCATTCCATTGTGATTTTTTGTAGTTGATTTATTTGTTATTCCCTAAAAATTGAAAAAATTTTTAAAATGTGTTTCAGGAACTCAAAGAATATAATATGTGTTTTAAAATTAGCACTTCTAATAAAATATCAGTATTTTCCCATATTTATCAGTTTGATAAATATATAATTTTAATTTTTCAAAGAAATATTTCCTATGATGACACCATAAAGTAACAACAAAAAGTGTTTTTAAACGTTACATTGATTACAATTAAATTGCTCTGAACCCTATATTACTTTAAAAATAATAACTCAAAATATATGATAGTATAGTAGAAAAAGTCTTATAAAGTTCCTGTTTGATACTTATTTTTGTATATGGATATATGAAAGAAACAATCATATACTAAGTATCAGTGTAAGGATTATGAACATATATAGTAAAAAGTTGTATTATTTTTTTACAAAAGAGAGAAATTAAGATTTTCGAACACTAAATTCAATAAATAATGCTTTTAAACTTAATACAAATAAAGAAATATTTTCCTTAGAATTAAAATGTTTTCTAAACATACTCCATGTAATGAAAATTACATATGCAGTGTTTAAATAAGAATATGATAGACTTATCTTTGGATTTTCTTTTCAGAAAATCAGAAAAATAAAAACAATTCGTTAAAATTCTAGTTCGATTTCATTAACTTATTAGTGCATAATTTTTAAATCAAAATGTAGAGGGAAGTATGCTTTAATCATCTTACATCATTAATTAAAGAATATAAATTACACGTTGCTTCATAATTCGCTGGAAAAGTTTTGAACTTAATCGTGAATATCGAAACATTACGATCCATAGTTAACTCATATGCTTAGTGAACGAACATTAGCTATAAAATCCGTTTTTTGAGTTAATTTTCAAAAATGTTGACAATTATTTGTGGAATATGTATTTGAATTGCATTTTCTATTAGTATGTGGTACAATAATAAGAAAACACAAATGCATTTTTATTTATTTATTTACGAGATATAGAGTAACAAAGGGGCTACTATCCCCTTTAAAATACTCTTTTAATTCAATAGATATCAAAATATTTCATTTTCTATAAGAATGTCCTGAATACTTGTTTATTATCTATTGTTCTCTCCAAAAAATATTTTGAAAGTAATATTGTGCTGTGGGTCTATCTTAAGTATAATCCAAAAGTGATTTCTATGGGACGCATATTTATTACGAGTCAAAAGAATGTGTTCAAAATCATTGATACGGTTACAGGCATTACATTTTGCATTTTCATTTAAATTGAATTTGCGCAGAAGCCCAGGAATTATGATCATTTTGCTGATGATTCGAGTGCTTAGTATTTCCTTTCTTCTGTTTTTTATCCAATGGGATATTATTCCAATGATTGGGATGTTTCTTAAAATTTCAAAATATTTGCTTGAATAAAAGTCTTCATTAGTTCTTTTCATTCTGTTATTGAAAATATTTCTATTGATATCTTCTGGGGAAATCCAGCCGATGTACATTGGACTCCATTAATGATTTTGAGAGACTGCTTGTTCATCCCAAAATATTTTCAAATGTCCCAGAATCCAAAGAAGAATAATCTAATTATGGAATTGTGCCCGGATGAAAATCTTACTGGCTAATCTATGAATGATTTTTTGTAGATTTAATATCGTAATTTTTAATGCAGATAGCAAAGAATAGCTATCGGACAGAAATAACAAATTTTTGTTTAATGTTAAATCATCTAGATCTTGATGATTTAACATAATTAAATTCGTGCTTCTATTGTAAATATAGAATTAATATGATTTACTCTGTAGGTGAAATATGCATTTTTTGTGATACCTGATATTGATGTCATACTTTGATTTTTTGACGCATTCGTAGCAATTCGGAAAAGTCTTTGAATCTATGATTCACTATTTCATCGAACAGTCCTTTTATCATAAGAGTAAATTTTTATTTTGAAATTCAAGTTCATCTGCATGACTCTCGCAAGGAAGATCCGTAAAAAACATCAATCTGAGGATTGACATAATTTGATCTGCATTAATATTCAAAATATGAAAAATATTCGAGATTTTGTTTTTGTCCCCTTCCAGAATTTTTAGATTCATTATTTTAGGGCTATTGAGGTGCATAGAAGAAAAGTTACCTTTTGATATTTGAGGGGGGGGGGGATTATTTCCCAACCGCCTTATTTTTCTGGGAGAATTTTTTGTTTAGCTAATTGTTAGGACATTCCATTGTGGTAGTCCTTACGCAATTCTGATAGCTTTTCTTTGTATTACATTGAAAGGTTTCACCTGATTACCTAAATATTTATTTATAATATGACAAGTGTAATACAAGGTACTTCAAATACTATTATTAGTTAATCAAATCTTCAGATCTTGGGCCATAATGTTTACATGTCTTTAAAGACATTAATTTTTCAAAGCTTTATTTTCCCTTTAATTGATTATAAAAATATTTTGTTTCCCCTTAGAAAAATATATTCCCAAATATTTAATGTAGGATTGACAAGGAAGTGGGAACCCAGCCAACATAATATTAGGATATATTTTAATTCTTTTATTTAAAAGTTCTGCTATCGTACTTTTGTCAGGGATTAAGGTAAGTTTCCAGTATTCGTACCATTTATATTGAGCACTTGACTCCAGTTCCTAATGTTTCAAAGAAATCGTACATGTAGATTGTAAACAATATGGGGAGAGAGAAAAAAACGCTGAAGTACTCCCTTCAAAACTGTATTCCTCGATGAATGATAGCCTATCGATCGGATTTGAAATGATCTGTTTGATAGAATATTGTATATCTAAAGTGCTATTTTTCTGTGATACTCAGTTGAAGACATTTATAAATAAGACCATCTAAATACACTGAATCATAAGCACTCTTCATGCCCAAGCTAATCCACGTAAAAATTTTATTGCTGTTTATCGTCTACTATTACTTTGAGAAAGATATGTAACGGTTTTACTGTCTTTACATAAGGATTTAAATGTAGTTTTCATTCCATAGTTTTAAATTAAGAAAGGCGCCCAACTAAAATTATTTAAAATATTGATTATAAAGAAAATTGACGTTAAAGCTATTGGTCTATATGAGGTTATATTAGTTTTATCTTTTCAAGGTTTCGGAATCGGAAGAACGATTCCATGTTTTCAAGACTACAATACTTTTGAATTATCAAAAAACGTTGAAAATAATTTAGAACAACAGTACGTTAACTGTCATTCAAATTTTTGAGGAAAGTGGTTATAATCTGGTCTGCAACTGGAGTTGTGTTTTTGGATGTTTGTATAGCTTATTTGATTCTGAGGTATAGAACGGTTTATTAAGTAGATTGTTTTCTTTGCTGAGTAAATGCTAAGGTGACGGCTCATTGAAAGTATTATTATCTGCAAAAAAATTTGCCAAAAATATAAACCTGAATTTAAGATTGTGTGATATATCTGCTATTTACAGGAAACATATTTAAATTTGATTCAGGATTTTTATGAGAAAAAATTTCTCTAGGATGTTATAGAAAGGTTCTTGAGTTAAAAGTATTGTTATATATTGTGTCCCAATATATTCTCTTTGCCTTTTTGATGTGAAATCTGAGGTTTCTTGAATATCGCTTGTATTTATTCTACATCTGAGGGAAAATATCACGAATTGCCTTTTATTTGAAAAAACTTTTTGAGCTTGAAGTTATCATTACAAGTGACATTTCACCATGATGGAAATAATCTGTTTGATAATCGAATTTCTTGACAATTATTTTTAACTATTGCTCAAGCAGTTTCTGTAAATTTTGTCTTGTCTTCTGGGTTATTTAACGTAGATTGATCTTGTTTCATTACTTCTTTCCATCAATTCTTGACAAAACGCTTATCCTGATTGAGTAATGAGAATTCTGTAATTACGATTCAATGATCACTATCAAATGAACATTATAAAACATAACTGCTAATGTAGCCTCAAAACAATTGGTGAATATATTGTGATATGTATTAGAGAAACTTTACTTATGTGTGGGAATAGTGATATTGAGGATAATAAAATTTGATTCAGTTAACCAATCAATAAAGTCATTTCTATATTTAGAGGAATGATCCGATCTCCATATCGGATGATGGAGGTTAAAGTCCCCAAAAATGACGGTCGAATCTCTTGATGATTCAAAAAAGATTTTGTCCATGGGATGTTAATCTCCTCAGGGAGTAGATATTACCTATACAGAAGGAAATATTTCTAATTTTTTCTGCTTTGACTACGAGTATCTCTAGACATCGCATTTCATCCATTTGTGTAAGAGTTTGTTATGCAGAGATATTCTTTGGTATTGCTATTAGCAATTCTCCTCCGGGTCAGTCTGTTCCGTCTAATCTAAAAATAATTTCGTTGAGAAAATTTACTCTGTTCTCATCTTTCAGGAAAGTTTCCTGAAACAGCTAAAAATCTGCTTGAGGAAAGGGAGGGATATTTAACCAAGTGGTTTTGATTTCCAAGCTTCTACATCTTCACTGCAAAAAAAGTTTATAAATGAAAGAGAAGAAAAGAAAATTTTACATCTCGTAATTTATATCCTTCCTTCAAGGATATACCACAAATTTAGAATTCAGATTTCTTTATATACAGTGCAAATTAGGGGGGAAATGTATAGAGCATATACGAATAACAGACATGGTTATTTCGTCCATTCTCATCCTTTTATTGTATTATTAGGTGCAACCTTTCTGAAGGACATAGAGGGAATTTGATTACCAGCATTTTTATGCTTAAGTACTTGCTATTTTCTGGTAGGGGGTGTAGTACGAGTCCTAAATTCCAAAACATTGCTTAAATGTGTGAATATTGCTTTTATTGATTTTTGGAAAACCTCCATTAAAAATGCAGTTTATTTTTCCAAAACAGTTTGAAAGAAATTTAACATTTTTTTTTCAAATTATTCATCTAATAGTTCCTATATATTATCTACATGTGAATGATTTCTTAATACTACGGAATAGTTCTTAGTATTAGTATCTCAAAATCGTCATCTTGCTTCAGGTAGTATTAAATGTTGAATGCTTTTTAATTCCAATTTTTCTTTTCTTTAATATATATAGGGCATTGTAGGGAGTAAGCAGGAAGATATCCTTTACAATTGTTGTAATTTTTATAAGTTAATGGGATGGCTGCAATTTACTCCTGTTGCAGGTTGTTGACAGAATTACGATTGATGTAGGAAACTAAAGCATTCAAAAAATTGTCTAGGTTTATCTTTGTAAAGCTGAATTTTGTGATTTATAAACCACAGTTTAATGTTTTCTGGTAATATTGTTTCCAGTAAGGTAATCAACACAGGAGAAATGTCTGGATTTGTCCAAGATATGACAAAATTACGAATCTCTACAATGTCAATATTATCTGTGTCTTGAAATTCAGTGGTTAAATCTTTCAACGATATATTAATAGGAATTCAGAAGGGAAAGAATCGGGAATTGATTCCTTATATGATATAGAATTAATATGATTCATATGATATTAGCCTTAATTGAGACATTAAATAAGTTATTTAACGATAAGATCTGTATCAGGGAATGAAGTATAAAATTTAGTTTTACCATTTCTGGTAAAGGACTGATTTAGAATAATTTCCTGCGTGAATAATAAGGAAATTTGCCTTTGGAACATGAAAACACTTTTGTGATTATGATCTCCAAAAGAATATTTATTTAAGTTGTTTTCTTCTGTTCTGCTCGTGTTACTAGTTCTTTATAGCTCAATGATGTTTTAAAATATGTATTATTTCCTAACTACCTTCCCCCGAAACGACAACTATTCGTCCATATCTTAAGCCACAAACTACGAATTACCCGAAATGACGAATTTTTTCCATGAATTCGTTAAGAAGGAAAAGGAAATAAAAAATAATCTTACCGAAATATTTGTATAAGGGGAAAAAAATCGATACTTCAGTTTTTGTAAGCAAAGAATTAAACTAAGAAGAAAATCATCTCAGATTTTTTTAAATAAACTTGACCAACTTGTCCGTAAAAGTTTTCAAAACATCTCTTCTACAGATTAAGCTTAATCCTTCGCATTAAAACTATATTCTGCAATTGCAATTTATGATAAATTATTTATTTTCATTAAACTCTCGGACGCATTCAGCGAAGGTTATTTGCTATGATAAGTGAAAAATGTCAATCTCTCTCTCATACATCTCCAAGACTTATTCATTTTCATTTCTGCTCAACAAGCTGGTTTAACGATATTAAATCCCATCTATTTTAGGAATTCTATAATTTGAGCATAACAGAGATCTAACAGACATGCATCAATTGTTTGTAGACATTCATGATATAATATTTGACGATTCGAGGACTATATATTCCTATATTCGAGTTAATTGGGGTAGTATGATTTTATGACGTTTTCATTCAGTTTTTAACAAAATGCATTTTTTCTTTTTTACTTATTCAGTTAAAATGCAAGATGTTATGTGTCTTTCATTTAGGATATGGTGTGATGATTTATTTCAAAAATATATGATATTGTTACAGAAAATTCTTTACCTCTGTTTGTGTGCATAGGAGTGAAAATCAAGTCTTACTCGGAGGATAACAACAAATGACGATTTGTTCGTAAATCTTCAAAACAACACATAGGTAGCACAATTTGGACCATAACAGATACACAGCACTTGCATAATTCAATTACATAGATACAGGAACAAAACACACAATAAGTATTTTCACAGTTATTTCATCAACGTTCAGCTTACAAACTTATTGATCTTCACTACGGACAGCCTCCGTAGTGATATTCTGTACTTCCAGCATAGGCTCCGAAGATTCCCAGCAGACATTCGTTGTTTCTTCGCAAATTCACCCAGTAAGTAACGTTGTCCACTTCAAGTGCCGACAGCGTTCAATCGACCCCCCCCCCCCTAACGATTTCCTCAATAGTCTCCAAAGACAGATTCTACGTAACAGTTCCACTCTATTCAGGCCGAATCTCTAGCAATTCACTCGGCCATGATACCCCAATCTGTCTACAAAGCAGACTCACAGACAACTGATTTGGTACACAGGCCGATTCCTCCCCCGACTGACTCATCGACTGAAGTTCTAGGAGTATTTATACCTTTTTCTGGCAAGGCGTGACGGCATTTGGAAAAATTCGTGAAAAGTCCGTTACTTTCTTCCCGTTCGATTTTTCGTTCAGGTTCCAGCGGCTTCGAGTACTTTCCTTTTGTCGCCCCCAAGTTTCTCATCAAGTCGCCAAATGGTCGCCAAGGTGAAAAGGTCATTGCTTAAACTCTCTTTTTACACTGGTGACATCTCTATTAGTCAATCTTTTCCTTTATTAGAGAAGCATTGCAGGAAAGCATCAACTCATGTTCGTAACAATATTCTTTTAAATGTAAAATGCTTCTTTACGCACAGTATACAGTCATACATTTTTATCGTCATCAAAATTCAAGGTAAATCTTTATTCTCTTTCCTTTTCTTTTGGCAGTAGTATATTTATTGTAAAACTCTTTTTCTGTCCTTAATGAACAAACACCTCGGATTTTAATTTGTAGTCGTGCAAATACTTGAATTCAAAGGTCCTTGTTTCTTTAATACTTAAAATATAAAGAATAAAAATTAGTGATTAGCATATATGAAATTGAGATATTGAAAGTCGTGGTTATCACCAATGCAGAAACAGAAATAAGTTTTCTCCCCCATATATAATTGATAATTGACAGTATGATATAATTGATAATATGATAAATCGCAAATGAAAACGCTGACATTGAAGTTGTTAGTTAATTGTAATTGATTAGGAATGAATAAAAATCAATAAATAATAAAATAAAAATTTAAATACATAAAATAATAAAAACCAAAGATAGATTTTTATGTATTGAGATGAATTAAATTTTTGTGCGTCATATGTGTGATCCAAATAATTCCAAAAGAGAAATAAATAACTCAGAGTCTTTTTTGTTAAGTTGGCATGTATTGTTTCTTAAACTAGAGCTCAAGACAAATGGTCCTCCCCTATTCATAACGCAGATTTGCCGTGCTCCACTGAAAAGATTCTTCTTGATTTGATTAAATTTTTTACTCCAATCTCTCTCTAAATGTCTACCTGGGTATAAAAAAAAAATCTTTCAAGCAGTAAAATTTACTGTAAGCTTTGCCGTTTTTTTGCGTAATATACAACCACGTTTTTTAAAATTATTTCTTTTTTAAAAAAAAGAAAACAGACCTAAAAATATTACTTTTATTCTTTTCTTCTTTTTTTACTCTGATCATGATGATTATTAACTTGCAATAAATATGAAATTAAGGTAATGCGATAAGCAATGAGGAATCTAAAAAAGTTTTTCAACTTATGCTTTGTTAAGCATATGTTAAATTATTAACTAAAACAATTTTATCGACTATTACTTCTTTATACCAGAAATATTCAAAAAATAATAATTTATTAAGTTAAGAATTTTTCATTCCTGATACGAAAATATTTATTTTTTTCTTTTTAGTTGGAGAAATACGCCGTTTTTCTTTACCAGTAATTGAATATTTGAGACGCCCGACGTTGTCGTCTTTACAGAAAATAGAAGATGAGCCTCAAAAGTGTCCATTACCCAGGTAAATTCTAAACTCTAAACATTAATGTTCCTTTAAAGAAGAGTAAGCTTCTGTTTATCACATATTGTCTTGTTGCATTTCTTTTGCTCTGTCGTAAAAAAAAACGGAACACCATTAATTACTTCCTCAATCCTTACATAACAGATACCCATTGTTCATAAACTAGCGATCCAAAGTGTTTTGACAAATCTAATTTTATTATAACAAATCCTACCGACTAGTTAAATTATTTTTGCTCATCATTTAATAAATATCACAAAAGTTGTTAAATAACAATATGAAAACAAAATTATTCCCCCTCTTATCAGTAATTAAGAAACAAAATGTAAATACAAAACTACGAGAAGTTTTTCACAAATTCTTTTTCTCATTAATAATATGTATCAAATTAACTCAGACTTTGTTTGAAAAAACCACTAATTATCGTAGTAAAGCATTTTGCTTTCAGATTGGCTTCATATGTTTTAAGCATGGAGTCTATTAAGTTGTTTATCTGTCTAATAAGGCTGCCGTCTACGGCCATATTGATTTTGTGAACGTAATGTCAATCCTATGGAATATCTACTACCGTCCTCAAATGTTTTCTGTTTTATCTGCTTGAACGCAAAAAAAGTTCATCCGAAACAGCAAAAGCAATGAAGGTTTATGTGGAATTACATTTTTCTCCGATTTTTTGGAAATATTTTTACCCCTATTTTAACGATTCGTTTATGGATTTTCTCGTCTTTAAAAATGATTTTAAAATATTTTCGAAAATGGGGGGAAAATATGTAACTGCGAATAATCCTTTATTATTATTATTATTTTTTATTTGTATTCTTTCGGATGTCCTTTTTTGAATTAAAATAGAAAAGATTTGGGGAAGGTAGCAGAAATTCCACAGGATTAACATTACGTTCGCGAAATCAAAATAGCCAGTAACGGGAGCATTTTAACTTGTTATCTAATATATTACTGTAGCTTTCTTTTCACTGTTTAATGCGTAAAAAAATTCTTTGATAATTTTGTGATTTAATTTTTCGATGGCCTTATCTAACTTTTCCTACATTTGTCGAGCTTAAGTCTAGAGTTAAAGCTGAGCATTTTATAGCTTCGATTTTTTTTTTCAAACATAAGAATAATTGAAAATATTACTTTATGTGCATTTTCCTATCATAATTATTCTGGAAATCTCAGTTTTCCTTATATAGAGGTCCTTATATCAGGTCAGGTTATTTTCCTTATATCAGGTATATATAGAGGTCCTTATAGAATATCCATGACTTAAAATCTGTTCATGACGTCATTTATTCAGAATAATTGTCCAACACTTTTAGAGGATAAACATCCCGACACCATAAATTGCCCCCACGGCAAGTTATGGTGTCGGTATATACGGCAGGAGCAAAATATTGTGGATTACTTCTTATATTTTTCGGAAAAAGAATAGAAGCTCCCAAAATTGAGTTAACTTCGTTCACTTTCTTTGACATGATCAAATGACCAAAATACATTTCTTGATAATTTAGTGTTGAATTTATGTATCGAATCTATTTGGAGATATCATTACATATAACTGAGTACCCCCCCCTACGTACCACGGATCATTTGGAATTATCCTTACATATTTGCATCTTAAGGTTACAAAGCTGTTATATTGATTCATAACAAAAAAACTAGTGGAAGCAGAATCGCAATTTTTATAGTGTGTTTACTCACTTTTTGAGACTTAAATTTGGAACTGACGTAAACAATCTGTTAATTAAAATATTATTTATTCTCCACTTTTGTTTCTTAGTCTAATGCATTTTGTAATGCATTTTTCACTATTTCTATCGATAATAAATTTAAATGAGTATTTATAATAATATTGTCTTAGACCTTTCACAGAAAGAGAGTGGGAAAATTGGAAATTTAATTTTAGGACCCCCTGCGTGTTCTTGATACCATCTGATGATAATTCGAGATAAAAACCAACGTTTTTATACGGTGGCAAAGTTAATAAAAAAAAAAATACATTGAAATGTTAGTTAAAACTTGTCGCAAATGTCTGAATATTGCATTGTTTGGCGAGTAAGAACGATTCCCAAAGTTTCAGAGCTCTAGCTTGATGGGAAGTTGATTAAATTAACGATCGAAAATTTGATGACTCACACACACTCTCACACCAAGTGAAATACATAAGAACGTTGTAAAATAAGTATATCATTTACTTTCATGAATGAACAATAGTTTATTTCTTTCTTTTATTTACCATTTTAACCGAGTTTTAAAAAGTTATATTCAGATATTTTTGTTTTTTGTTGATATAAAGTTTTTTTTTTATTGGAAGGACGACCAATCAAGACGATGTTTTATTAACAGAATTCTTACGTTTAAGTAATAACTTGATTAATTTCATAAAATATTTGATTTGCTGTTTTACTAGAATCTATAATGGAGGTTTTTATTATTATTATTATTATTATTATTCTATAAGTTCGAAGAAAAAATTTTTAGGTCGAGCTTATTAGGAAAATTACCATGTTGCTTAAAATTACGATTAGAACCTAACTATTAATAATTCAAATTTTCAAGCAACGTGGAGAACCCCCCCCCCCCCACTTTTTTTTTTCAGATCATTAACATTCCCAGTAAGAATACAATATTCTTTAAAATATTCTTTTCTGATCTTCATTTAAACACTAAATAATACGTGTAATTAAAAAAAAAATAATAAAAATATAAAATAGCAGACCTTTCATAAAAATCCAAAGAAGTAAATTTACAGACGATAAAATAGTGCAAAATTACAAAAAAATAATTAATGCATTTGAGTTGCATATGAAATTTGTGTTGTCAAAAGTCTTTTGAAGGCTGTTGTAGAGAATTCAAGGGAAATTATATTATATTAATAAGTTATTTATAAGAAATTAACTAATTTAACTGTGTAAAGAAATGCCTTCCCCCCCCCCAGAATTTAGAAAGACATTATCTTAATAGTCAATATCTCAAATTTTATTAGAATTCAATCAGTATTTTCAAAGATATTCAGAAAACGCTGTTAGTAAATCATTTTTAGGTCATGTACTAGAATGTTTCGTACAATCGATTTATCAACATCGTTTAGTATATTATTTTTTCCCCACATAATTTTTGAACAATTTCTTTTCAAATTAACTGTCTCTTAAAAATGCTTTTATAATTTTATTTAATTTCTTGATTCAGTGCTGTTTGTTAAAGTAAAATAGTAGTTTGTCCATAATGTTTTAATTTCGCAGATGATACTGCAATCAAAGCTCAATCCACTCGCCCTACAGTAGTGACAAGTTTCTACAAAACTACCTTTCCTCCCTCCAAAAATGGCTCACTAAATGGAGAATTTCAATTAATACAGATAAATCTGAAGCTATAATCTTTCGTAAAGACCATTTCAAGAGCAAACTAACCCCGCTTCAAATCTTCAACAATTGGATCTCAATTAGTCTCAATCAATTGGTCTAAGCAAATCAAATATCCCGGCGTCACTCTCGACTCAATTCTAACCTACCGTCCCCATATTCAGTCAATTAAAAAGAAAACTCTAACTTCATTCTTTAAATTCAAAAGAATTCTCGATCGTTTTCTCAGTTTTCACTGCAAAACAAAATGCTGATCTATAAAATTTACATCCTTCCTATAATTACTTTCGCTTCACCCATATTGGGTGCCCCGGCCCAAGCAAATTTAAATATTCTTCAAGTTCAATAGAATAAATTCATCCTTTTCATCGCCAGAGCACCCGTCTTCGTTCCTCGTCGCATCATTCAAAAGGAGCTTAAAATAGAACTTCTCTCACAGCTCATTTCAAAGCTAGTCTCCTCCTTCCACAACGTCATCTGTTGCCATAGTAACCCCTGTTGCCATAGTAACCCCATAATCGCATTGCAGCATTCACTTACGTCACTACAAGGCCGTTTTATAATAATAGTGAAGCTTCTCTCCCGCCCACGTTCTGGTGAAGCAAATCGAACTTGCTTTTTCTCTACTCTAAGGTGACCAGATTTTAACATTCGTAAAGGAATTCCATTGACCGGGATGGGGGGAAGGCTTAATTAATATTTTAGTCAATATTGAGCAAGAAAAATTTGGAACGCACAAATAGTATTTCATTATATATATATATATATATATATATATATATATTCGACACAAGTACAATTTACAAATGTAATACATTAAAAAATAAGTTAAATATTATTTAATTATTTGGCATACTTCTTATTTGAGTTAATTTTTTTTAAATAGATTGCTATCGTTGTTTAAAAGGTCATGAAATTTTTCACATGAATTTGTTAATTTATATTTCACACATAAACTGGCTTTCAAAGTCTCAACACTTATGATTTTTCTGTAGTCCACACTTTATTTACCGTAACACGTCCAGCCACTGCATTAGTTCCTGGTAAGCACAACTCATATTCTACAATTTTTAGCGCATTATTTGTATGGAACATGATTTGTTTCAAACTGATGAAATATTCCTAACAATTTGTTCTCTATTGTGATTTATGCTGAAGCCCAAGATTTAACTTTTTCCTTATCAATATATATATATATATATAAATGTGTGTGTGTGTGTGTGTGTGTGTGTAACATATCCTGTCGACTTTTGTAATGTAACAAAATATCAAATAACAGTCGAGGCGTATTGAATTTTCACAGAACTTTTATTTAAGCTGAGAGAGAGACCATTTTCATTCCGTAGTTGGTTACATCATTAGACCGCAAAAATAGGAGAGAAGAGTAAGAGTCAGAGAGCGTTTTTCTTTGTGTTTTTGTTTATATACCAGGGAAAATTCACATGAAACGTCAGAAGCACGTGGTATGAATAAGGGGATTTCAGGGAATTATAATAGATAGGGAATTAAAAAGGGATTGTTTTTGACAGATTTATAATTGGTTTAAGCAGAATTTATCTATTTCAAGAGCGCGTGATGTAATAAATAAAAGGATACTTTGGAAGGGGATCAGGAAATACGAATGAACTCTTTACTTTTGTATTAGGGAATGAGATAGAATAGAAAGTTATTATTTAGAGTAATTATTGAATTAAAAGTTAAATCATTATATATATATATATATATATATATATATATATATATATATATATATAATATTGGTATCTCATTAAAAAGATCATTTTAGGAAATATTACTATTATTACTATATGGGAAATTTTGAGTAATAAGATTGAATGATTTTTGCACCTCATTCCAATTAAGTTCATAACCAATGAAAATATTCAATAAATGTAACCCAATGAAAATATTCAATATCATTGTAATGTACCGGCCACTCTTCTAAACAATCTATACAGTTGCTATAGAACTTTTTAATATGATTTATGATATCTGCACGATTTATTGCACCACGTTTTTCCAACTGGCTAAAACTGTTACGGATAATTAACGGAAGAAAAATATTTTCTAACATTTTTTGACACTGAAATTTTAAATTCTAAAATTCTTTTGCTACTTCAATTACCGAAATTTTGTCACCTATAATAACTTTTATTGCATTTTAAAAAACAGCTGTTTGTGCATAAATTTTAGCCAAATTTTGGAGGATTCTTTTTCAAAAAACTCTTCTAAAATTCAGGGCATTTATCCTGAGTTAGAAAGTAGGGTTTGAAAGAATCGAATAATTTCAAAATTCTTTCCACAGCTGGCAAAAGAGCTAACCAGCGCATTTTACTGTATCTAAGTGTTTTCTGATATTCGACTTCCGCAGTTTCACAAAATTCTTTCAGCATTTCAACACGCACAGTGTATATATAGAAATAAGAATATATTTTAATAACAATATTTTCCACATCTACGGGCAACAAATCAGGAGATGTTTGAGTTGCGTTATGTATTATGTGCGCTGCATAACCTATACACTTATAACGTTTTAATTAAGTTTTCGTTTAATTTATAAAAAAAAAAATGTTATTTGTACCTCTTCTCGCTTTTTCTCCAAATTTCGCGTTCCTGTTGTCTGTGCAATATGCAATCATTTTATGTTTTAAATTGTTTCTCTCCAAAATATTAATAATGGAACTGAAAATTATTTCAGAAGTTCCGCCGGGCAAAGAAGCGTAATCTAAAATTCTATTATTTATTCCTCTTCCCGAATAAAGACAAATCTAATAATGGTTGTAAATAACTTTATATCCTTAATATTAGATGCATCCGGATATATGGATATAAAATTAATTTTTAGTAGATTTTTGTTCATTTCCGAAAATACATACGGGGAAATCACATTACACTCAATTTCCTCGGATTTTGTTCTAGCACAGGCACATTTTTTATTGAATAACTTTTTGATAGCTTGTGATGTACGTCCATAGATCTGAAGGAATGATTATGATTAATAGTATGGAAAGACATAAGTTCTACTGCTAATGCTAGTTTCTTTTCTCTGCCACCATAAGTCGTTTTTTTTAAAACATTTCCTGTATTTTGGAGGAAGATGCAGCAGTATTTAAATATCTTTTATGTTTTTGTGTCTCCAAGTGCTTTGAAATATCATTCCTCCCACCATGCAAAATACAAAATTCACCATTACATTTCTCACATTTCGCATAGTCGTTTTTGGTTTTTTTTAATCAAAGGAAATTCACTTCAAAGATGATAGTTGAATGTGCCTCCTCTTTTCTTACCCATTATGTTAAAAGTCTAAAAAAAATAATTTAAAATTATGTTATGAATTATTAAATACATATGAATTAAAAACACTGTAAGTAGGTACATACATAATTACATGAACATATTTAATATATTAGTTTATAAATTAAATTAATTTGATTGTTATAAAGCAACTATATTTTAAAAATTATTTTAATTTAATCCTCTATTTCTTTCTAAGTAATAACAATACTAACTTGTACTATTTTTCTTCGAATTTTCCGTAGCGTAAGTCGTAAGTGTCTCTTTCAAGGCTGGAGCTAGACTTTTTTGCCGCTACTGTAAAATACAAATAATACGAGTACTGAGTGTTAAATTCAAGAAAATTTATGTATAAATGAAATAAATAAATAAATTACTTATCAAAATCATCTGAATAGCTGATTTCTTGGCATCTCTTGTTTAACTAACAAAAGGCACGCAGTACGATGCGAATCGTATGAGAGACAGTTACAAAACTTAATATGCGAAGGCGTTACTTCGTGGACGACCACAAACTCCTTACACCCTGACCTTTCTCCTCTCTAAAATTCCCCTCTATTTCCAATTTTTGTATAAGATGTAATTCCTTCACAACAATGTTCTAGATTATGCTAGATCGCTAGCGAAACATGTCGCCATAAGAATAAAATCTGTGGAAGTGTACAAAGTTTTCTCTCCATTTTACAGCTACAATGTTTTCGTCGCTGCCAATGCCAAAAAATGCCACTGTTCATTAAGTCCAAACAATGGTGGTCGAATTTTAGCAACTGATCAAAGCGAACTTTGATAAGCAGTTCCTGATAATCAGTTCTCGACGATTACTTTTATTATTGAAGCTTAAAATTATAAAATTTACAAAAATAATATATAACTAGTATTCTGGTGAAATTGCTACATGGAAGCCGAAAACCGTATATTCCCTTCCCGTTCTCCCACCTTTCCCTAGCTTGTGCATTCTTTCTAAAAATCGGGACTTTCTTAAGACCCCGTGGGAAGCGGGATAAATTTTCAAAAAGCGGGACGTTTGGTTCTTTTTCATCCATTTATTTTGAGTAACTTTTTCGCGTCTTTATAGAGGCATCTTTTTTTCTCTATCATTTCTTTTTTCAACTTATACAGAGAAAGAGTTGCCCCTGGCAACTGGGTCTCTAAAAATATAAACTGCCAAGTAAATGTTTATTGTTTTCGAATATCACGTGATAAGTAAATCTAAACTTTAATTAATAACTATAAAATATTAATTAAAATCTGAATCTACTTATTTATTTTTAACTTATTTTTTAGTAATTTTAAACTCATATGCGATTTCATAAGAGAGAGATCGTTTTCGATATCGGGCTTTTGACCTCCATTATTTCCTGTACAATTAGGAATAATTGCTTGAATATTTAAATTTACAAATTATAAGGTAAAAAGCAACTAAATACTTAAAAAAATGCGTTATTATTCACTTTTTGAATATATATTTAATAATTCATGTTTTTAGTTAATATTATTTTCATTTTTTTTAAAAAAAATATTTTAAGAATTGACAAAACTATCCATAAAATACTGCAGTAATCCTTGAATAGAAGAAAATTACAGAATTCTTTGAATACTGTAAAAAATTTCGCATCCTTAAATAATTGAAACATTCATTTATCATGTTAAGAGAGATCATTTTAAAACCATTATAATCGGAAACTTTCTAGCAGAATTTTACCAGATAAGAAATGTAGGCTTATTTCATGGTAAGAAATCCCTTACTCGGAAAAAAAGAGAGGCTTCCACAATGAGGAAATTCATTTCAGTATGGAGTTACGTTAATTAAGTTGAATAATTAACCCATCAAAACCAGATAGTAAGTTTATAATTAACCCATTAACAGATGTTTAGTGGCGATACGAATTGAGAACATCTTTAAGTTTGTCGACGATTATACATTCCTTTTGGTGTATTTCTTTCAATGTGCGTAAAGCCTAATATATCCAAAATATGAAGATTAAGGTATATACTCTTCTGATGCACATTAAATCTGGTCGAGGCCCCAAGTTGGTGTGGTGTAGAAGTTAGGAGGGTGAGGCTTCAGCTTAGGTGCCTTCCTCGTCATTTGACCGAGGTTCAAAATAATGTGTGCTTGAAATAAGCATACAAGCAATTTGTAGGAAAGCATGTTTTCAATAATGATGAGAAAATTCAGCTAGGTTAAAAGTAATGAATCCTTCTGTGTGGGCATCGACCAGATTTATAGAACGATAAGATAAAATGACAAACTTTTATCGTTTGTCATTTTATCGTTGTTATTGTATTTTTGTCGTCAGACATCAAATGGGAAGAAAGAATATTGTTAGCCCTCTCTCGTTGTTGACGTGGATTCCAACACAATGCAAGTCAGACAGACATCATGCACAGAATGTTAAAAGCAAATGAAGACTCCGAAAATCAACTAATCTTAAATAAAATTATCGTCATTACTAAAGAATCTCATTATTCTCTTTTCCAATGAG
Organism: Nephila pilipes; assembly: GCA_019974015.1. NCBI lineage: Eukaryota > Metazoa > Arthropoda > Arachnida > Araneae > Nephilidae > Nephila > Nephila pilipes. Next base: position 531,767 of record BMAW01069391.1, read on the forward strand.
AAAAGTCTAAACAAATATAAATAAAAAAACAATGAGTAAAATCCAATATTAAAGAACTGATCCTTCAAAATGTTATACTTCAGGTTAGTGCAGCTGAATTTCTGATAAATAATTATCTGACCTCTGACGGTAAAAACTGAAAATTGTAGGACAAGTGTGTTTCCATTGTTAACTTTCGTCTGTTGTCTTTTTTGCCAACGCATTTGCTGTCTTCTTGATTATCGTAACTTTTTAACCGAAAATATATTTGAAGCGATTTGCGAGAATCATTTAATTTAATAATTAGATGCTTTCTCCTGTTTTAGGGTAACATTGGACTGATTTAAAATGAACTTAATTCCAATATTGGATTGAAAGAATTGTTAATCAATGTAATTGTTAATCAAAACAACTTTATATTTTTATATTGCAAATTTTATAAATTTGTTTATAAAAATATAAACAAATTTATATTTTTATATTTTTTTCAGCGTTCCGGAAATAACAGAAAAAGAAATAAGAGAGGCTTTAATGCAAGAAGTAATGTCTCATTGCTGTTACGGAAGGACAGCAGCCAAAGAATTTGTTATCACTGAAATTAAACATTCAATAGCCTTTCATGTAAGTTATAATAAACTCTGTTTAAAATTTAATTGAGGCTTGATTTACATGAATGCTAATATATCAAGTACTATGAATATTTAACTATTCACTGTAAAATTATTCGTTTAGGGAAAAAATGCAAGTAACCAACATCAATGAGATTAAAGGAACACAGTGCCTTCTGAGTAACCTTTTTTTTAAGTAAGACACTTATAAGAAAAAAAATTATTCACCCTATTTGAATAATCATAAAATTTGCAATTCAGGAACAAAAAGCTTTTCAAACAAGCAGTATTTCAAATATTTCAATATTTTAAAATTTCTATTTCTATAAATTTTAATATTTCTGAACAATTTTTTCCCTCAATACCTTAGAAGCGTTTTTCACAATCCTTTACATGGGTTTGATTATACTAATGTTATTTATAGTTTCGTCAATTTTTTTCTAACAAACACCACGAAAACAGTTAAAAAAAACTATTATACCTAAATTTATGGATTTTTTGTAAAAAAGAAAAACTTATTTAATCCCTTGTTCCATTCACAGAATTATCAAACACATTCAAAATAACCAGAACGGTCAGCCTCATGACGAGGATGATGATGTCGAAACGTAATATGTGGTACAGTGATTAGTTCATCAGGTGGCATGTTTCTATGAGGATGGAATCCAGAAGTTGGTTGTACAGCTATATGCTAAATGCCTTAACAGTGGACATAATTATGTTTAATAGTAGATTAAGGTACAGGCTTTCTTATAAAAATAAAATAGTTGAAAAAAGCACTTTCTTTTTTAAAAAAAAGTATCGAAAAGATACTTACTTCAGAAACACCCTGATATATATTGTAGAACTTCATTAATTTGGTGTGACTAGGGCTCTAGGTCATCCGTATTAAACAAAATAATATATATTCAAGGAGCCAAGGTCTATAGTTAAATGCTCTAAATAATAAAAAGCACCCGCATTTTGAAATAAGTCAAAGCAAAATGGCAAATAATTCCACAAGAAATAAATTCAAATCAATACACTACTTACAAGATATGTAATAAATCGGAAAAGGCTACTCAGAACACATGATGGTCCAGATTAAATTTTACTGACCATATACGACGCGCTCACTCGTTTGAAGAAGCGACTTATTTCTTCTGTTGTCTTATTTAAGCGTTGATCTCTTCAACAATTAATTAATGCAGTTGCTGTAAATATTCTCAAAATCTAAATATAGGTTCATTATTGTTGTCTTTAAAGTATTTTATCACAATATTCAAGCGATTTTTAATTTTACTAAGTTTTAGTTTCGGTTTGCATTGGGGAATACCTATAAACACCTTTAGTTTGGCGAATGCCCATCCTTTGCCATGTTCCATACAACATTCATCATATCCTGATAGACTGTTCGATAATTCATCATCATCGTCGTACATTTTTTTTAATTCATGTATTTTAAACTTATCTGGCAAATTGCGGTGTCTCCCCACCGCAATTTGTTCCCTTTTTTTATATATAAAATTGATTTTTATATTATAGTTAAGATTTTTATTCTATAAATTTTTCTTCTTTTTTTATTCAGAATTGTATTTTACCTAAGTCTCGAACTTTATTGTTTTTAAAAAATTTGGTTATTCTTAAACAAATATTAAGAGCAACATAGCCTAATATTTGGCTCTTGTGCCCTAAAACCCAACATTTAATCACTCACTGAACTTCGGATTGTCGTATGTTTTATTGTGATCCTCCTCTTCAGAGTTTTCTGGTCCAGTTAATCTATAGTTTTCTAGGAGAAAGCGATGTATAAGTTTCGAAACACCCTGTATTCAAAGCAATTTAGTTAAATTTCTGTGTTTATGTTTTTGCTTTAAGAAAGCAAGCAATGAAAAGTCAGGAATTTTTAATACATATAAGTATGTAGCGCTATATTCCAAAGCATTATATGTATGTGTATATATATATATATTTCAGCAGAAATTTATGAAATACATTTTATTAAAATAATTTTAATGAATGAATTAAGAAATAATAAGTAGCTTAGAAACTTTCATCGACATATATATACTTACTTAATTTGTTACTAATAAAGTTTGCATCTAATTAAGTCAAATTACAGTGCTCTGAAAAAAAATTTCTCGGGATATTTGTAAAAATGGCCAAGTACTTTTTACTTAGTAATAGTGAAAATAGATTATTGCAGTTAAGCTCCCTCTATAAGAATTTTCGAGGAATCTCATTCTTTTTGTTCTGAATAAAAGAGAAAAAATTGAACTTCTTTATATTTTTTTCATTTAATACAAAAAAAATATATATATTTCGTAAGAATTGTGAGATGTATCAATATCCACCAAATAATATGTGTGGGGGGGGGGCTTCAAAGCTACTGAATTTTAGAAATTCGGATGCTGAAACTTCACTAATTTAATAAAAAAAATTAATAGCTGTTATTCTCTTGAATTTAGAATATTAATAAAATTAATTCAAAAATTTATTTCTCACAAAAATATCATTTTTTTTTGTAGTTTCTTTTTTAAATTTTTTCTCCATTCTACATTTATAGGATTTAATTTAAATGCATTATATTTTCTTAAAATTGCAGTACATTCTAGAAACATTTACCGAAAGAAGAGCGACATGTTGGATAGAAGAACCTTTCACAGGTGAGTCCCACCCTTCTGTTGCATATTAAACATAAATCACTAAAAAGTTTTATTCCACATGAGAAAAGACAATCATTAAGTAGAGTTCGTCGTTAAGCTCCTTTAACAGAAACTTTTTTAAAGCTTTTTTTTTGATAAATATCTGTAAAACAAAAGTTAACAAATATATATTTTCTGTGTCAACATTGTAGCGAGACTCGTTTTTTGGCAATATGAGGAGCGGTTATTAAATAACGAAATTGACGTTGTAAAACATTTTATTTCGTTTTCATACACATTTGCTTATCATCACCTTCAATATACAGCCCTGCTCTATCCCTACAACGCACCCTGTGAATCACCCTTTGATCGAAACAGTGCTGGAAGTCTGTCAGCTCCTTCAGTACGCGTACCGCTTTCTCTGCCACAACTGCAACGGACTCTTGTTCCTTTTCATACAGATTTCACAGTAGGAAACTGATAGAAGTCGCATGCCGCAATATCCGGTGAATATGACGGATGATTTAACACTGGGATGCTGTACTTGGCTAGAAACCTCTTGACAGACAATGCGGAATGAAAATGCGTATTGTCTTGGAGGAGAACCCATTACTTGTCCTTCTCCAATTAAGGTCTTTTTCCCCCTTATTTTTCCTCGGAGTTCAGCAAGAATGGGAAGATAGTAATGTTGATTAATAGTTTGACCTTCAAGAACCTATTGAAGGTACACAATCCCATGAAGATAGAAAAAAAAATACCAATGGTCATTGATTTGAATTTTGATTCACTCATTCCAACTTTTTTGGCTCTCGGTAAAGATAACTCTTCCAGTGCACGGATTGGCAATTCGTTTCAGGATCATAAGTAAAAATCTACGAAACGTCACACGTTATCGTACTTACCAATAAGTCTGGGTCATTTTCAGTGGCAAACAAGTGTCAGTAAAAATATTTTTGTGAGCTTCTTGTTCACACATGAGTGTTTTAGGCACCACTTTGTGGCACACACACTTTTTGTATGTTAAAATTGTTATGCAAAATTTTCCGTACTGATTTTTTGGTTCATTTCTACAGTCTTAAGAATTGCACGATTACTTAACCAACGATCAGATCGAACCAGATTACCGATTTTTTCGATATTGTCCTTCGTTTTTGACTTGGAAGGGTGACCCGAGCGTGAATCCTCTTCAATTCGCTTAAACCACTCAAAAACACGTGCACGCGATAAACATCCCTTTCCATACACTTCTTTTAATAAATTATGTTTTAGTAGCAGTTTTCCCAAGTTTCATGTGAAACTTCACTACAATTCGTTGTTCTATTTTCACACTTATCATTTTTCCCGCGAAACAAAAACAAAAACAAAAAAAAATCCTGTAAGGCGAACGAAGGCTACTGCTTTTCGGATTTGCATACAGAAACGAGAGGCACTGCAATCCAAAGAGAGGACTTCACGCAAAACAGCGGTCTATCGCTGGCATGCATGCGCACTTTTTTTTTAACAGCGTCAGTCTCGTTATTTAATAAGCGCACCTCGTACACCTACATTTATTCTCTCATTTTCTCCGCCGAGAACAAAATAGCGCTGCATCCAATTAAACTTTATTATACTTCGATTACTATGGTGGACATATGAAAAATCCTCTTGTGAAGCCACACTTACCACTCGTAAAGCAGAGAAGTCGAGACAGGTTTTCATTCTCCAGTCGTTACACCTTGCATCCTAATATCCTTATTTATAACGATTTATATCCAAATATCCATATTTAGAATTAATTTAAGTTTATTTAAAGTATAATCTCACTTTTATCATTCCCATCAAATTGATAGTTCTGAATTATTTTGTTAAATAAAAGTCTGGAGTTGAGATTAAATACCGTACTCTTTATTAGACTTGCCTGCACTTTCAAAGTGGCGATACAGCCATCTCATTGCTTATAAGGTACCTGCGAGTAAAATGTCCACTGTTTTTGCAGATTGAAATTGTGATGTCTGTACTACATTTGAGAAAAGGAAAAGTAAGAGGTCATTTGTACGATATCTCTTCTTTAAGATTCTAAAAGAGTTTTGCTTTATCTTAGGATTTTTAGTTTCAAATTTAATATATTGCAAAACAATTTTTTTTACAGATTATATGGTCAGTGAAGGCAATTAAGCCACTTGCCTATTATTCTAAAAGAGTTTTTCTTTAACTTTGGGATTTTTAGTTTCGAATTTAATATATTACAAAACAATTTTTTTTACAGATTATAGGGTCAGTGAAGGTAATTAAGCCACTTGCCTATATTTCTAAATGAGTCTTATGTAATAAAAGAAAGAAGTCGAGTTCATAATCTTTTGAATCCAGTTGCCATTAATCCTCTGTCTATTTCTATACAAGTATACATACAGGTAGTAAAAAATAAAATAAGAATGAGTAATAGAATAATCATAATATTAAATATATTAAATATATAGTAACAAAAAATTCCTAATCAAGTTTTACTCGTACAGTTATTAGTGAAGCTACAGCCATCCCCCAGTGACCGTATTACCTACAACTACATATTTTCGATTAATACATGAACCATACACGATTTCAAAAAAAAATGTGTCACATATATAGTCATTTGTTGGTTAACCTTAACTAAATGAAAACCCTAAATGGCTGTTATATCTGCTCTGACTTAATTATCCCCGGGTACATTATATTCACAATAATAACTATATGATCTTGATTTAAGAAGCAGTCGATATGACTAGCTTCTCTTTACAATTTTAATTATTGACTTTATTTTAGAAGATTTTGCTTCCATAAAAATGCATTTTTAGATGTAATCTATAATTGCTTAGTATAAAAAATATAGTGAACAATAAATCACATAAAAAACACTGAACAATAAATTATATTCCATTCAATTTTCTTTGACCAAAGACGAGTCTTGTCGTGCATTTGTTGAGAAATATAACATAAGTGGACGGGTGAAAAATTGACTGCATATCACATATGATTAATTTAAGAGTAAAATTTTTTTTTACTTACATTATGATTAATTAATTTAGAGATTATAAAACTGACATATCATGAAATGATAAATCATATTCTTTTTCAGTTTTATTTGAACGTTCTGAATACAAATAAAGTAAGATTTTTTTAACCTTTTTATTTCCTTGTGACCCACTTTGCTTAATTATACGTTATGAAATCGTGAAGGAATCTAGTTAGTTATGTTGAAGTATAATTAACACTAAAAATAGGACGCAGTAACATATTTGTATCTTTCTTAGTCTATTAATTATATTTATATAAAAATTCATAAATAATAAATATACAATATAATATGTTCAATCTCGCGACATATGGCGTTGCTGAGTGCTTCACTGAAACATATATATTTCACTTGATTAAGTTCAATCGATTGATAGATTCGTTTTATTAATGTTAACGGGAGGACTTAGAGCTTCGACAGATGTAGCGTGCATTAGCCCCTGTTAAACGGGGGGTCTTTAATGGCATCTGGACTCGAGCTCACGACTCGACGCCGCGAATCCGCTGCTACGACCACTAAAGTTCAAAGTGAGAAGGAAAAAATATGTTTTTGTGCAATATGTGTCGACCAGGCCGAAATACTTTTGAAAATTGGAACTAGAGTGAAACAAAATGCGCGTTCTGTTTTATGTAATCGAGGAATTATTTCATTTAAACTTTTATTCCTTAAAAGAACTTCGAATATCATTAATAATATTAGTAATAATGCATAAATACAATGATTATATAAGAAATTTAAAGCAACATTTTATTTATCCAAAGCTATGTCAATGTGGCTTATAGCTTAATTTGAAAATATTTATTATGCTCTGGTGTATTTTTGTAACAAATAGAGTTATTAGTTGATATCTATCAGAGAAGGTATTTAATTAGTTATCAATGAAAATACAGACAATTAGTTGACATTTTGCCTTATCCAAATGTAGTAATGAGCTACTTATATGGTTAAGAATTTCGTTTTAAGATAATCTTTTTTCCCCCTTGTGTTTTGAAAGGGACTAATTATTCATAAAGCTGAATCTCAACTCGAAATCTATTTCTCGAAATATGTTCACGTTCTCCAACATAGTCACTTAAAAGAGATATATACAAATCTTTGAATATAAAAAAAAAATTATTTTGAATTTATGTGAAAAAACAACTCGTAATTTAGAAAGCATCTTAAGAGATTTATTGTAATAAAAAGGAATGCATAGAATATGTATGTATTATTAATTACTATTTAGTTTAATTGTACAGTTATATTTCTTTGATCTATTGATCTATTTATTCATTTTTGTTATTTTATAATATATATATATATATATATATATATATATATATATATATATATATA
>BMAW01069391.1:539350-594350 GCA_019974015.1 Nephila pilipes
ATATATATATATATATATATATATATATATATATATATATATATATACTTTTTCCACTTCGTCTTAAATTTTTCATTCCTTCAGGCCATGCAATGAAAGGAAAAATAAAGGAAAACAAAATAAGATGAGAAAAGGTTCTCTTTGATTGTATAGTTAAATATATATAAATTTTTCATGTGTCATATAGGCATGAAAAACGAATTCTTATATATTTTATTATACAACCTAAAGGAATTTTTCTTTAACTTACCATTATTAAATAGCAAGCCAATACACATTTTAATAATTGTTTTGGTTTGAAAGGACTAAGAAGAAAAACATTATTGATGATTTTTGAGAACTTTCTTTTTTTATAAATTTTATCAAAGAATATTTTGATAATGCCCAGGATTCGAGTATAGTAATGACCTAATAATTACGAAAAAATGCTATAAAATAATTTTAAGAAATTACATAATGTGCAACTGCGTTCTCTCTCCATTATCAATGTAGCCGTGGCAGGATGAAGGTCATGATCACGAACTCGCAGCAGTTGTTCCGATGGGATTCGAGCAGACCCATCGTGTAGCAGGGATGATGACCGTTAATTCTGTCTCAATACTTATTAATAATTGTTAAATACTCATTTAAATTAAGTAAGCATATGTCATTCAGGTAAAAACCTATGTAACGGTTTAATGCTTCCAACTATAAACATTTTCGAAATGAAATTGAAGCTATGGCAATTTTAGTTTTTATTAACGTCGCACTAGAAGCAACACGAGGGCTATTGGCGACGGACCTCGTAATTTTGAATCACGGACAAGTGACGAGGACGACACCTGAGCTGGCACCCTCCTCTCCTAACATCCACTCCACGCCAACGGAAGACTTTGGGCCCCGAACAGATTTAACGTGCCTCAGCCCCGGCTACACGGCGGGTCTTTGGCGACCAAGGATCGAACACGCGACTAAACGAAAACTGCCGGTCGCGAGTCCACGACCTTGACCACTAGGCTACCGCGGCCTACTGAAGCTATGGCAAACTCAAATAAACGTTAACAATTTTTTGCGTTTAAATATTTTGTTCGAACCTAACCCAAAAAATGGGGAGGGGAGGGGGAAACACTTAGTTCTACTTAGCGATATAATAATAAAATTTGAAATTAGATTTCAGGATTATCGAAAATATAAACACAGTTTTCTTAAAATTTATTTTATTCTTGCAATTCTATTTACGGTGTTGATATAGATATCCTCTCAGCAATTTTTCAAATGAAAAAAATATATTTACAATTTTACCATCCAAATATAGAGAAATTTTCTTAGTCTTTTATTGAACTTTTGTAAATCATACCTGCCCATGGACAAATTGTCTTTCGCTGTACAATTATTTGTTATTCATGTCATCATTGTTCGGAAGCAAGTACATTTGTAAGCAACTATGTGGCCACGGTAGCCTAGTGGTCAAAGTTTCGGATTCGTGGCCGGCGGTTTTCGTTCAGTCGCAGGTTCGATCCTTGGCCGCCAAAGACCCACCGTGTAGCCGGGGCTGATGCACGTTAAATCTGTCGGGGCCCAAAGTCCTTCCGTTGGTATGGTGGGGATGTTAGGAGAGGGGGGTGCCAGCTCAGGTGTCGTCTTCGTCACTTGCCTGTGATTCAAAATTACGAGGTCCGTCGCCAAAAGTCCTCGTGTTGCTTCTAGTGCGACGTTATAAAAAACTAAACTTGTAAGCAACTATTTTCAAGAATGAAGCAATTGAAGAGTGTAATTAGAAACATATAAATTCAATAAATGCCTTGAGAATTCCCTGAGAATTGTAACCACTTCAATCGCACTAGATATTGATGCATTGGTTTTTGTAACGCCAAATATCTCATTAACTATATTTATTATTGTACAATTTATGATGAAATATTATACACACTTACATAAAATATATAGTTGTGTTAAACAATGTCAATCTAATTCCATGTTGCAACCATTATACAAAAATCGCAATGTTTAAAAACTTAAATATATTACTTTTATGTCTTACGTTTTTGCCCCCATTTCCTTTAATGATGAGTTATTGTTAGTGTCTTAGAGTTAGATTAAATTTCTGCTCATCCGAACAACTCGTTTACTTCAAGTGCAGCTGATTGAAGTAAAAAGATTGGACATCCCTCGTTTACAAAAAGAAAAATGAATTGTTGTTGACTCTGTTAATCATGATGAAAAAATTCTAACACAATTAAATGAAGTCATAAGAGTTTAAATAATTACCAAAAAATGTCCTAAGAATTGATAAAGGCAGTAAAATAAAAATGATAAGAAAAACATTTCTTTATAATTATGATTAAAATGTTTGTACAAGTTAGCGATGCCTGAGACACATCATTTAAATATAACATCCTGCGAAAATTCGAGTTCTAATCCTTATCAGAGTTTGAATTTTGATACTAATGTACTCTTAATTTTCACACCTTATGGAGTATGTAGACATTATTATCTTACATTGAAAATCTTGTTACACTAATAAAAATGTGAATACACCATAAATATTTTGTTGTTGTTGTCATTTTCTAAAATTTTTTGAAGCATTTCCAGTCGATATTTTTTTTAAAAAAAAAAATTTGAGAATATTTTTCTGACATTTACTTCAATCGAACCTCCAATACTGAGTCGATGCACGTTAAATCGCTTAGAGTTCATTATCTTCATGTATTTCGTGATGAGGAACTTAAGAAAGGGGGTTGACAGCTCAGGTGTCTCCCTTGTCGCTTGATTGCGGTTTAAAATAGCTCAAAATATGTCGTCATAATATTCCTTCTAAGAAAGAACGTTAAAAATCAAGGAAGCTTTTGCTTGAATTTAATTTAAAGTTTAAATAATGACTTAGACTTTTTTAAAAATATACGGAAAAAAAATTCTTAATCATGATAACTGGTTACAACTCAATTTTTTTATTGCCATCCTCTACCGTCAAGAATGTGGTTGAATTACAATATGGAGAAGATTCGATAGTTCAATATAGTACTACTGTTATATTGATTTCCAAAAAAAAAAATTAGGTTTCTTTTTTTCATAAGGCTCTTAAAGATTTCCGTGCGTTGTTTTCCGCAATTTTTCGAACCTTGTTCTGAAGATTCAAAGTTCATGTAATCCATTTTTTAAAAATTATAATGTATGTTTATAAAAAGATGGCTACTGAACAAGCAACCGCTGTTTCCCTTGAAATGATATATTTGAATATTTTATACAATTTGAAATCATGTACACATATTCACCTATTCATTTAACCGCAGGTGGTGCTGTTGACAAGCAAGACATGGGTGAGCCCCCAGATATCGAAGATATTCCTGCCACCCCTCCTGAATACTTCAAGAGTTATGTATACCATCAAGAGATCCCCTTCACAGCCAACATTGAAACTTGTGAAGAATGTGATGGAGAAGGAAAATATGAATGCCCAACTTGTCTCGGCCAAGGATGGGTTTGTTAATTCTTTTGCGAATTTATACTTCTTTGAATGACTCCTGAACTTTCAAATTGCTACACTGAATTTTTGGGAATCTTTATTTTTCCGTTTTTAGAATCAAATGATGAATACATTAATAAATGATTCACATATTTGCTACAGGAATTATGCATCAAATCATTTCTAGAATCCATTGGGAAGTGCAAAATTTGGAACATAATAGATTCTTCTGCCAATTTAATGTTACGGACTTGCTAAGAAAAAGAATGCATTATTATGTGAATGCAAAGGAGAAAACGCGAAATGTTTTATTAGATTCTAAACTGTTACAATATATTAGATAGATTCTTTGATAAAATAACGTTAATTAATTACAATTCATCTAGTTTTCGTAATTCGTCTTCGCATCACTTAGAAGATGTGAAAACTCAGAGTTACTTTTCTTCTATTTAATGTTTCTGTTCAAAGAAACAAAGAGCATCTTCAAAACTCAGTTCGTGATCATGTTAAAGCGAGTCAAAGGCTTTTTTCTTATTCTTGAGTATATCACAGGATAGACAAGTTTATAAAGGCTCTTAGTTTCCAACCCTTCTCCAATTTCTAAGTTATGTTTGACCACTATCACGATATTGCAGTTGCATAAATAATAGCTCAAATCTCTCCAAATTGAAAAAGTAAAAACATTCTATTGTTCCAAATACCCGAGATCTATCAGTAAACGTTAAGAAATTGTTTATAACATTTAAATAAAACATAAGACCTCTTTTATATCTTAAATATTGAATGTAATTTATAAACAACTGTCATATAAATATATTTTTAATAAACTCACCAGACTTCATTGATAATTATAAATATTTACTGATAAACGTAATTATTAAACGCCATTATTCCCACTGGCAAAAGCCGTAGTTATTATATAATTAAATAAGCTACAATGCACACATGCATACACAGAATACAGACACATATACATTACACGCACACTGAAATTTTAATGAAAAAATTCTTACATATATTTTAGAGCAAATAAGTAAAAAAGTATTGTAGGATTTTGACACTCTTGAAAATTTTCATATTTTAGTATGACATTGAAATAATTTTATAACTTTTCAAACATTAGTTTCAGTTTATATAATTTTGATTTAAAACAAAAGAATATAAACTTATCGAAAAATATATTATGTCTTACAGTATTGTTTAAAATATTACAACGTTGAGAACTCTTTCTCAAATATTTCAATTAATATAAAATCGCTAGAATTTATTGAAATTGATGTTTTTATTTACAAAAATTACAAATAAAGCTTTAAAAAAATAATTGCAATGCCCATTTTCCAGGAATTTTGTCCATATTGCCGAGGTAATAAGTGGTATCCTCTAGCAGTTGACAGTTTTGACGGAGATTGCATGAAATGTCAAGGATCTGGAGAAAGAACGTAATATACACATTTTTTAACTTTTATATTTTTATCTTATTATATAGTATTTATAATAATTATTTTAATATTTAGGAAAGCATTCTTAACATAAAATATTTATTCTTGTTTACACACACACACGTATATATATGATCAAAATAAGCAAAATACTAAACTAAACAAAATAATCGAAATTCTGGATTGAATATTAAGGGGTTATAATATAAAAGTTGGAAGAATAAAAATATAACACTCAACCAAATTAAAAATTATTTAAAATTATATTTAAGGATTATTTAAAACTAAAGATTTAAATAATAAAAGAAATAAATTACAAAAAATTAATTATGATAAAACATGGAAAAGAGACAAAAAATAACGAAGAAATTGAAATTCTTTAAATATCCATTTATTATGTTTCGAACAATTATGTACACAATTTCTTAAATTACTTTGGTGTTCAAAATTAAGAGAATTTGCATATTTTGTAGAATTTCATGAAAAGAATTGAACGAAATGTAAAAATACTGTTTCGAAACAAAGATGCAAATCTTGTACGTCGAATACGTAAGCCTATACATGTATGGGGGCGGAATTAGTCGAAAAACAGAATTTATAAGCTCGCAAGCCACAATTCACATTTCTTCCACTAGCACATTTTGCCGAGTTTCTTTGTGTGTGTGTGTGTGTGTGTGTGTGTGTGTGTTTGTAGCAATCGCTTAGATTAAAATTCAAACAGTAAGAGTGAATAACGACCAAAGTTTAGATGATTGAATGAGGTGGCGAATTGTGGGTAGATTTGAAGCAGGCCAGCCTCAATTCCAGAGAATTTGATTTAATGCCCAACGTATTGTCCACTTATGGAAACAGTTTAAGGATACCGGATCTGTCGAGAGAAATCCTGGGCAAGGTCGTCCAAAAGCCTTGACGGCCAGAGGGGCTGCACACACCTCTATGTCTTTGAAAGAGGCACTGCGACTTTTGAGAGGTATAGAAGAGAGGTCTTGGAGCCCTATATCCGCCTTTTGAGGGATCTAATTGGTCCTGATTTCCTTTTAATGGATGACAACGCGAAGCAATACAGAGCTCATCGGCTCAACGAATTTCTGGAAAGTGAGGATATTCGCCGGATGGAGATTGGCCAGCCAGATTTCCAGACTTCAATCCTATAGAGCATGTCTGGGACGCTCTGTGGAAGGCAATTCGCAAGCCCCTTCCGAGAACCATCGAAGACCTGAAATTTGCTGAACGAGGGAAACCAATTGCCACAGAAACTCAAAAACTCCCTTATCTCCAGCATAAAATCACGTTGGGAGGCTTATATATCTGTAAGAGGGGACCCTAGCCCCTATTAACCCATTTTTTTGTTTTATTCTTCAACTGCTGTTTCATACGTTGCAACTCCGATGAGTGTTACGCACGATAATGCGTGTGTATAATAACTGTTGAAAGGTTATTTTTTGTATTATATCAACCCTATGCACACACCAAATTTCATTAAAATCTGTCCAGTAGTTTTAGAGATAATCGACAAAATCGGAATATTCTTTTAATTTTGAACAACAGTGTAATAATAGGCTCATGAAAACCAAAAGAAATAACTCAAAATATCTAAAATACTCTTATGAAATTCAAATTTCAGGGACACCAAATTAAGTTTTCCTTGTATATACTGTTGTGTCCCATTTACACATTTTAATAAAACTATTTGGGTCGAATGATATTATTACATAAATCAAGAGGGCATTTTGTGAACTTAAGTTGCAAATCCTATTTTGTCTGAACGGGAAATATTTATCTAATACCCATGGTTAAAAAAAAAATTACCACGCTCTTTTGAGTCTTAATTATATGTACAGTGTAACTCCCAAAAACATGAACTCCTCCCTCACTCTCTTTCTTAAAGGCCTAAAACACAACATAATCGAATATTCAATAAAATTTAACATTTACATTAATGATAAAAGGCATACTACAAAATGTGTTAAACAAAGAAATAAAAACTGAGAATTGCAATAGTTTAGTTAAAATTTTTGCGTCAGACATCCAAATTTTAGGGTTACAAAATTGAGTACACAGCCTATAAAAATTATTAATTTGAGACACTATTTTTTGCAATGATTCAGTATAACAGTTTTGTTTCTTTAAGATACCAATGATTGATTACCAGATGAAAAAAAATATTTTAGATGGGAAAATGAGCTCAAGAACTGAAACTAATAATGAAATTCGAAAATAGTCATTCTATTGTCTGAGATATTGATATGATTTTATGATATGTTTGATGGGATTCTAACTCTGAACCACTTCCCTCAAACACTATTCTCATTGTCAAGCTTGGTAGTGGTTTGGCTCTTGTATGGATTATATGTCTGAAAAAGGAATAGAAAATCAGTTTTCATTGAGGGAATCATGGGTAAATTGGAACACTTGGACATGTTGAAGAATAATTTAAAACTAAGAGCACAAAAATAGGATTAATGCAGTGACTTAGCATGGAATTCTGCCCCCCGGTTCGAACTCTTAATGTGCCGCCTCTATAGAAATAAAAATAATTTTTATACCACGGATGCATTGCTCGTGCGTAAAATTAAATTATTTATATTTTAATACGTTAAAACGAATACAAATAATATTCAAAGTGGATAAAATCGAAAAACCATTGGAAAGTTTAAAAATAAACAAAGCAAACATTTACTTTAACACTCCTATATATTCGACGAATTTTACAAACAAATAAATTTGACTGTTCAGTTTCTAACAAATTTAGACACCCGTGAAACTTTATCAAAGTATAAAGCAATATCAACACTGCACCGCTCTTCTAAATAACAAAAAAGTTGAAGAAATTAAATGTCACCTGTTCACCGTCATGTCTATGAGTTGTTCAAGGACAAGTAAGCACAAATCAATCGGACACAGTGATTGCATTTTTTGCTTGGCAGCAGCGGATCGCAACCGTTTTGAAATTTAAAATGTTACATTTATTTTTTTTACTTTGAATAAAATATTTGACATGCTTTTATTTAATTTTCCATAAACGCAAGTATATTTGTTTGGATCAGATTTTACAACTCTATTTGTACCGCGTTTACTTGTCCGATTGGCTTGAAATTCGGCATAAGTGCCCTTGTAGTTCTGATGACAGTACTGATTCTACAGACTCATCTCCTGTCGCCTCCCTCCTATCTGTGACGCTCGGGGCAAAAGGACCCTCACGTTACACCCCAGGATTAAAGTCGTATTTTATATCTCAACAAGATTACGACCCAAAACATTCTGCAAAAATTGTTAAGTTGTATTTGCTGTGCAATTGCATAAAATGGAATTGCATACTTCACCTAAAACTCTCGACCTCATTGAGATTGAAAACACGTGGTCTCAGTTCTAAAAATTAGATTCAAAAGCATAATATTAGGAGTACTAATATAGTGTTACTTTAAAACAATTCTTTTTTAAAGTAACATGAATATAATGTCACTTGAAAACAGTATTACAAGCTAAATGGGTAAAAATATCCAGCGAAATCAACAAACTTTTTCAAATCAATGCATACCGCTTCAAATTAAGGCATACCGTTCTGAATGCAAAAGGATTTGAAACAAAGTGTTCATTTTTTTTTTTTTTTTAAAAAAAAAGGAATATTTGTATTCTCAATTTTTTATTTTAGAAATCTACATAAAAATCATCGAGATAGTAAAAATATTAATTTGATTTCTTAGCCTGCTATAATTCTTAATGTGTATTTTTTCCGATTCCATAAAGTTAAA
This sequence comes from Nephila pilipes, assembly GCA_019974015.1. Lineage (NCBI taxonomy): Eukaryota > Metazoa > Arthropoda > Arachnida > Araneae > Nephilidae > Nephila > Nephila pilipes. Next base: position 547,984 of record BMAW01069391.1, read on the forward strand.
CTTAAATGGGCATTTTAAGAATATTGCTTAACTCGTCTTTAAGAAACTAAATGAGTGTTGTAACGAGTATACTCCTTTTTGGGAGCCACAATATGCGTATGTATTCGCAAAGTCCAAATATAGATTCCTCATCTTCTAGAATCTATTTTCAAAAGAGGAAGATAAATAAAATAAATTGTTCGAAACCGTGATCTTATTCAAGTATAAAAATCTCTTGCCGATTATTTAATTCTTTATAAAATTACGTTTTGCAAATCCCAAACAGTATTTAAAAGTACAAATAACTTAATCTGAATGATATTGGAATCAATTTTGTTTTCTCGAATCATTCTAACTAAATTTTTTGCGTGTGAAATTATATTTAATTTAGTTAATTAAGTTTTCAATGAGTTTCATAGTTTTGATTCACTCAAAATCGGTAAATATTTCTTCAGAAATTATTTACCTTAATTTTATTTTGGCTCTTCAAAAGTCCAATTGACGTAGTATGCATGAATACAGCGAAGTAGTAGTTGAAAAACCACACACAGATAAAACAGGAAATTAACAGCGAAATGTAACTGAAGAATATAAGTTCTCTGATCTCTTGCTGTGGGGGAGGGGGAAAGAAGAGGTGAAAGATGGAAGTATAAACAGCTGTCTCATTTTGTGAGAACTTGGCAATGTATTTATTTTGAGTTTACAGAAATGTGGGATTTCTCTTACTCGGTATTAGTAATAAAATATGAAAAGAAAAGTCAAAAAAGTCGCCGAAGGCGACGGTCGAGTTCTCGTATGGACGAGGAGTGAGGAAGGGAGGTTTCAGTGCTCGAAGAACCCATTTTGTGAGGAGTAGATGAAAGCTGATAACTTGCACATTTTGCTCGCTATTGTTTATAGCTAGTTAGATAATTGGTTAATTGTCAGAAACATTTTAAAAGTGCTTTTAAAAAGTCGACGGCGATATATGATCTGTGGTTACTATGTGTAAAGCAAAAATTCTTAATAAATGAATTTATACATTGAAAAAAATATCTATTCTATTATCTTTACTTTCAGAGACAACTAATCGGTCTTACGTTTGCTCTTATACATATTCTGGATGATTATACACAGTGTATTCAAAAAGTTCCAGGACTGAATGCACACAGACAATATAACACAGCAAAATTAAGTTTATTTAATATCAAGCTTCTACATAATCCCCCTGCACTTCAATACAACGTTTGGATCTTGTATAAAGATCTTTGAACGCCTTCTGGAACGCCTCGACTGCAACACTCTGCAGGTCCCTTGTCACTGACGCTTCGATGTCCTCTACCGACGCGTACCGCTGTCCCTTCATCTTCAATTTCAACTTTGGAAACAGAAAATAGTCCAGAGGGGATAGGTCAGGTGAATATGGGGGGTGGTCGATGGTTACAACCTGCCTGCGCGCCAAGAATTGCTGAACAATGATGGATTTGTGTGACGGTGCATTGTCATGCAAGAGACACCAGTTTCCACTGTCCAACATTTCGGGTCTCACACGCCGCATTCTTTTCAGTAGCCGGTGTAGCACATCCTTGTAAAAGGCACCAGTGACAGTGGACCCTTGTCAAAGGAATTTGTGGTGGATAATTCCTCGACTGTCGAAAAACACGAGCAGCATCGTCTTTGTTTTTGATTTTGACTCACGAACTTTCATCGGTCGACCCTTTCCCGGACTTGTCCACTCCGAACTTTGGCGTTTAGTTTCCGGATCATATTCGAGGCACCACGACTCGTCTCCGGTGACGATGGTTTTCAAAAAGTTAGGGTCTTCATCGGCCGCGGCAATCAAATCTTCGGAAGAAGCAATTCGGTGTTCTTTTTGCTCAGAGTGTGTGGCACAGTCAGAGTGTGTGGCACAAAGCGCGCACAGAGTTTCTTTTTCTTTAAATCATCCGTCATTATCGTAAAAACAGACCCTACACTCATGTTTAAAGATTCCGCAATCATTTCTATCGTCATTCGACGGTCTGAGCGCACCAACGCTTGTACTCGCTCGACATTTTCATCAGTCCGACTCGAACGTGGACGACCACACCTCTCATCATCGTCCGTCGCTTCTCTTCCATCTCTAAACCTTGCAAACCACTCAAACACACGCGAACGACTCATAGCCTCGTCACCATGAACAGTTTTAATCATTTCATAGGTTTCTGTGGCCGTTTTACCCAATTTAAAACAAAATTTAATGTTCGTTCTTTGCTCCACTTTTTAACGATGACATGACCACTATGACACACCACACTGGAGTGAACGCTGAGAAGTTGGAACTCATCCAAACGGAATAAAACTTCGCGCATGCGTCGGAGAAGGTTGTTGCTACGCGCTCCATGAATTGCGCAGAGATAGCGCTACCTGTACTGTTTTACTAGCGGCAGTCCTGGAACTTTTTGAATACACTGTGTATATATATATATATATATATATATATAACACATCGATCAATAACTCCCGAGTCTAACATTGAAAACAACATTTTTTTTGCAAAATTTTTTTTTATTCATCCACATAACACCTTTTGTTAATCACCTTTTAGGGTGATACAATCGTTCCAACGCTTTTCCAAATCTTTTTTTTTTTTTTTTCGCAAGAAATCTTATTTGTTGCGAGTAAATAGCGATAAACAGCTTTCTGAATCATCGACTCGTTGCTGTTTTTGTTCCATCGAAAGCAATCGCGGCACCCACTTGGAAAAACCTTTTTCACTTCACTTCAAAACCCCTTTTTCAGTAAATACACTTCCATATGATATCTGTGTTATCTCAGCAATCTCACGGAGCTTCACTTTACGATCTTTCACTATAATTTTTGTCACTTCACTCACATTTTCCGGTGTAACGGCTTCCACAGGTCTACCCGAGCGTTCCGCGTCATTTGTGTCGTTACGACCACGTTTAAACTCGGCAAACCACCGACAAATCGTTGCTTTTGATGAACAAGAGTCCGGGTAACATTTTTCAATCCATTGTTTCGCTTGCACGGTGTTTTTACCCATTAAAAAACAATGTTTTATCAGAACAAAAACTCGGTTTTTTCCATTTTTTAAACAAACTACAAAACGACTTTACTCCAACCTCGATAACTCAGCTGTTTCTGGTCCGATCGACTTAAAATTTTGACACGTTTCAAGCAAAGGTTAGTACTCTAGAAAGACTTGGTTACTGGTTTACTGCGAGCGCCATCTCTGGATTAGTCTCGGGAGTTATTGATTGATGTGTTATATATATATATATATATATATATATGACACCCTAGCGAGCGTTACGTTCGAGAGAACGAAATAAAATTTGGAATGAAGGTATTATAAGGTGTGCGTTCAAGAATGATCTGTAAAACAATAGTCCACCTCTCCCGGTTACAATTACAGCGAAAGAAATTTGAAATTTTCAAGGGATAATCTCTACTTTTTGTTACTGAAACGTGATTCTCACAGTAAGAAAAAAAAAAAAACTTTTAAATGAAGATGGAACGATATTTGAAGCGTGAAAAATGGCCGCGTTAGGCAGATTAAGAAAAAAGGCTAAAACCAATTAAAAAAAAGCAGGCACGGAAAAGAAAAAAAAAGTCATGTGATTAGAAGTTACAATTGTAATGTGGGTCCGAGTTTCCAACAAGCTGATTTATATTTTAAATGGCTTGAATACAAAATGAATCAATCACAATTGTGGCATTGCTGAAAAATGCACATTGAAGAGTTTTCAAAAATAATTTGATCTGTATATTACTCATAAAAACTTTATGAGTTTATTTAAATTTTATTATGAGCAGTAAGCTATTCATATGTCCCCCTTTTTCTTTCTTTCTGTTTTGCTTCCCAGTGAATTTTTAGTTTTAATATGTTCGAAACACCCGTTTTTGTGTGAGAATTATTTTAAATGCGGTCAGCTATTGTTTGACATTAAATCGTCTTGGTATGTGAAACTGTGAAATCAAAAGTTATATTAGGCATAAAGAGCATTAAGGCTCCCGTCTATCCGCCATTTTGATTTCGTAGACTTAGTGTTAATCTTGTGGAGTTTCAAATTTAATTCTCACATCTTTACTATTTGATATATTTGAACGCAATAAAATACATCTGAAAGAGCAAAAAATGATTAATGCTTCGGTAAAATTACTTTTTTTCTTAGATTTTTAAAAATATTCAAAAATATTTTTAAGGACTGGAAAAGCTTACTAGGAAGCATTAAAATAGGGGGCACAAATATTTTTTAAAATTAGAGAAAAAAAAGTAATTCCACTGAAGCATTCATTATTTTTGGCTCTATTAGATTCACTTTATTGCATTCAAATAGATCAAATAGTAAAGATGGGAGAATTAAAGTCGAAATTCCATAGGATTAACATTACATCCATGAAATCAAAATGGTGGATAGACGGGAGCCTTAAGAAACGTCGAGCTACACCAGTTTGTATACATATCATGTTGATCAAAGACACAGAGGATTCTATTTTCAATTTTACGAATATTTATATAAAATGTTATATATAAATATTATATTTAATATAATATTATATAAATATTATATTATAAAATATAATATTATAAAATATTATATTATAAAATATAATATTTATATAAATATTATATTTTATTAAATATTTATATAAATATTATATTTTATTAAATATTTATATAAATATTATATTTTATTAAATATTTATATAAATATTTAAATAAAAATGTATTCCCAGCACTTGTTAAGAAATCCACAGAATAAACGATTCAAAGAATTCCTAGTTCATAAGTTTCATTAGTTTTCTTGCATATTCTTAGATAAATGTGGGAAAACTGTAGGTTGATGAGTTTAATGTGTAAGGACGCCACAATTCCCCAATTAAAAAAATATTTCTTTATTTATGATCCTGAATATTAAATATTGTGCAAGAAGTTCTAGAAATACTTAACATATCGCCTTCAGGAAGACGCGTTGTTGATCATTTGTTCCCTATTGGTAGGTGCTGTTTTTTTTTATCTTGTCATAATTACATGATTCTATTACATGACTTACTCAAACCCGTGATTTTCTATGATTTTATAATTTTTTAGTATCTGGACATGTTTATATATTTAATGTAACACTTTACGTCATGGGAAGAATTTGCAATGGAATAATAAAAATGATTAGATGATAAAAAGATTACAATATATATATGTGTGTGTGTGTGTGTGTGTGTGTAAATGCCATTATATGACAATATCAGAGGTATTTGACTCGCATTCTCTCTCACAAACATACCAAGTTACGCATTGTTGGCTTAAAAATCCGTACAATTTAACTTTATTTCAGATCAGGCTCTGAATTATCGTTAAAACAAATATTTAGCTACATCAATCGATAACCTAGGAGGTACTTGATTCTAAGTTTTAGGTAAGAGGTAATTGATCATAATTTAGTTTCACTATGTGTGAGTGTGTTTTAAAAATCTTGTAAAAAGTTTTTTACTTTTAAAACAAAACTTTCTACACAAGTTACAGTAAATAATAAAATTTTTTGATAAATTTTTCCAAGAGTAACTTATTTATTTTTCTGTTTTCAAAAAATTCTGTTGCGTAACAAAAAAAAAAAAAAAAAGAAAGAGCAAATTTGATGAGAATTTCTCGATCCCATAAGTTGATATAATTTTAATTTCCCTATTTTTGTTAAATTTACCTGAAAATCACTAAGTGTGAAATATTTATATATAGGCCGGACAATTTTATTTATTTCTAATTACATATCACTTAAATTTTCCAACAAAATGCTTTGCTTTATTCTAATGTTTATTTTCTGCATATCAGGATTTAATAATATATTATCAGGTAATATAAATATGTAAAATTGTTAAAAATACAAACTGAAATTCTGAAATCGCTTCAAACATCCAGGTGCTGGGTTTGTAATGGAGATGAAGAAGTTGGATGCAAAACTTGTGAAGGAGCCGGGGAAATGAAAAGCTACATACGGCTTTTAGTTATCTGGTTAGTATTGATATCTCAGTTTGATTCAGAGTTGTCTTGTTCTAAAATTAGAGAAGAGAATCCAAACTTTAAGCCCTTTATCCCACGTAAGAAATAAGGTATTTTTCCATTATAACCATACCACGCATTTCGATGCCAAATTGGCGCATTTTTGGCTTGTTTCTTTCCACGATATTAGACTTTCTTATAAGTACTACTTCCTAAAAGCATTGTGATATCTCAAATGACAGCACGACTTCCTGCTAAGAAGAGGCGTTAATGCTTTTTTCCCTCCCTCCCAATCAATCTGTTCAACGATGGAGGACAAGAACTTTGGTGAAGCTGAGTTGGTTTGTAAAAACGATAATTTTGGTGTTATGTGAAGGTATATAAAATGTGTAAATAAAAATTTCCGTATAGTAAATTGGATGGCCTCGAAATATTTGCCATTACGTTAGAACATTAAACTTCTTGTTCAATTTTTTCTCAAAAAGAAAAATAAAAAGAATGTTTTCAAAAAACAAAATAGTTATATTTTGATTGCTTTTTAAATAATAAATATGCAAAAAAAAAAAAGAAAAGAAACATTTTGACAATACCCTAAAGAAAATATTTAGCACTCAACAACAGGCATAGATTTTTAAATGTCATCTGATACTGCAAAGAACATTTTTTTTTCTTTCTTTCTTTCGTAATGAATTATATTAAAAAAGAATCCAAATATTGACGAGCCTTTGATGTTTATTCACCATTTTGTTCCCTCCAGCAAGTATTTGAACAGACTGCTTGTGACCTGGATTGCGAAATGATTAAAAATACAATTGTCTCTAGGAAAGAAATCAGGCCAAGCTGATGACGCATCGCTACCAGAAAATTCGCCATTACAAAGAGACACAAAAAAAAAAAAAAAAAAAAAAAATGGTATAGTTATAACAGAAAAGTACTAAAAAATTCTTTGAAATTAGTATCCATATTCTGAATTCGTAAACATATATATAAAGCAGTATATTTTAATATTAAGAAGTGCTTCAACTTTCGAATTATTAAACATGTGAACTATTCAAGAAACTAAATATGTGTCTGTGTATTTTTACTTCGTTTGTGTCGCTAGATACGAACAGGTTCTCAAAATACGAAAGATAATATTCAAGATATTTCGTAATGTGTTGGTAAAACAACTCAAATTATTGTTTACGTGCCAGTTTCATAGTATGAGCTTTTTCTTTTACAATGATTACAATTTTGATTATATATATATATATATATATATATATACACCTACTTTCATTAGTAAAATAATATAATATTTTGAAGAAAGAAAGATAAATAACTAAATTTTAACAAGCATGCTTTATTCAAAATTCGGAATTATTTTGTATTAAGTACACAAGATTATTTTTGTACAAAGCGATAAAAGAAAATTTCATAAATAATAATTACGAGTAGCATTTACTATGCACAAGTGTATTTTTTTTTAAAAAAAGAAATTCCGAATATGAGAAGACTTTAGTAGATTATCTGTTAGATAAAAATGGATAACAAGGTCCCCAAATTCGAACAGAAAACTAGATCAATTTTGTTCGTTATTCAAGGAACCATTGAAAACTACTCAATTCTATTTGAACTTATCTATTATATTTTATATGCAGTGTCTTCTTTTATTTCGTTGCTTGATTGTTTATTAACGACACCCTTAGAAGCAACATGATTATCGAGCTTTTGATGACGGACCTGGAAATTTTGAGCCTCGGTAAAGTGACGAGAACGACACCTGAGCTGGAACCCCAATCTCCGAACTTCCATACTACACCGACAGGAGGATTTGGAACCTTTGACAGATTTAATGCGCATTTGCTTCGCTACACTGCGGGTTTTCAGTATTTCATTACCAATACTTCATCATGTGAAGTTAAAAAGGGATTATTTATTAGAGTAAAATAAACTATATATTTTTCGAATATTTCAAAATTTTAAGGATACATTTTGATATTCAGTATGAGCCACAAACACAAAGAAATTTGATATTTGGCCCCACATTAAAAAAAGGAAGATGGCGGGGGAGGATTAGAATGGAAATTATGCGATAATATTTTGAGATTTAACTTTTATCCAAAATGTTAAATCAAAATCTTTTTTTAAAAAATGAAAAAAAAAAAAAAAAAAAAAAAGCCTTTATGTACTACTATTAATTATTCAAATAGAATTAGCAACACAAGTTACGTACAAGTTTCGTTTTAAGAACGGCGCGAATTATTTTCATACATTCTTTTTACTTTCTTACCTTTTCTGATTTAGTTCGAATTTTCTTTAAACTTCTGAGCCAAAAAAATATCATTCTGAAAACATTTGTATTACATTTCTCATTAAGTTTTCTTTGTGAAAGAGACGTAATCAGTTAGCTGTAACAAAGAAAAAACAAAAATATTATAATTAAGAATTTTGTATTGAATTTAATGCGCAAAAAAAATATTATGCATTAGTTAAACTGATTATGATATTATATGTTACACATTATAGTTACATTCTATTATTTAAAAACATGAATAACAATATTAATGTTTATACAGGTACCCTCCCCCCTTCCCGTAAAACATGGGAGTTATGTTCCAAGAAATTACCGTGTTATGCGAATCCGTGTTATATGAAAGAAGAATTAGTGCGAAAAGGGATTAAGTTCCAAAAGTTAAAAAAAAAAAAAAATGCCTGCTATTATATTTCAGAATTAAGATAAATATCTTGACTAAAACTTTCTTATAAAGTAATTTTAATAAATATTAATTAAACAATGTTTTCTTCGTCATCACTAAGCACTATTAACCTAGAGCGTTTACTTTTCGCAAGAATTTTTCTGCATTACCTTCAGATCCATGCCTACCTTTTGCAAAAAAATTTGTTATTTTAGATTGTTTGCTTTTAGTTAAAAGATCTTTATAAATTTTCTTATATGGTGCTAAGTACTTATGAAGTTCTCTTTAAAATTTTGTGCTTCCTTCATTTGAAGGAACTTCATATAGTTAATATATATGACTCTAACATTTCGGCTAAGCTTGGGTCTTTCTTTATGTGATTCGAAGAGTAAATTTTTCAACTTTGCCTTCATCTATACTGTCACCCTCTGAGTAATCATGGATTACAGATATCATTTCTACTAAACCTGCTTCATCAATTTTTTCTTCCACTAGTAATTCTTGAATATCTTGTACAGTCATATCGTCAAAACCTTCCCCTCCTAGAGACTTAGTAACTTTCTACTACTGCATCCATTCTGTTTTCTGCTGTCTCAATCAAATTCAAGACATTTTTTTTTCCAACAACAATTTAATGTCGTCGGTTTTGTATCTCTGATGGATGAATGTTAGAATGAATCCGTGCTATAATAGCATCATGTGATATGGAGATGATCCGCTGTTTCACTCGAACCGTGTTTGAGTGAATCAGTGCTATAGAAGTGCTGTGTTAATTAGAGGGTTGCCTTTACCTTTCATCATATATGAAATTGGTCCTATGAATGATTAGTAATTTGAATGTAAATATTCGAATATAAGTATTCTTTTGTTAATCGCATTTCACCCTGTTCAAGGAACAATCACACAGACGATTATATTGTAGAGAAAGGTTCAGCTCTCAAAGCTCATAGATTAAGAATGGCCACTGGAATTAATGTATGCGAAGAAGAAGGCCTTACCGTAAGTGATATCTCTTTTATTTTTCAATTCGTCATCTCTAGTATTTCTTCCTAACAGTTAAAAAAAAAATTATATAATAATTGCATATAATGCAGCTTTGTTCGATATCTTGATCTCTTCAAATCATATTGATTAAATGTCAGAACTGCTTTGTGACTTTGAGCTGTTAGCGATTTTCTCTTCACAAATCTGAGGAACTTTTTTGGTAATTTGAATTGCGTAAAATTGCAATTCTTTCCAAAGCAAAATAAAAAGTCCCTAGGTAAATTAGATGAAAAAAAGAGTGTAATGAATTGAATTAGAGATATAATGATATATAAGCGAAATAGAATCAAAAGGAAAGAGAGGGGAGATAGAGTATATAAGTTGATAAATATTTGTAAATTGGATTGAATCATCTTAATAATTTTTTTTAGATTGAAGTTACTCCCTAGTTAGAATAATATGAGTTAAGTCTATGATAAACAAAAAGTATGTGAATCGGAACGAGGTATAAGATTTTATTATTAAGCTAAGATTTTATTATTAGAAGCTAAACGAGGATTAATCGAGTTAAGAGGGATTCGTGAGAGATATAGCGATCTTACATATTCTTTGTCAGATTGTAAACAGTATTGTCTTTTTCTTACGTATCTTCAACTGGAATCTTGAACTTATTGACTATTCAATTAGACTTTAGAGTTAAATAATGAAAAAAATACGCTTAATAACCACATGAAAAAGAAAAGTTATCGTATGCATGAAAAAATTTTAAAAAATCTAAACCTCGACACCCCTTTTCCGCAAATTTACGCACAGTTTTTGTTTTAAATTAACTTGGAAAAATAATGAAAGAAACGGATGAAATGCCAAAATTATGTGGCTATACCAATGGATTTCGGTTTGGTGCGCTTTCTCTCCGTTAGAAAATAAGCCAAGTTGATAAGAAATGGTATAAGATGAAAATGAAGATCTCATAATAAATTTTAAATTAGGTAAGACTTCATCCAGTTTTTGAATAAGTTTTAGATGTCTGTTTACATACAATGATGATATCACATAATAAGAAATATTTGAATTATGACATCAATAAGAAATATTTTCCGGTGTATAAGACACACTTTTAATCCTCAAAAAATAGGATGCGTTTTATATAGTGAAGATAAAGATTGTTTCCTTTCTCTCAAAATCACACGCCCCTTTTTTATGTTCCAAGATCTTTATAGGCCGTTAATGGCAGAAGAGACATGGGTTTTACACGTTTCTGAAAAGTTTGTTATTAAAATATCCCTTTTGGTCTAGTTGATAAAAACATTGCGATATAGTTTTCTTCGGATCCAATGGTCGAGGGTTCCAAACACCACCGCACTTAAAGTCAGAAATCCTCTACAGCCACTGGGTGGAATGACATCTCCCATTATGGCAGGGGGGAATGTCTAACCCACTGAAGAGGTGACCGGGAACTTCAATACTAAATGGCTGCACAGCCTATAACTACTAATTGCATAAGCCCACAACACACACAAAAAAAAACTTGTCTCTGTGTGTCTAATTAAGATAACCGCACATAAATCATGACTAGTGATATACCGGATACGGCGCACTCCTCAAATAGACCACTATCTCAACTCAAGACAGCCGATGGTGTCAAATGGAAACTGCCGAAAAATGAAAGTACAACAGGGAAGGGATGTATACAAATTGCAATAATGGCTAAAAAAGCAAACTTCTGTTAAATATCGTTCAGAATTTTTCTCTTCGAGTTATCACGTTGTTGCAGGAAGGGGAGTATGCGGCGGTTTTTTACAACAACGACAACATAAGTTAAGATCACTTAATAACTCGAGGAGGAATCTCTTTTGGTCTCATTGAAAAGAGCCCTGCGAAAAGCGACCGAACAATTTTTCTTCGGACCCAGTTGTTGAGGATTCGAAACGCCATCAGAACTAAAAATCAACTGACCTTCCCCACAACGAAGTAGAAAACATTCTCCAATGAAGTGGAGAGAAAACATCAATCCTCTGAAAGAGTAAAAATATAAAGGATTCGAAGTTAGTAATGATATGAATATGGTCAGTGAGTTGGATTTACTTGCAAGTGCTATTACCTTTTTATTCCCGATTAGTTAACAACAGTTAAATCAATACTTGTAATAGTAGTAATATTTAGATTCGGGCGTGTGTAGTAACTTTATCGGCGTATATAATAATTTAGATTTTTAAATGTTCATTATTCGTTGTTCCGAATAAAATAATTTGCTTGCCTCCGCTTGTAGAACTTTCTATCCATTTCATTATTAATTAGTGACTCGTGTTTTCCTACCCTGTGGCAGAGAAGGATTGCAGACCCAGGGAGCCGGCGGCGTTCCGGACCTTCGACATTGGATTTGAAAAAAATTTGTCTGATTGCTTTTTGCAGCGCTTTTATCAACTAGACCAAACAGGACTCTCACTCAGGCTAGTTATTAAGTCGTTTTAATTTCTGTCGTTGTTGTTGAAGAAAGTCGCCGCAGTCTCATTCTTTTTCCACTACAAGTAATGTTAATAGTTGACACGCAAATGGAAAGCGTGATTTAATATTCGCCTTTCGTACTTTTGAGATTTTTTCTAATTAAATTATTTATAAAATAAATAAAATGCTCTTATTAATTCACTTATCTTCATTAAATGTACAAAACTGAACTTCGTTTGTAAATAAATATTGCACTAAGTATTTAGTGAATCTCCATAGAATCTTTTTGAATTTCATTGAAATCTACAATCAGTTCAAGCTTCCTTAGAAAGAGATAAAATGATGGAAAATGACAGAAATCAAACTTACAAGATTTATAAAATTTATTGCCTAGTTCGAAAAGAGTGACCAGTTTGAATCGATTAGCATTTACACTTGCTTCATAGCAATGCATTATTATCAAGAAATTACCTTAAATACAAAACATTTATATTTTTCAAATAAATTTCTGTTACAGCTGATGCCCTTGACTCATTTTCCAATTTCGGCTGTCAGTGCGGCTTCTGTTCAATTAATACAGCATCACGCGAGAGAGTACAAGGATGAAAAGGTTTTAAAGCAGGTAATATTTCCATTCCTGAATTAGTGTATATAATTTTATGTTCACAAGAATATTTTTCTCTAATACTTCCTAAATAAAAAAATTAATGATTTATAAAGAAGTTATATTATTGTAATTTTCAATACAGTTTGTAATACATAAAAACTACATCGTATTTAAAGTACATTTCAAATTTCAATTTTCGAATGCTTACACCATATATTACGATACAGAATTCAGTCTAGATCTATTTTATTGGATTCATATTTCCACCAGTCTTTTGAATTAGATTGAGCTTTGTTTGCAGTTTCTTTTGGCTTATAGCTCGGGTGGATAGTTAAGAATATACAAATATATATATATATGTGTGTGTGTGTGTGTGTGTGTGTGTGTGTGTGTGTGTGTGTGTGTGTGTGTGTGTGTGTGTGTGTGTGTGTGTGTGTACGGGATGGCCGATGTTACTAATTAAAGAATCAAACTATTAATAACAGCACATTTATTATTGACGTTTCACATTAACATAAAATTGCACATACTTGACGAAATATTTCACAATAACATTTAAAAACCTAAAGTAATCAATCGTCTTTAACTTTTAACACAACATAGCGTCAAAAAATCTACGAGACATCAACAAGGGCGTCTTCCTCGTTTTGATAACTCGATTCGACTCTAATTGGCTATCCTTCTAGAGCGGGCTCCCTTCAGTAGCAGTGGCAGCGCCCTCTATGATCGGTGTTTCTTCTACAATCCGACACACACACACACATTTTATATATATATATATAGCATAGCATCAGAGTCGATGCCGCATTAAGTTAAATTGCCGTGGACGTCACAGTCGCAAAAATTTGACCTATTTGGCATATTAGTTCAGAAAAATGCAAGAAATAAAACCATAACTTAATAAATTACAGGGGAGAAATGTTGAATATATACTTACGTTCAAACGAATATATACTACGTTACGTAAGAGTATATTTACCCATTAAAGAAGTCATATGTATGTATATATATATATATATATATATACATAGAGTGAAATCTATCTATAATGATATTTTGAGGGTCAAAATAATATATCGTTCTAAAGAGAATTATCGTTATATAAGGGATCAATACTGGAACGAAAAGAATTTTGTTCTTTACATCCAGTGGCTTCACCAGGAATGATCTTCTGTTATTCAGCACCCCCTCGCCTTCACGCAAATAACATATTTTAAATGGAGGGAGATTGACATGTTTACAGTGTTGAGTAATTTTTAGAACTCCGAAGTCTTAAAGAAGTACCCTTGCCCAGGATTCTGGTTACGCCATAGCCTCTAAATGTTTATCGCACAATTAAATAATAAATTGTAATATAAAAATAAATAAAACCTTTAAAAGTTTTCAGTAAAATGAAAATAAATATAAATAAATGAAAATACATACTTATTAATTAATCCTTATTTATTCGGAATTCTGCGAAAAGAAATCAGGGTTTATTTATTTATTTATTTTTGCATTATCTATAGACAATCTCATGCAAAAAGAATGAGGTGCATCTAAAGAACTAAGATGTTCCTCTGGTACATTAGGTAAGCTAGAAATGAAGTTATAAAAATCATAGTTGAATACACTGCTTCTACAGGAGATAAGTTGGGCTTTACCGTAGAGGAATCATCCTTTTTATTTACATCATCATCTGACTCTTCTACTTCAGTGTTATCACTTCTTACTTCAGAAAGAATGTCTTCACCTGTTAATTCCGAAAAGATCTGTACTTCATCATCGACATTTAAATGATCATGAACGGATATTTCTAACTTTTTCTCAATTTTATCTTCACAATCAGTCAAGGAATTTTGAAGACCTGAACTTGTATTTTCTTCCTCAGAATTTCCGCAAGAAATATCACTTTGACTCTCGTCGTCCTTTTGAGTGAAACAGCCCTTTTCCAACATTTGAATACGGACTTTGGCTTCATTTCCCACCAACTCCCAGCAACCCATTCACATGCATTTCTTACAGTAAAAGGCACCGTGTGCTTTTGGTCAATAATCAAACCCATTTTATTCACTAATGGTTTTCTGTAATACTCTTTGAAGTATTATATAATGCCCATTATAAAGGGCTTTAGAGCTGCAGTAGTGTTTGGTGGAAATAAGTAAACTTCTACAATCTCCAATTTTGTAATAGGTTTACGTGCAGAGTTGTTGTCAATTAAAAGAGCAATGCTTTTCTTCTTCGATTTCATATCTGTATCTAGATTCAATAACGATTCTTTAAATATTTTTGAAGTCATCCAAGATCGCTTGTTCACAGTGTAATCTACTGGCATACTCTTGATATTCTTAAAATATCTTGGCTTTAAGGGTCTTTCAATTACAAGAGATTTTAATTTATTCTTTCCTGACATATTTATACACAACAGTACTGTTACTCTCAGCTTGGATTTCTTGCCCCCTTTACAGGTTTCTCCTTTGAAAGTTGGTGTTCGTTCTGGTAACATCTGAAAAAATAACCCCGTCTCATCTGCGTAATAAACATAATCAATTTTATCAAGGAATATTTTTCAAAAATGTTACACATTTCCCTCTGATGCCACGTGCATTCGTCATCCAGAGGCACTGATTTATCTTTACCATGGACCGGTATCCCAAGTCGGTCTCGAAACTTCGCTAACCATCCATTGCTAGCTTTGAAATCTTGGTTCCCTATCACACATGCAAATTTTCTTGCTTTCTCGCAAATAATTGGCCTATTTAAAAGTACATTCAGAGCCGGTTTTTCTTTAAACCAAAGGTCTTCTACTTGGGTTCCGTGGATCCCTAGAGTTCCATGAAATTTTGACAGGGTTACCGTTAGTGATCACTATTGGCTTAATCGAAGCGTAAAATTTAATAAAATTTTAATTTTTATAAAATGTTGAATTCTTAAAGGTATTTTTCTTGCAAAAATAAATATAAATAAATATTTTGTGGTTAAAATAAACTTTTACATTTTGTAAAAGTCACGTGTTTCAAATACATTAATCCAGACACATTAGTTAGGTCACATATTAGTCTCCGTTCTTTGGCTCAGTTGATATATTTCAAATTGATATATCGACCGACTCTCAGTAGGTACTAAAATTTAGTCAAGTTCATATTACGTAGTTTTTGATTGATATTAGAAAAGAATATCCTGAAATTTCCCAAAGAGCTGTGAAACATCCAATGTCATTTATTTCAACTAATGTATGCAAAAAAATCTTTCTCTTCATTTCCTGCGACAAAAACAAAATACAGAAACAGATTGGTTGCTGAAGAGGGTTGCAGATTTCTACAATTATTCCAGACGTTAAAATACTTTCCAATAAAAGTTCAGTCACGGCCAAGTCATTAAATTTTTTTTCCTATTAATTTGTAATAATTTAAAATATTGTTTCTTTTGTTCATTATTCATAGAATATAATTAAGTAATAAAAAAAAAAAAAACGCTATTAGCTTCCTTCCCATTCATTATCTTATTTGGATGTTTGTATTGTGATAAAATAAGGATGCAATAATGATTTTGTAAAATTGAGTAGAATACAGCTTTGATCTCCTATTTTTTTCTGCTCTTTGTTCAAGAGGTTCCATCAAAAAAAGTTGAGCTCAAAGAGCTCAACTTTTAACGTCTGGAACTCTAAACTATTTCATTGTGGCAGGATCTATTTCGTCATTTAAAGTTGTCTTTGTCCTCTTTCTTTGGGGATAGATATCCTTACAATTGTAAATGTTTTCAATTTCTTTCCGTTTCTTTAAAAATGTTGCAACAGTCAGTTGTGATAATCCGTATTTTTTGCAAACCTCAGCTTGCTTTATACCTCTATCAATATCTTTTATAATGTCTTCGATGGATATTTGTTTCCTTGGAGCCATTTTTATTGTTTATCGCGAAACTAATTTCAAAATAAACAAAACTCACTAATAAATGAATGAAAATCTTCTAGCATAGTACGAGAATAATTCTCGATTCTAATTACCGTTATTGACACTAGTTATCGGAGGTTAAAATTCTTATGATATTGAAGTGTAGACAAAAGAACGTATCACAAAATTTACTTCCAGGCCCTTCGAGGTTTAATCTATCACTTCCAGTGAAACGATCCCTTGACCATTTTTCGAGGAGAGGGATAAAAATAAGGTTCAACGTTGTGTTTGCCAGGAAATGTCAACTCTATTTCTCCCTTAGAAGAAATGCACTTTCTCGTTACCATAGTACACCATATCATCTTCTCAAGGTGTATTCATGCAGAAATTCATGTCCGTCTTTTTTCATCGTATCATTCAAGACTAGTTACATCAGCAAGAGCAATGCAAAACTTCGAAGAAGTTTTTTGACCCAGAGTATAAATTGAGAATCCAAAGTAACGTTCCAACCACATCATATCTAGACTTTCTTTGTATAGCATTTAATTCGTAGACATCAGTTGGAATTTGAAAAAAAAAAGCATCGTAATAAATAGAATTATTGTGATGGAAGGGAAAATATTATCATCGTTGTAGAAAAAATTATCTTTATAGAGGATATCGTTGTAGCGAGATTATGTTATATATACGAGGTGTTACTATTAAATAACGAGACTGACGTTACTACAGAAGAAATACGCATGCACCAAATGCCAGCAACCGACAGCTGTTTAACGTGAAGTCTTCTCTTCCGAATGCAGTACCTCTCGTATATGTAAACAAATCCGTACACCCATAGCCTTCATTTGCATTACAGTTACTTTTTTGTTTAGCTGAAAAAATTATTATGGAGCAACGAATTATTGTGAAATTTCACATGAAACGTGGAAAAAGCCGCTACTGAAACGTATAATTTAACGAAAGAAGTGTTTGGCAATGAATGTTTATTGGGTACATGTGTTTTCGAGTGGTTTAAGCATTTTCAAGATGGCAGATAAGACGTTGAAGAGGATTCATACTCGGGTTGCCCTCCCGCTTTAAAAACGATGACAATATCGAAAAAAAAAAAAAATAGATAATCTGATTCGATCTGATCGTCTGTTAAATATTCATGGGATTGCTGAGACTGTGGAATTAACAAGGAATCCGTATTGCAAATTTTTCCACCAAGACAATACGCCGACTCATTCCACGTTGTCTGTCAAGAGATTTCTATCCAAGTAAAGCCTCCTAGTGTTAGACCATCGACCTTATTCGCTGCATCTTGAGCCATGCGATTTCAATCTGTTTTCTAAGGTGAAATCTGCATTTATAGTAACAAGATTTGAGTCCATTTGAAGCATTGTAAGAGAAAGTGGTACGCGTCCTGAAGCAGATGATAGTAGACTTCAAGCACTGTTTCGAACAATCGAAGATTCGAAAGGAGCGTTGTAGGGATAGTGGAGGGGTGTATATTGAAGGTGATGATAAGTAAATATGTATGAGATCAAAATAAGATGTTTTACAGCGTCAGTCTCGTTATTTAATAGCCATACTATGTAATACTCATACTATGCTATAAAAATAAATAAGTAAATAAAAACAACGAAATATCAAATTAAATGACAGAAGAAAATTTTTAATTTTATTTTTGTTTCTAATAATGCTTACAACAAACTGTACGTTATACATATTTATCAAAATCTGATTCTCCACTATCTGAATTAAATAGATTAAGCAAATCAGGATTTAACTTTAGACCTAAACAGTCCAAGTCTGCCAGATGGTCACATTCATCCTCATGCTTTACTGTGTCTTTATCTGAAGACAAAAATTCAGTTTCTTTGAATCCTGATATTATTGACGATATTTTCACCGATTTCCACGCGCTTCCTACCCATTTTGCAACTTCTTCATGAGATGTTCTCAGCATATTGCCGTTTTTCGTAGAAGTATGTATTCCTTCACTCATCCAACATCCCTACTGCTTCCGGATCTCAGCTTTGAAGGATCCATTAACTGACAAATCTTATTGTTGTAAGACTTTTGTCAAGCATCCCTGACAAAAGTCTTACAACAATAAGATCATTTGATTCCTTGATTCAGGTTGTCCCTGAATCAAGGAAATGAAAATGCATGGACTCCGTAGTCAGCACTCCTTTTGGTTGGAAAAAGATCTCTTACGACACTGTCAAACTGTTTGTTGCCATTCATATATTGATTGTTTCGCATATCAATCCATTCTCGTTTGCATAAATAATTACGTCATTAGATTCGACGGAACAAAGTCGGCCCTAGGGCTTGCGACGATAACCACTCAGCTACCACGGCCACTATTGCTTATGAATAATGACGTGCGATTTCATAAGTTTGTTAAAATATTATTAATTAGTTTACCTGAATATAGAGTTTAAATCATCATAAGAAATAAATGTACAAAAAAAAAACCCGTGTAATTTTGATCGTAGCTTTCTTCATATGAATATGTCATTATTAATTAATATTTAATATAGTCACAAATTATTAGTCAATTAACAGAAAGTGAGACAGTTGTTGTAACCAAGTTATTTTGATAGGTTCTATGAATATTTAAACAACTATATACTAAATCTGGGAATCAAATTCCATTACGTGTCTGATCTTGAAGATTAATATTATAAAATTGTTACTTAATTATAGCAGATTAATCGGTCTCCAGTAGCATTTGGAAATAGGGTCTAACTCACTGACCGGACACACATTGATTTTGATCTTCACTCTTGTCAGCTTGGGTATGATATTGATACCTACGATATTAACTTCATCTCACTCTCTCTACCACTAACTCTCATACTAAACTCTCAGCTGTTTATAAATGCTATCTATCGATGTCATTCACCACACTTTAGTATTTCTATTTTACTTATATATCACGTTTCATTTGATTGAAGAGATTCTCTTTTTAAACAACAACATATTAAAGTCCCCATGGGTTAGTTGAAGAGAAATACGCGATACAATCCAGTTATATGAAGTGAAAATAAATTAACGAATTACAAAGAAACCTAAGTAACTTTTCCATTATTATTATTTTTTAAGACATTCTTTGCTTATTGCGACACATCATACTGTCAGTTATTTAAAATATATCAAATGCTCGTATCGCTGAGTGATTTGCATAATCTAAAAAAATTAAATAAGATACTATTAAATCCTTGAACCTATTCTTTTTCTATAACTGGAAAACCTTTTTTACATTTAAGAGGGGGAATATAACCTATAGGTTAAAAAGAATATTTTTTTTAAAAAAAAAATTCATAAAAAATATCTGAAAATACGAAGGTCGTTCAATGAATCCTTAGAAATCCCAAGGGATAGTGGTCATAACATTGAAAACGGTTTGTTTTTAGTAAGCATAATGACTCATTAAATAGCTGTCTAAGTCTCAGCTACGTGTATTCGGGATCATGATGCCATTCGCACCTCAAAAATTCTTCGTCATAACTTTTCCTGCCGATGAGACCATTTTTGCCCTTTTTGGAAAAGGTTCGCCGGAAGTAACCTAAAGTTTTGATTTTTCTTGATTTCCCTTGTATAAAGATGAATCCAGGTGTCACCGACGTCGACAACTCGACCCGCAGCAATCAAATTTTGATTTGGCAGCAAATGACTACCAAATCAAAACTAACTTATGAATCAAATGCCACATTTGTTTCTGTTCCATTTAACAGATGGCAGCACCCAGCGCTAACAAGAATTTACCTTAATGATGTCATCTGACTTCAAATGCAAGTACTTTTTGAACCATCCTCGTACTTTCTCGTAATGGGAGTATAGGAGTCATATGGCAGAGACAATAAAAAACTGAGTTGAATATGTTCGCTCCCATCCGTATAAAAACACGGATGGGAGCATATTTTCAGAGGTGAAAAGAAAAATTAAATTTAGTTCTAAAAGTGAGCTCATTGCTGGGATTTTACAATAAATGTAATTTCTGAAAACAAAGGGTTTATTTTCACAACTAACTCCAAATAATTATACGATTGGAGTTAGAATTTATTTTTCGTTTCATCGCACGCGCCATTTTCACTTTATTTCATTGCAGAAGAATGCTTTTTACAACGTTTTTCTGAATTTCACTTGGTGTGTGTGTGTGTGTGTGTGTGTGAGTGTGTGTGTGTCATCAAATTTTCGATCGTTAATTTAACCAACTTCCCATCAAGCTAGAGCTTTGAAATTTTGGGAATCGTTCGTACTCGCCTAACAATGCAATATTTAGACGTTTGCGATAAGTTTTAACTAATATTTCAATAATTTTAGTAAGTCAAAATATTCTTTCCTCTCGGCGCTTTTAGGATTGAGGAAAAAATTCCTTTCCCCCTCTGGGAGCACCGGGCACTCCCCACGCAGCATGCGGTATCGTATCACAAAGGGGAGATACTATCTCCCCTTTACTATCTCCAAGATAGTAAGGGTTGCTGACTTTTAGTCAGTAATCATTCTCAAGAAAGAAAGTTTCCAATATTTGGCGCCATGTCTTATCACAATAATTTTTTCTGAATTCTGGTTCCCATTCTTTTTTAATAGAATGACTTACAAACTTTCAAATGCATGTTTTGATTTTATGAGTATTATGAATTTTTTAATACTCTCACAAATGTCTCTTTTTAAGTAAATTTTAAAGTTAAAAATAACTAACAGTTTTAACTAATATTTCAATAATTTTCTCTAATAAACTTTGCCACCATATAAAAACGTTGTTTTTAAAAACGTTGGTTTTTATATCGAATTATTTACTTTACTCTCCTTTCTATATAATCAGTGAAACTATCGCGAATGTCATAATATTGTCTCTTTGATTTCAGGACAAAAATTTTATTTCTTTGACTCATAATTACTGAATCTTATCTTATAAGTCAACATTTGTTCACACTTGCTACTCGGCAAAATAATTACATAGTTCAAATACTTTCCTTAGCAATCGAACCAATTTTCAGTTTTACGATGATGTTTAATGTTTTTTATGTATCTTTCTACAGCGTCATAGAGTGAGCATCATTCCAGTGGCTTCCGTTCGATACCAGTGGAAAAACCACGAAGGTTTGTTTTATGTTTATGGAAATGAAAGATATGTGCATGTACCTGACTATCCACAGAAATGTTGCTGCTGTACAATCTTGTAGAATTCCTTATTTTGATTTTATCGCTTATTTGTGTAAAATATAAGTCTGCTATTTGATTAGGAACAAGTTTTCGTGTGCATTGGACAGCTGTTAGATATCACACAAACATGTGTTAGTCATTCTGAATTGTAACAAGTTGTAGTTTAATAAAGTTTTGTGTAAATGTATCACAAACATTTGTCGATGTTATTTTACGAAAGATAATGCGCCAAAAATAGTTGTTATTTAATCTTTTGGAATATTTAGAGTTTGTAGAATTATAAAAATTTGTATTATTTCACAAAAGCGTAGAAAATTGAACTCATTCAAGTAAGTGATATTATTCATTTAACTCTTACACAAAGATGCCTTTTAATGCTATCGTCTAGTAAAGTAATATTGATGGTGAAATAATGATTAATCGAGTAAGAACAATTTTGTTTACTACAATATTGTGTGTGTGTGTGTGTGTGTGTGTCATTTTCTTAAACATTCTATAAACCTAAGAAATAAAAAGACGAATAAGGTTTTACTAAAGTGATTACTTTTCAATTGAATTAAACTTTTACTTGGATAGATTACATTTTAATTGGCTGCATACCTCAAAAATCTTTCTATGATAAAACGTGTAATGTAATAAAACAGGAAAGTGGAAAACATTTAATCACTTTAATTAAAAATAAAAATTAAATAACTACATTCATAACGCATATTCAAAGACTGCAGATAAGAATAACTATCCACATTTAAAATTACTTAAAATTTAATTTTGTATTTTTTCCTATTTTTGTTATTTTAAACTTGAAAGAGCAATCGTAAATCTCTCTCTCTCTCTCTCTGTATATATATATATATATATATATATATATATATATATATATATATATTGCAACAGACTCTCAAAAAGCAAATGTAACCAACCAGTATTTGTCAGTTTTTAATTTGTGAAGGAAACCTAACAAATCTAAATTGACCATGTTCATCTCTTTTCTAACTTATGAATAACTGTTTAATGTTGTGCTTAGAAACGACGCTGGGTAATTTTTAACCTCGGTCAAGCGACCAGGGCAACACTTGAGCTCATACCCTTTTTCAAACTTCCACATCCCCCACCCAACTCTCTCTTTTTTTTTTAATATTATTGTCTCGTAAGCTTTAAAAGCAAAACACAACGTTTTAAAAGTTCCTTTGTCTCTGGAATGTAGTAGTGTATCAACGTTTCGTCCACAGCTATGTATCAACACAGAAACACGTCATGATTGCGACGAAAAAGTGCCAAAAATCAGATTGTGTTTATTTTTCCACTAAGTGCAAAAGCGACACCTATCTTGCAGCAATTTTTTTCTCACCCAGTTTTTCGTGCAAAATTGAAAGCACTGTACCTTACGATATGATAGTAACTCGACTGTTTGGCACACGTTGATTCGTCGATCACTCAAAATCAAATCGTTGATTTTGTCGATAATTCCAGAAGAAGTCACTTCCACTGGACGTCCCGAACGACATTCTACTTTTGTGGATGCACGGCTATATTAAAACTCATTTACCCTATTGTAAACAGCTGCAAACACAAGAGTAGATGTGCCATAAACTTCATCCAACTCAGCTTTGATATCTTTCTGCGTCAAGGCTTTCAACATGTATTTAATCACTGCTTGAGAAACTCTTTTTCCCAGTTTTCTAAATAAATACGACTTTCTTGCTACAATCGACATTAAAAAGGAAACTTTGTGATGGAAATAACTGAGACTTAGACAGCTGTCTCGTGAGTCACGATGCTTACTAAAAAGAAACATTTTCAATGCTACGAGCGCATTTCTTTGATTTCCCAAGAACTTATTGAACGACCCTCGTATGCATTAGTAAAATTAGGAAGCTTTTTGACTACATCACTTTTGTTAAAATATTCCTGAAGTAATAAAAAGAAAGTAGGAAAAATGGAAATAATTTTTTTTTAAAAAAAAAATTTGGTTTTTCATTTAGAAAATTAAATTAATTTTTAGAAAAAAATAATATGAAGATGCTCAAAAGTAATAATAAAAATGCGTTTGAAAGCGACATTTGAAAATTCTTAATAGTCACAGTGTTACGACAAAAAAATTCAGCTTGCGTCATGTACAACTACATTTTACAAAAGTACTTCATTTTATTGTTTTTAGACGTACATACTCTTCTTCTGTTTCCCAGTGCTGGATTTTCTCTTCTTAAATTCTTACTGATAGAAAATTTCGCAGGTAACCGCAGAATTCTAGAATATTTCTAGGTAAGTAAGTGACTGCTGCAATATTCTTGTTGTATACGACTGATAAAACGGACTGGTGTTTTATCTCAACGTTTATTTATTTATACATTTTCATCAAAATGTGATGGACTACTTGGTGGCGTCTGTGCTATTGATGAGATTGAATCATTGGCTAAAATAGCACCATTCTCATCTCATGCAAAATGTCATTGAATTTATTTCAAACTTAATTAGATTCACTGTCCATAGTCATTGGTGGTTTCAATATCTGAGACAGAGTTTAAATCTCCAACTTAGAATGTTCTAAGAACATTCAACCGATCTCACTGTAACCGACCCTTGCTCATGGTTGCTGCAGAGGGGAAATGTTTGTTGAGGATCCATCCTTAGTGGGGGTAAGGTACATGAGAAAAAACACTTGTGAAAAACGAGTTTTTTAAGCATGGTGTTTTTTTCAAACTTCACACTTTGTGTAACATAATTTTTTATACCTTACATTTTAAGAGCAAAAGGGAACGTTGAGTCAAATTGAATGTATTCAATAATTAGTTTTAATGATTTATTTTATTATTTAACGTTTATTAAATTTATCATCTAAAATAAAAACATGTAAAAATTTGTTTAGCTCAATTAAGATACTTGTCATTAAAAGTAAAGCAATCGGTACATTATTTTATTAAATTAAATATTTTATGTAAATGTAATTAAAATTAAAGCAAACGATAAATTATTAAATTAAATAAAAGAAGATCAGCTACATGTAATTAAAATTAAAGCTAACGATAAATTATTAAGCGATGGATTTGGCAACTTGGCGATAAACTTGGCGTAAAGTTTAATTCTTTAAATAATTAGTTTTAATCAATTAATTTTATTAATTATAATTAATTTCTCGTATTGTCATCTAAAACAATCAGAATAGAAAATTTGAGCTCAATCGAGCGCTTTAAATGTGAGAAAAAAACTTGTAAAGTTTTGACCCAGACATACAGTGTCATTACAAGAAAACGCATTAATAATTAGTTTTAATCAATTGATTTTTTAATTATAATTAAATTATCGCAATGTCATCCAAAACAATCGTGAAAAGAAAATTTCCGCTCAATCGAGCGCTTTAAAATGTGAGAAAAAGCTTTTAAAGATTTGACCCAGACAAAGTTACAATGTGAGTTTAAAAAAAAAAAAAACATTAAAAAACGCCCTAGAAGAGAGCATGGTAATTTAAGATGATGTTCCGGGATTGCTTTCAACTCTCTTCTAAGAATATTCTTTCGATCCCTCTTTGGAACCTTTGTGTCGATCCAAGACCATTTCTATCGAGGTTTTCCTATGTATGGGGGAGGGAGAGGATTGAGTATTTGAGATTTTGCAATACAGCGCAAGAGAACAGAGAGAGTAAAACTCTGATGCTCTGACTTGGCCGAAAAGAAGTCTAAATATTTATGTAGATTTAGATTTATCTATATCTAATTTATTGTGAATGTTAGTGTGGTTTTGTTACAAACGAGTGGAACTGAATTTCATCACCCACTTCTTCATTCTACTCCTCCATAATCCGCATCATCAAATATAAATCGTATGAATAGAATCATGCCAATCATCTTTTTTCAAAATTAACTCATAATAATATAAAATAAAGAAAAATAATAAAAAAGCACAAATCTAACACAGATTTTTTAAAAAAAATGTGTCGAGGAAAAGGAAGATTAAGATCAGTTTAAGACAATACATATTATAAAATAAAAAAAAAATTGAAGTTGTTTTGATGGAATTTCGAGTACAATGAGCACGCAATTTATAAAATGTTTGAGAAAGGTACAGGAAGTACTACAACTGTCTGCATCCTCAAATACCTTTAAGTCCAATTTAAATAAATACCTCTGGATTCCACAGACCTATCCAGTCTATTCTAGTGTTAATTGAAATCAGCGAGACGAATTTGTAATGAGTTGGCAATAGCTTACTATTTTTGTTCCTTTCACCAATAAACATTTGTATCATTGTTTATTACACGCATATAAATTTTACGAACAATGCTTTAAAAATTAATGTTCAATACAGTTATATTTAAGCATGGATTGTAAAACTCGCGATTTTCAAGTAAATGTGCATAAAAAAACAAATAAATATAGAGTAAGCTTGACAAAATAAAAAAGTTTCAAGTTTAATTAATTTTTCAAGGAAGTAACAAGCATTATTTTTTTTTCAATAAACAGTATAGCGTCCTTGAGAACGCAGGTGAAGGCTATTACTAGTATTACGACTTTTCATTGTCAATAAGAATTCAACAGGAATGAGCAATGAAAAATGCCAACTGCGAGTAAAATGGTTTTTGTCCTTTAAAAGTTAATCATTTTCATGTACTTTTTAAAATTGGAGAACAAGATTATTTGTGAAATCATGAAAGGATATCATTAAGGGAAATAATATCGAAGTAAGTTTTCAAATTAAGTGTGGCTTCATATCACTGATTTATGAATTTAAAATAATTTAAATTTTCTTATGCATTTATACTAACTATAAATGAGTAATCGATTTTAATATAATGTTACTTGTTTATATTTGAGTGAAAATTTCATTTTATTAGGGTACAATTTTTGTTCATTAAGACGGCTATTATCGTAAATAAACATATTAAGTAATTTTTGTGAATTAAATAATCCACGCAAAGAAACAATATCACTGTGTAATTTTTTTGTAGAATATGCAAACGATAATTAAACGGTGAATTTATTTTTTTAAAATTTCCTTATAATTTAGTTTGTAGTTGGTAAAAAATAAGCTGTTATTCATGACAATTTTAACAATTTTCTCAATTTACGAATTCTATTGATTAAATGTAATAACAGTAAACAAACATTTCATCCTAAAAAAAAACTGCAAATGAAATGAAATAAGCTTGTAATTTTGACAAGTTTGTTTCATTATAAAGATTGGTTATTATTTTATACATTTTTCAGAAAAGGCTTTTAACTCACTTGCTAATTATAACTTGATATCGAAACGTATAACTAACAAAAGTTTTCAACAGCTATTGAAATAGTATTAATTCCTAACTTATGAATTACGAAATGGTTAAACAGTGGAAGATTTACTTTGAAGCAAATCTATATAAAAATTTAAAGAAGTAATGTATTTGGTTAGTTTTAATTTTCTTAAATCAAATTAACACTGTAAGAGACATTTCATTATATCAATTCTGTGAAAGAGAAAATTCTAACTTTGAATTTCTCCCAACATTTATTCATTTGATTAAGTCAGTATTCGTCTAATATTTCAGATTAGAACTGGATAAAGAAATATTTCTTCAAACAGAAATAATGGTCGGATATATAAATATATGTTCATGACTATATACATAAAGCAGATACACATTTACTTCTTTTAAATTCAGAAATATTCAATAACCACGTAATTTTTATCTTTAACATACATAATTAAAAATTCATCTTGTGTGAAAAGGAAAACTAATTGTCTGCAGATAAAAAATGTACATTAAAATTTGTTGCTTTACATGCTCTATCACTTTATCGAAGTGAGATATGTTAGTAATATTGAAGCATAACAGGTCAATTGAAAAGTCCCCGGCCTACCATAGTAAAACACGTTTTTTTTTGGCAAAATTAGTTTTTTTTTATTCAACATAATTCCCTTCAAAGGTGATACACTGATTATAGCGACCCTCCAACTTTTCGATACCCTTTTTGTAGTACGATTTGTCCTTTGCTTCAAAATAGACCTCAGTTTCGGCGATCAACTCTTCATTCGACGAAAATTTCTTCCTAGCGAGCATTCTTTTAAGATTTGAGAACAGGAAATAGTCGCTGGAGGCCAGATCTGGAGAATACGGTGGATGAGGAAGCAATTCGAATCCCAATTCATGGATTTTTGCCATCGTTTTCACTGACTTGTGACACGGTGCATTGTCTTGGTGAAGCAGCACTTTCTTTTTCTTCAAATGCGGCCGTTTTTCGGCCATTTCGTCCTTCAAACGGTCCAATAACGCTATGTAATAGTCGCTGTTGATGGTCCTTCCTTTTTCAAGGTAATCAATGAGAATTATTCCATGCGCATCCCAAAATACAGACGCCCTAACCTTGCCAGCCGACTGTTGTGTTTTCCCACGCTTTGGAGCGGGTTCATCATGTGCAGTCCACTCGGATGACTGTCGATTGGACTTCGGAGTGAAATGATGGAGCCATGTTTCATCCATTGTCACATATCGAAGCAAAAACTCGGGTTTATTAGGCTTGATCCTCTTCAAACACTGCTCCGAATCATCCACTCGTCGTTGTTTTTGGACAAAAGTGAGCTCGTGCGGCACCCACTTTGCACAGAGCTTCCTCATATCCAAATATTCGTGAATGATATGATGTACACGTTCAGTTGATATCTTTAGAGTGTCTGCTATTTCATTCAGTTTTAATTTACGGTCATTCAAAATCATTTTGTTGATTTTTTTTAATGTTTTCGTCGGTAACAACCTCTTTTGGGCGTCCACTGCGTTCACCGTCTTTGGTGCTCATTTCACCTCGTCTAAACTTAGCATTCCAATCCTTGATAGTTGATTTTCCTGGGACAGTGTCCGGAAACTCGGCATCAAGCCAAGTTTTTGCTTCAACTGTATTTTTTTCCCTTCAAAAAGCAATATTTTATCAACACGCAAAATTCCTTTTTAATCCATTTTTTTCACAATAACAAAAGTTGCTTCACTCAAAATGCTGTAATTCACAAACTAATGATCCGACAGCTGTCAAATTTATACAGGCATCTTTTGAGGGTAAGGGCTAACTGAAAAATATGGATTTAATTCTAGTAGCGCCATCTATGTGTCAGGCCGAGGACTTTTTAATTGACCTGTTATTTCGAGATCTGAAAAAGTTCCTGTATCTTGGATCTCGAAACCTCAATTCCAGTTATTCTATTCATTCGAAATCGACAGGGTCGGTAATAAATTATTAATATTGTCTTCTAAACGATAATTCAGACGTGTTTAAGCAGGTTTTCCACAAAGAAAGTACATCAGAGATCAAACATTAAATAATCGTAAACCTGAATATAAGAAAATGATTGTCATCTGATTTTCTCATCTTTTGACTGTATAATTTTATTTCAGCTAAGTGATGGGAACGAAAGTAAATAATAATAAAGGGACTTAAAGACTCAATTTATTAACTTAAGTGATTAATAAGAAATACTGTCTTATCTCCTACACCTAGCTTCACCTGATTAATATCTTCTGTCTTTAGTCTGTAACTCTTATCTCGATTGCGTTTAGAAGAGACCTATATATATATATATATAACGTATTTACTTTAACGTTTGTTCAATATTAATGAATAATTCCATACGTGGTCGAAATATTTTTATTTCCGTATTGTAGCAGATTTTAGTCGCGAAATTACCATACAAATCTCGGATGATCATCAGAGAGAGGACGAGCGTAAGAGAAGAGCAGTAAGAAGAGGAGAGAAGCATTAGAAGAGAGCGTTTTTAGCTGTGTTTTGCTATTTATATGAGGAAAAACTCAATTAAACGTCAGAGTCCACACGGTCTGAATGGAGGGACTTCCTGGGAAGATCAGTATAGACTTAAAGTCTGGTAGGGATCATCCCTACATGTCTGATCCGATTTGAAGAGAGCATTGTCAGCAAATTTTTTAGAACGTGTGATTTAATTAATTAAAAAAGAATAAGGAATTGTATCAGGAAATACGAATGAACATTATCGTTTGAAGGAGAGAATGGGCAAATTTAGTGAATTAAATTATTTAAGTGAGAAATTAATGCCCGTAATAATATATATATAATATATAGATAGATAGATGGATGGATGGATAGATAGACGTGTATGTGTGATATACTAACTAGTTAATACAGTTAATATAAATCGTACAAACTTCAGAAAAAGGAAGTGTTTCATAGCAAGAAATAAAATTGACTGGTTGGAATTAACGTCGCAGCAGAAGCAACACGAGGGTTATTGGACCTCGGTCAAGTGACGTGGACGACACCTGAGCTGGAACCCCCTTCTCCTAACTTCCACACCTCGCTAACGGGAGTACTTTGGGCTCCGACAAATTTACCATGCATCAGTTCCAGCTACACGGCGCGGCTTTAGTGGCATCAAGGCCCGAACCCGCAACTCGACGAAAACCACCAGCCCGCGACCATGACCCCTAGGTTACTGCGGTCATAGCAAAGAATAGAATCGACAAAACAAAATTTTATTAAAACTAAAGTGGACCTTTGAAGAATAATTACTATTTTATAAATTATAAAAGAAACATATTCTAAAGTATAATAAAGTATTGCAATGAAAACATTACAAACATCCTAAGAAAAGGAAAGGGGAAAAAATTAAATCTACAAACTCGATAATGAATTGTGAAATGACTTAAAAAGAGAATGTTTTCATTTATTTTTCTTATTAATGTTTTCTTAGTAGTTACACTTTTTTCTTATTAGTGCCAACATTTAAATTTGCGATTAATTACGATTCATAAAGCAACTAAAAAAGTTGGAGCTAATTACTAAAACCAAAAAAATACTTCAAAATGGATTATTAGATACGGATTAAAGAACTAAATGAGATATAAAACATATGTTTCATGAATAAAATCTTTTTTTTTTTTTTTTTTTTTTTGAAGAATCGCAATTTTATTATGTTATTCTCGGGCTAGTGAATTGAATGCTAATTTTTCTTGTTCGTGACAATGATTAAAGCGACCTATATATAAATCACTACCTGAATATTTTTCTAAGAAGTTAATACATATACATACATACATACATATATGTGATGTGTGTAAAGATTCAAAGTAACAACTACTTATTACTCACACACACAGTTTATTTAGAACATTAAAACACAAAACAAATTAATTAAACTCGCGTAATCATAGATATAACGTTCAGCACAATATAACGTCTAGCGAATTTTCCCTGAAGAGGCGGAATATAAATATTGGGGTGCATAACCATTTCGGGCTTTAATCCCCAGTTATAGTAATATTTGATAGATGAGAGAACATTGGTATTAAACTTGCCCAGGAGTTAAAAAATAAAAATATTGCAAATGTTAAAAATACAAGAAAAATGAATTACGAGCAATGCTTAGTTATTAATTATTAAAAAATTAAAAGTTATTTTTTTAATTCTATTATTATGGATAAATTCAGAATTGCTTAGTATATTGTCTATAAACTTATATTAATAGAGATAAATTTTTTAATTTTATGAAGGATTGTGTGTTGTAAAATAGCTGATGTTGAAATTTTAGTCATGAAAAAAAAATCTATTTCTTTTTTTCATGATTTCTTTAATTATTGTAGAGGATGCTATTATATGTGAATGAAAAAGATTAAGATTTTGCTGGTTGCGTTGGAGAAATATCCTGACTTATTCCACTGGTCTGGTTAGATTCTAGATTCAATGGTTTTTGTCGCGTAGCGAGAGGGTGTGTTCCTGTTGGTTGCTGGGTGTAATTGTAGCTGGGATCCCTGAACCGTCTTGTTCAGCGTCTCTATCCCTCTACGTCTCTTCTAACTCTTCCGAATCTTTCTCGAAGTGCTAGGCGACGCTCTGGGAGCATCATGGCTGTTTTCCGATATGGTCGATTGGTAGATCTTAGATCCCCGCCTTATAGCATGTGTGTGTGTGTGTGTGTGTGTGCCACACCTGCATATGTATATATATATATATATATATATTATATATATATATACACAGGGACGTCTTAAGGCATGGGCCAACTGGGCCCTGGCCCAGGGCCTCACCTTTGAGGGGGCCTCTTCTTGTTCAATACTCAGCCTCAATAAGATCATGATCAGAATAATTTTTATCGTCAAATCTTATTCTCGGACACGACTGGTTGAAGACAGTTACTTCTATATTACATATTTCTATTTACAACGTTTGCTCAGAATCAGGGAAAATATTAATTTTATTTCTAAAGCGAGATATGTCCAATTTATTGATCAAAATGCTGACAGTCACAGACATAACAGACACTCTTACCAACGACCTTTTATTTACTTGCACACGAGTTAAGGATCGCTCACGAAGGGATAAGAGATAAACTTAAGCCCCCAACAGAGAAGACAAAAACACATTCCCTATTTTATGACAGGTGCCAGGGATAATGAAAAAATGGTTGAAATCACACTGAAGGAAATCAGATTTTTTCGAAGAAATAAGTGGTCAACGGCTCTATATCGGCAATTCCTTTCTTTAAATTTAATTGCTTTGAAACAGCAAAAGGTAATTATGTTTTTATTTTTGAATTTTATTTCTGTAAGATTTAAGATAATATACAAATATTTATATCGCATTAAAAAAGTAAAATATGTAATTGTATTTTCATTTTTTTACAAAGAGAGTTATAAAAATAATATCCAGTTATAAAAAAATCTGCTCTTTTTTTGTAAATTTTCTTTGCTATCCCTCTGAACAACATGAAATAATCTCTTAACTGTCTGTAAAATTGTACATAAATATTTCAATGGACACTTTAGAATATTTTTATATTGATTAATATACATATGTGTGCGCTTCCTTCGTTTTGAATGCTATATGATCTTCCAAAAGAATTTCGATGTGTATTGTAATTCAGAGAAATATTTTTATTTGCTTTTGATATGGAAAGCGTTATTTTACTCATTTAAAAATCAACATTTGTAAAACGAATACATTATATTTTCTACAAATTTTAGTAATGTAATATAAATGTAGAAAAGCAATCATATGTTTAGTTTAGTTTTTATTAACGCATTTGCATACATTTAAAAAAAAAAAATTGCATACATTTTATTGAGTTTTTCTTAGTTTTAATTTTACTAGAAGCAACTCGAGGGCTATTGGCGACACGCCTCGTAATTTTGAACCACGGTCAAGTGACGGGAACGATACCTGAGCTGGCACCTCCCTCTCCTAACATCCACACCATATCAACGGGAGGACTTTGGGCCCCGACAGATTTAACGTGCATCAGCACCGGCTATGCGGCGGGTTTTTAGCGGCCAAGGATCGAACCCGCGACTGAACGAAAACCGTCGGCCATGAATCCGAAGCCATGACCACTAGGCTACCGCGGCCCTCAAAGCAATCATATGACAAGAATCCTACAGTACGATTTGATAAATAAATGCCTGTACAATAATTTAATGTTTTAAGAGTAAACAAAAATGGAAAAATTCTCGTCCAACACAGTACAAAATAAGAGATTTTTAGTATATAAGAACCCTCACTAAAAATGTTTTATTTGCGTGTGTATATTTAATCAGATTTTCCTGCTGAAAATTGAAATTTATTATATAATTTAATTTTATTTACTTTTTTATGTACAAACTATAGAGTGAGCTTTCTCCCCCCCCCCTTGAACAGAACAAAAGAAAAACATACAGTTATGTGCATATAACTGGGGATATGGCATAATGATTTTTAGAACGGTGTATTTATTTTTATGGAAAAATAACAATTCTTTTTCGAATAACTCGTCCCCAAAATATGTTATTTAAAAATATTTCTTAGTTATTTTTATGATATTAATAAAAGGGGAGCTATCATTTACTAAATTATTCATAATTTTTCTGCATATCATCTTGTATCAGTTTAAAAGTGGACTCTAAGCTATAACCGGCCATTTATTTTTCTATAGCTGATCATTTTATTTTAAAACTTCACTCATGCGGAAAAAGGGTACTCCAGTTAGTATTGATATACAAACTTTAAGGCTCCGGTCGAAACGACACCAAGAAATCCCGAGCGTAAATTAATCCTATGGAATTTTGTACTTTTCTATTTAAACTAGGATATTGCTTTTAATTGCATAGAATAAAATGCATTCGAAAGAGCTAAAAAATAAATGTTCTCTGGTTTTCAATTTTTTAAAAATGTTTGCAAGTATTTTTAAATATCTTCATGTGCCCGGATTGCTTAATAAATGATGAATTACAGGCAGCGGATACTCGACTTTCTGCTAAAAAATTAAAAATGAAGATGAATGAATTAGAAACTAATTGCATTTTTTTTAATTATCCTTTGGAATGATATTTTGACAAAGTAAATCCATTTCTCTCGAGTAAAAATATAGATTTGTCGAAAGGTGTAAAATTATTAAAATCGTTAGTGATATATATAAACCAATAGACCCTTTTGACTATTATGAGTCAAAAGCCAAGGAAGTGTCCCTTATAAAAGAGTATCAAAGTGTTCACAAGGGTGTAAGACAACGCAGTGTTAGGGTAGCTTTCCTTGAAGGAAATAAATTCACCGACACAACGTTTGAAAATAGCCACAGCCAGAAATTTAAAAAATATATATAGAATCATTTTACCAATAATTGACTCTCTAAATTACAATATACAAACGCTTTGTAAAAAATAAGAGGAGCTTTTTGAAATGTTTGGATTTATTCAAATTAATTCTAATTTGTGGATGAGACAGAAATTAAAATAGCATGCGAGAAAATATCAAAATTTTAAGATAAAGACATATTAATGGAGAGGAACTGAACTTGGAATGTCAACATTTCAAGTCATATATGATTAATAATGGAGAAAAACTGAAGAAAAGGAAATGGAAAATGGAGAGGAAATGGAAAAAAGAAAGATTTATAAAAAAAATAAGATAAAGATGAAGAATAGTTGTTGGACGAGGGGACTGGAATTGGGATCAACTCACTCTATACATACAAGTACTATTCACAATGTTCCCTAATATTGACATAATAATGAGAATTTTCTAAACAATGATGATTACTAAGGGGAGAGTGGTGATCGTTCATTTTCAAAACTCAAAATAGTCAAAAATGAATTGAGAAATCGTATGTCTAAATCACGTTTGAATAATTTAAGCTTGATGAGTAAGGAAAATGAAATATTATTAACAATTGATTTTGAAGAACTAATTAATGATTTTGCAAATATAAAATGTAGAAAACGAATATTTACAGAAACCTCCATTTTACTATGGATGCTTTTATTGATCTGTTCAGGTATATACACTAAATTAGTGAAAGGATCGCAGGTGGGGCTTATTTTTTCATAAGGGCCCAGGGCCTCAAGAGATCTTAAGACGTCCCTGTATATACACGCACAAGGTGTGACAATTAAAGAACCGGACTGCGCATGCCTTCGCCGTTAGGCTTGGTGTAGAGAAGAGGGAATGGAATGTAGTTTTACCTTTCGATGAGGACGTTTGTTCCGAGGCGTCGGGGGATGTTTTCTACCCCATGCTCCGTGGAGGGAGAGAGAGTAGATGTTTGGTGACCTTGAGTGCCGCTGCTGTTTCGAACCCTGGACCAGTGGAAGAAAAGTTAATCGGCCGCTTTTTATCATGCCTTAACCAACTAGGCAAAAGAGAACGCCCTATTTGGGCTAGTTAGTTAGGCATTTTAGCTTCTGGCGTTGTTATAGAAAAGAGTCGCTCCAACCTTGATACTTCCGGTGTGCAGGTTGCACGTTATTCCAACCCTCTATCAAATTCATTTTATTTTTCATCCTTGTTTGAATAAGACGCTGTGGTGTCGTAGTACCGCAATCCTGATAAGATGAAAAATTGAGAAGCGCGTTTGGAGATAATTGCATGTCAGGTAGACAAATTTTTGAATGGGCCAAACGATTTTCGGAAGGTCGGGAGGTTGTTGAAGATGATGAACGTTCTGGTCGACCTGTGATATCAAAATGAAAACAATAATAAAATTAATGAAGTAGTGCATAAAGACCAATATTTGAGTGTTCGGATGATGTCAGATATTATGAACATAAACAGAGGCAATAAAAAAAATTTTGAACGAGGATTTGCATATGACGAAAGTTTCCGCAAAACAGGGATCAAAAAATAAAGCACGAAGACAACGCCCTGGCTCACAGTGCGCTCTCTGTGATACAGTTCTTGGGGGACAAACGCATTACTGTGCTCCAGCAGCCACCGTACTCATCAAATCTCGCACCATGTGATTTCTATCTGTTTCCAAAAGTGATAAGTGCATTCGAAGGAATACATTTTCAGTCTGTAGAAGAGGTGAAGGTAAAACGACAAACTTACTGAAGAAGGTGTCACCTAATGACCTGCAGCACTGCTTTGAACAGTGGAAAACTCGTATGCAGCGGTATATTGATAGGGATGGGGATATTTGTATAATGTTTTCAATAAAGCTAATTTTTAAGACTAGTCTAGTTATTTAATTGTCACACCTCGTATATATATATATAAGTGTGTGTGTAATTTCTAAATATACAAATATGTGGAATTAAATCCTTATCTTTTAAATAATATCATAACTAGGAGTATGTAGAACATTTCTGTATATTTCTAATATAGAACAGTTATGAAAAATATTTATTGATGATTCTACTTTGGATTATTTTAAAGACATTTTAAAAAGCTAAAAATGAAAATTATTGTGCAACACAAAATTTTTTAAATTACTCCTAAAATATATTATTATGATAGTAAAAGCACTGAATGAAAGCGTTGTTTGGTATATAACGCTAATAAATTGTCAACAATAAATAAATTAAGAAAACGAGAGCCCTTATTGTAAAAAAAAAAAAAATCTCAATAATTACTCCCCTACCTTTTTTTTTTTTTTTTTTTCATTTACCTCTAAACATAAAATTTTTCTTTTGAGGAAAAAAAATCGATTTTCTTTTTATCCTGAAGAAACACAATGAAATTTCGAAGGATGAGATATTGACTCAAACTTTATTCCCGTTATTTGCCTTTGACTCTGAATTATTTCATCTGACATTAATAAATATTTGTGCAGCTCTAATCGTTCAACGTGACTTTAAAAAAATTAAATAACTTTTTTCCTCGAAGCGTACCGTAAGCTGAATAAGTAACTCAGATTGAAAGGATTTAGATTTTATTATAGTATAAGTTTTGCCAATAAATATATATTTTAATGCATTTTTGCCCCTCAAAACGAACTATTAACGACGATAGGAAAATAAGTTTTCTACAAAATATGTATTTGAATTCAAAATTGAATTTGTATTGATATGGTTTAAATTCTTCTTGATATGTTATCTTTTTCATCTCTTCTTTTCCAGTAATTGATTTATTTCATTCTCAATGCCAAAACATACAGAAATAACTTAGATTCTTTAGAATTAATCCTAGCACTAAGTATTTGTTTTTATTGAGTGAAAAGGGCGAGTTTGAGGAATTTCGTGTTAATTTAATATCTAAATTTATAATCCCTTCTCGTAATTAAGAGTTGAGTGTCCGTAGGTGTAAATTTTTCATTGAAATAAGTTATTTATTTTACATAATTAGTCGAGAATATTCGAAGATTTTTTTTTTTTTTTTTTTTTTTTTTTTTTTTTTTACGATTCAATTGTGTGGACAAGTCTCTTATTGAAAAAAAATTATGAAATGTATTTTCATAATTCAAGGTTGCTTTCCTTACTTTTTGAATAGTATTCGATACAATTAAGCTTAAATTTTGTTAATTTTTTTGTTTGCATTTATTCATTTGTTGGTATATTCTATGTTTTATAAGTTTCTATCATGAGTGTTTGGTGCATACATATGGTGTTAATGATACAGTAACATGATTACCTAAAATTTTTGTAATAGATAATGGTTTAACTAAAAACGAACATTGAGAGTTAAGCTAATGATTTTAAAATTTTTGTTTTCAAAATGAAAGTAATCCTAATAAAATCTCGTAAAAAAGTAAATGGAATGTGTATATATATATATATATATATACCTGCGTCTTTTGATTGTAAAAATCAAACTTCTAATAAAAGCAAGTGTCTACATATAAATTTTTTTTTTATATTAACTTTTAGGATTAGGGCGCAATTAATTAGAATTGGGTTTTATTTGGTGTCTTTTGGTTATTAAAATCGAATTCCTAATAAAAACAGTGTCTTGATACAAATTTTCTTTCTGATTTACATTTAGAATTGAGGGAATTAATAACAGTTGACTATCTCTTAACAAGAGTTATCTTAATAAGATTTAACGTAAAACTATCGACAAAATTTGAATAACTATTTTAGTTAATGAAACAGATAGAGAACATTACAGCAATTTATTTTCTGAGCAGGTATCAATTTTTATAAAAAATTATATACTAGTGTAATTAGTCAGTGTATGAAATGTTTAGTGAGGATATTTCACTAACGTAGTCGGTCTTTTATAAATTAAGTGATAGAGTTAAAAAAATTATGAAGTAGTTGATAAACTGACTTTTTTAAAAAAAAATTAGAAAGAGTAAAAAAGGAAGAGTAAAAAAAGTTTTCGAAAGGGAAGAGAGAATGTCTATTTATTGTAGCAAGGAAAAATCCAGCTTCTTTGTACTTTGGGATAGCTTTCAGTTTAGCCTATCCATAAAGGAAAGAAGTCCATTGGGTTGAAACCATTCGAAGCGGAAAATACTTATAGGGGCGTGTAACCCTCACGGGCTTTAATCCCCAGTTATGATATTAAATTATAGATAAGACTGAACAATGGTTTTTAGCTTGCCTAGGAGTTTTAAAATAATAGTATTAAAAATGATAAGTTGCCACGGAAAAAGAGAAACGAGCAATGCTTGGCTATTAATTAATAAAAATTAAAAGTTAAAAATATCTTTATATTATTGATAAAAGTAAATATCAGAATTTCTAAATATTTTCTATGAAGTTTTATAAAAGAATTACAAATTTAAAAATTTTACGAAGGATTCGTAAAATTGTTGGATTTATAAGTTAATTCATGAAGAAATATATTTTATTATTTTCATGATTTTAATAATTAAGATATTGAATGCTATTAAGTAAAAATGCAGGAGAGTAAAATTTTTAACTGGTTGGGTTGTTAGAAGTAGCCTGACTTATTCCTCTTGTCTGGTTTGATTATAGCTTTACTGGTGTTTCTAGCGTAGCGAGAGGGAGTGTTCCTATTGGTTGCTGGGTGAGCTCCTATTGGCTGATGCAGGTGGATGTCATTATGATGAGTATATTCTCAGGAATCGATGTGAAGAATTATTGAAAGATGAAATTTGGAGGATTCATCGAGTAGGATTTCTCGTGGTCTGTGCAGAAGTTGATTATTTCTGATGGGAGTATAATTTTCGATGGCTTGAATAGTTCTATTGGTGGAGTTATCAATTTTAATGATGGAATTTCTTGCGAGCTTTTTGATGAAGGTCTTGAGAGTTGAATATTTTAATGAGTCTCTGATATCTGCATTATGCATATACTAGTGAGCTTTTACAATCATTCGGTGTATATTTGACTGTGAATTTTCCAGGGTATCTAGGGTTGTGTTTGCACAGTGAGACTAGACAGAGCAGGAGTAAGTCAGGATAGGTATAAATATCAGTGTATAGCACCATTCAAAACTGGTTAGCCTTTGCCCCCCTTTTTTTCCCCTGAGAAAGTAAGGAAAGGGCAACAGAGGTAAAATTACATCATTGTGTTAAGTTTTGAATGAAAATACGAGAAGAAACGAGCCCCGATTGCGGGTGAGGAGACAGCCACAATACTTCCTTCTTTTGGCTTGATTGTCTAGATGAGAGAGTTTATTACCAAGTGACGTCATTTTCAAATTTCATGATAGCTGCCAAAACAGAAATATAAGATAATGGGAAAAAATTAAAGCAAAATAGAAAAAAATTAAAATCATCAAGAAGCTCCCACATCGAAATCAAGGGAAATAAAAAAAATTAAGAAAAAGAAAATATGTAATTTCTTTTTTATATTAAAACTTTTTATTTCTGCTCCATATGTTCAGTATCGTAGGAGTAAATATAAGAAAATGGGAAAAAATTAGAGTAAAATAGAAAAAAATTAAAATCATCAAAGAAGCTCCCACATGGAAACCAAGGGAAATAAAAAAAAATTAAGAAAAAGAAAATATGTAATTTCTCTTTTATATTAAAACTTATTATTTCTGCTCCATATAACCAGTATCGTATGAGTACTTCCTCTGTTTGAAGTAACACCCTTTCCAATAAAGAGGAGCTTTTGTGGATTCTTGCTTTCGAAATGCCTAGACGGGAGCCTGAAGGGAGTATAGTAATCGTAACATGACTTTTCAACTCTGACTTTGAGTATCATCTTCCGTTGCTGTTGCTATTATGCGAAAGCTTAACGAAGGTGACAAGACCCCCACTTCATAAAAATTATATTTAAATATAGTTTAGAAGTTACATGAAATAAAAACTATTTTTTAAATCTTTAATAATGAATTCTTAAAACTAAATACTACAGAATTAAATTCAGTGAAAAGTAATGCGGTGATAATTAACTAGTTTTAGCTTCAGAGCTACGCTTTGGAAGAAGCGAGCGACCGGAGCTATTCACCAAAATTTTTGCCTTACAGAGACCAATTCGAAGCCGGGAATTTCGAATCCTCCCACGTTAACCACTGAGCTTCCAAAATTTGGGTGCCTTATTTAGAGCTGCTGAGTTAATCTGATATTTTATTACATAACACTTGCGATAGTATATATTTTTCTTAAGAACGTTATCTAAAGCTACAAAATGATATAATCTGCTTAAATCTGAGAAATCTTGAAAAACAAACTGAACTATTTATTCAAGAATTAAAATAACCAGAAATGTATTTTATTCTATGTATAAATATATATTTTAATCTCAAATTTATTTTTATATAATATATAATTTTTACGAACATTTTAAATTAGATAGAAAATAAAAATAGTAGATTGCAAAGATATCAGATTTTGGAAATGAGTTTAAAAGAGAGAGAGAGATCTGCATTTTTTTTCTTTGTACGAAGTTTAATTGGTCACTTGAAGAAACTTTATTTGAATAATTATAGAATATTAAAAACTGAGTCCCAATTTACTCGTGAAGTTTCAAACAATACAAAATAACAAATTTAAGAATAAAAATAATTTCAATCAAATTTAATTTTCTTGTTAGATCGCTTAACACAAAATATTTAATAACATTTGAGCATTTTGCGGTACCATTTTACACGTTTCCCTTTTATGACTTATACCACAAAATTTTTTCTAAATGCTCTTCTATTTCAATTCCGCCCCCCCGGCAAAATTAGCATGTCGAAACAGATATTTATATTGAAAATTAAAATGCAGCAACAATGTCAATTCATTGCGTGTTGATTCATTTCAGATTAGCATAATATAACACTACATTACGCAGAAAATGAAAAATTAATTTTAGTTATGATTTTTAAAACAAAGCTTTAAGAGTTCTGTTAATTCTCACGAATTCTCGGATATCTTTCTATTGCACTTCATTTTAACCGGTTAATTCCGGTAAAAAAAAAAAAAAAGACCCGTTTAAATCAGATCACGTGGATTGAGTAACTGGTTATGACTACTTACTCTAAAGTTGCATGAAATGGTTTAATAATAGCTTCAAATGAAGACATTTACAGTATTTTTTTCCCCGTAAGAAACAAGTTGCAACACTTTCGTAATAAAACAATGTTCTTCCTCAGGAATCATTTTTCGTGAAATACATTTTTCTTGATATGAATCCGGATTTAACCAATTTTTCAAAATCTATATTTTGAAAAAGAAGAAGGCTATTTTTAAATTCAAATGCAATAAAGGCGGGGGGGGGAAAAGATTGACAAAGAAAAAATGTCTTAAAATAATTTGTAATATTGTTGAAAATAATTATTGCAAAATAAAAAAAATAATTTAGACGTCAAATAAAATATTACTCGTAAAATAAATTCCGACCAACATGAAATTAGTATATAAGATAAGAATTTTTTTTATTGCAATAATAAAGCAAAACAGCACCTCTTGCATGGGTTTTTGGAAAACATATTCAATATTTACTTTTAACAAACTGCTATCAAACATATTTCTGATTTATACAAATTTCTGCGTTTTGTGCATTAAAATCAGACAGGCTTTTAACTATAATCACTCTTTGTGGAAAAGTGATAAGACTTTATCATTTTATCATTTTTAAACGAATTTTTTTTATTATTCTGAAACATTAATTTCATTCAATGTTTGTAAACTATACTAAGCCATTCGATTGTATATATTGCAACACCTAATATAACAGGTCTGTCAGATCCAAAAGACTTTTCG
Source organism: Nephila pilipes (assembly GCA_019974015.1). Taxonomy (NCBI): domain Eukaryota; kingdom Metazoa; phylum Arthropoda; class Arachnida; order Araneae; family Nephilidae; genus Nephila; species Nephila pilipes. The sequence goes on from BMAW01069391.1 coordinate 589,969, forward strand.
GGATGCATTACACACACACACACACACACAAGTATGCTTCGTTCGAGTTACATATTGCTTGTCCAAGTTGAAATATTTTTTTCTTTAATAGTTGACAAGTCTCTTATTTTTTTTCGATTTCTACGTTTTCCTCTAAGTTCTAGTTAATTTATAAAGATTATTAATACTGAATCCTTCTTGGTAATAAAATACTTGGTTATTTTTTATTTGTTGCGTTTTAATACTTTATTTATTTCATATTGCATTTTAGTCCATAAGGGTAAACAATTGCCATAAAAAACCAATATAAAAATTCTCAAACCATAATCTTTCTTTTGTATTTGGGTACAATTTTAATAATATATGTTTTAATAGTATTAAATTCATGTGAATTAAAATATTTAATTTCTATCAACCTATATTTTACGACTATTATAGTGTTTTACATCAGATCTGTACGATTAATTCCAATATTTATAGTTCCAGTTTGCTATAATTAAACTGGCACATACCACAAGTCATCATATAAATACAATTAAAAAAGTTTTGCAAATAAAAGTTTGAATCCCTGTATCATACTGCTCTTCCATCATGACGCATGTCTTGCATCTCTTATCAGAGCACCTCTTAAACTTTAAGTTTAAATGATCAAATCCTAGAACGTTGAGATTTGAGTATGTTATTGGAAGTGGTTGCTTGTTGTCCTTAATACGTGAACAGAATGATCTTTCTATCTGAAATTGTAAGCCAATTAATACTCAGAGTTCCAAAAAAATGCAGGTTTTTATATTTCCTATTATATACTTAAATGAGATCCCAGAGGATACTCGACTTTTATAAAAATTACAACAAGTAACATTTTTTGTATTTTCAGAAAAATTTATAGTTTTTTATATGCTGAATCAGGACCACAAAATGACTCTCCTCATTCATATTCAAAATATTATAAAAAAGAGTGCACATCAATCATCTATAAAAATAGCAAAATTTGCAAAAATGGTAACTTCCTAACGATAAACGAATACCGTATACTACATCCACCGAGCTTTGACAAACATAAGTAAGCCAAATTACCCGGTAGCTAAATTTTCACTTCCATTATCATAAATATAATTTTTCAAAATCACCAATCTTTTCACCAATACCTACACATTATCTTAGATTAAAATTAAACATTATAATCTGCAAAGTCAATTTAAAATCCTTGATCAGTAGAGATAAGCTCGAATCATTATGTTGTTTCAAGAAGATTAGTCATCGCATAGGTACAAAACGCCAGAAACAGCATGTAATTTTTTTTTAAATTTGACAAAAGAATAGAAAAACAAATATCAAGATTAACAATAATCAAACAAAAAAACATTCATAAGTCACAAACTTTGAATCCAAGCAAATTCAAATAAACTATAATTATGCAAATATTAGATCAAATCATAAAAGAAATATCATTATTCAAAAAATCACACATAATTAGGCGCAAGCAACCTTAAGAATGTATGAAAATACACTATATATATATATATATGTGTTATTATTATAATGTGTGTGTGTGGTAGTATTATTATTATTGTGTGTGTGTGTGTGTGTCCATGTGGTTTTGTCTGAGGGATTATGTAAATGATGAGATGTGATTATTCATAAAAACTGGCATTTAATGGATATAAATGGACAAATGACAAAGTGCTATGAATACTTCAATATCATTTTACAAGCCAATATGTATCTCTTTTAGCGTATTATGGCTTCCACGTCAATATTCATAAAAGGCTCATGCTAAGTTTTTTTGCCTTTTGGCTTTTCAGATTTTTTCCACTTTTTCGCTCACTCTATCCTCTGCCAGCAGCGTCTCGATGTGCGTCATTTTTCCTTCATCTCACCTTTCACCTGCTGCCATTCTTGTGGCTTCCAGCCATTGAGTCAATAAGAGACAGGTCCTCCCATTGCCATAGCGACCTCATTCAGGAAAGATCTCTACTCATCGACAACTGAGGTCCTGACCGATGAGAATAGCTGGGTTCAGGGAATTTGTTGAGTGTGCAGGACTTTTTCCCCGACCACTCAGTACCAACAGGTACGCGATTTCATCGATCAGTTTAAACTTCAGAAACTTTACTGGCTGCCGGGCATATCTCAAAGACTACGCGTCGTTATTCGAGGCCTGCAAACCGGCCCCGGGGGGGTATCCAGAGGTTAAGATTAGAAACGTCACTGCTAACTCATGCCAGGTCTTGATTAACAGAACAAACTTCAATGCCTCTCATATCACGCTAGAAAAAAATGGGGAAAATAAATGTATTTATAACGGAAACTTGAGTTGCAATGGAATCAAGTAGAAAAGCCAGAAGAAGCGTGTAGGCCTGCTCCAGTGTTTTCCGCTGTAAGGAGTTCACAGCTCAGGTGTGTACCAGGGAACCCCAAATGTGTTAGTGCGGGTAAGCATCTCCATGATAAGAGACTCGAACTCCACCTATATGCTGCTATTGTGGGCAACCACCCGCAAACTTCTCTGGTTGTAGGAAAATCCATTGAACAAGCCTCCCCACCACCTAAGGTTAATGTTTTGGGAAGAGAGGGAAAAAAGAGGAAAAAGAATTATTAGCGAGAAACTAAACCAACCTCATTAGCAGCATTGACGGAAGACTTCCCAAGCTAAGCCTCCCCGGCTGTGCCAGATGCTACAGGTACCAATGCCTCTTCGATCGGTGTGCCAGCCTCTCGGCGTTCAAGGCTCCGCCGACCTGCTCTCACACTGGTCACTGGGTTTTAATGGAATTTCCAGAAACTCCGACAAAACTGAGTTGGAAAAACTCAGTTAAGATATGGCCGTCCTCGGAAGACATGACACTCTAACATTCTTGAAATGCAAATTATAGTTCTTTGATTATCATCAATATAATGCTGACGGAATTTTAAAGGCTATACAGATTTTTTTTAAATTACATAAATATACACAGCCCTGATATTTATTGCTCTTAAAGAGACCATCTGAAACTCATAAATAGCATGGCTAATATATACCCTGAGATCGGATGGGACTACACCGAGAAGTGCTATATTCTAATTAAAATACAATTCACATCACAGAGTCGGTGTCTCTAAAATTAAGAACACACCGCACTATCAATATCAGAATTAGATAACAAAAAATTCTTAACTATTGGTTCAGATTCTGTAAACCTCAAGAGCCACTAGAATTCACCCTGAGTATTGAAAAAATTACTTGAACTTTGACCACATTGTTTTTTACTGGTAGGGATCTCAATAGTAAACATAACTCTTCTGAACATTAATACAAAACAGAAAAGAGCCTTAAAGCCGAGTTTTATTTAAAACACTCCTTAGCCAATAAACCTGATTATAGCTCTAATGAGTTACCCATATTCCTTACAATCACAGAATACAACTGCTCCATCTTAGATGATTGGACTCGCTCAGGAATTGTTTACATTGAAGTCTCCACGTCGAGCAGTCTCTCTAGTGATGCAGCCGTCACTTTTCCAAATTAAAAATAGATAATTTTTACTAATCCTCTAAACGCCTGCTTGCTAACACAACTGAGCATAAATTTCAAGACTATCTATCTGACAGCATCCAATCCTGCACTATAAACAGTAGCAGAGACTGGATGCTGCATTTATCGAATTTCAGATTCAGGCATATCTGGTGCTGATAATCAAAACCAGTATTAATAGCAAAGTGCTTAATGAACCTCCACACCAATCTTCCCTCTCCATTTAAGAAATTAAAAGAAAAAATAAGAATCAGAAAAGCAGCAGACACTAAAACCCCATCTACCTAAACCAGACAAAAAAAAAAATATTCGAAAACAAATCACTAAATTAATAAAGAAAGCTATAATAAAGAAACATCACGATAATATCCTACGAAGAAACAGCCAGAGCAGAAGTTCCTCCCTCCACAATTTAGTTAAATCCGCAAAACTGCTCATGTATTCCCTCCATTAGGACCCGGATTATTCCATTAACGATAAAGCGAATTTGTTGATTCACTAGAAGAGAGGCTTTACCGAAACCCCCCGACGTATTCTTAGACGAACATATAGAAGAAAAGTAGAAGAGTTGTTGGGGTGCTGAAACAGAGATCAAACAGTAAATGGCGGCATCGTCTGCAAAGAAATCAGTGATATTATAATAAATCTTAAAAACAAAAAAAGCTCCCGGACATGACAAAATTCGTAACATTTGTTTAAAATCCTACCTAAAAGGTTTAACCTATTTAGCCAAAATCTTAATAAATGCCTTTTATTCAATTGCTTTCCCTCAGAATGGAAACATGCAATGATTACTCTTCTCCCAAAACCGGGCAAAGATAATGCACTCTATTTCCACATACCTATAAGTTTATTAAGCACTATAGCCAAAGTCTTTGAAAAAAGTGCTTTT
>BMAW01069391.1:599350-600486 GCA_019974015.1 Nephila pilipes
CATGTGTCAGAAAATCATTGGGAAATTTAAACGCGATGGATTAATTCAAAAGAAATAAGAGTGGAAGAGGAAGGAAAAAAAAGTATTCTGAGTGAGTGTAGCTAAAGGAAAATTTTAAAAGACATCAAGATTAATCCTAAACTGAGTGCAGTCAAACTAGCTGCAGAAACTATCGAAATAATCCTGCAGAAGTGTAAATTTGAAACTGTAGAAATGTAGACATGCTGGGATATAACACAGTCGAGGTAGCTAGAAAGAAACCTTTTATAAGCTTACAAAATCAGAAAAAGCGTTTGGGTTGCAAAAAACTCATCAGTTGAAGACAAACTTTTGGAAGAGTTATATTTAATTGATGAAAAGTAAATTCAACATTTTTAGGGCTTGATAGTCGTCACACCGTTTGAAAGCCGAACACCGCTGGATCCAAAATTTACGTCCACCAGTTAAACGCCGGTAGTGTCTCCGTCATGGTTTGAGTTTATTATGTGGCTGCAAATGGGGTAGAAATTTAGTTTTATAGATGGTATAATAAATGGATCATAAGCTATATAGACATACTCCGCAACAATCTTAAAAGAAATTACTGCACAAAAAATTGGGTTAGATGGAAATTTTATATTTCAGCGACAAACCCAAACACGGCACGTAATGTCAAAAATATGAGGTGTCTTTTTCATTATAAACAGCAATTGCACCGCTGATCCTGACATCAATGTCATAGAAAATTTGTGAACCACACTAGAAACAACGGTCAAAAACACCAGATTAAAGCCCATTTAAACAGGTGTTACCAAGAAGAATGGGATAAATATCTCACATACCGCTAAAATTGGTCAGAATCGGTATACAAGACGTTTGGAGACATTATAAAAAGCCCAAAAGACAGCAAAATACTGTTTTATCTATGCATATAACTATGTCGAAAAAAATTTCATTGGTGTATGTAATTTTTTGAGGTAAAGATCTGCCCTATCATTTTACTTCAAATATTTGTGAAACTTTAATTTAGATATTTTTTTTTGTTGATTTTCGTTATTTTTTACTTAATAAATTAACCCTTTTATTACGTGTAAAAGTAAAGAAATAGAGCGATATTCTGTCAATGTTATTTTCGCTTAAAAGTTGGATTTATCAAG
>BMAW01069391.1:600496-630134 GCA_019974015.1 Nephila pilipes
TATTCTAGTCAATGTGTTATTTTCCTTAAAAGTTGGATTTATCAAGTGAAAGTAAGGTGTATCCTCAATTGTTTGAGCCACTGTAGGTAGGAATATCTAGGAATTTCTCCATATCACATGTTAACTCACATGATATCAGATTCTGAGGGATTAACATGGCGTCTATCAATCTTATAGAGATTATTTTTGACTGATTAATGATTGTGGTAAAGCAAATTCAACAGATTTTATGAGCGCGTGATCTTATGAATAAAAGGATTATTTGGAATTGGGTCAGAAAATAAGAATTAACTCTATGTTTTTGTTAGAGAATGAGAAAACTAAAGAAATTAAAATTATTTTTATGTGAAATCTCTATATATACATACATTATTTAATTAAGTCACCTTGATTTTAAAATGAGCCCCTCCCGCTTTTTTTGAAAAAAATTTCACGTTTCAAAATATTTCAATTGTGACAGAGTAACTAGTCGGGAGCTGATTCAGCCTCAAATGAGATGGGGTACGCCTCAATAATGCTTCACATTCAGAAATAATCATGTGGTGTGATGTAATTACTCAGAGCATGAATTATCTGATTACCTCAGTCACATGATAGTGATTCAAAATTATGAAGTGTCACCGATAGCTCTGGACCAGCGGATCCCAAACAGCAGTTCGCGAAAAGAAAACGGTAATGATGGGCATTCATCTAAACAAAGAATACAAAAGATTAAAAATAATTTTATAAAAAGTAGGTTTCGGTTTTAACTAATATTGGCCTTCCTTTCAATAAAATATTCAGTAAAAAAGAGGCTGCGAAGAGAGAGGAAGGGTCCGTTTGTCTTCATTCCTCCTGTGGGGCAATTAGTTGGAATGATCGGCCTTCTCTCCTCCTTCCCCCTTCGCTCAGGATTGGATTGTTCCTCTCTCTCAGTGTTTTAGATGATCTTCTTCCTTGTCTTTTCTTTTCATCTCGTTACTTCGCCAGATTCTTGCTTGGACATCAAGTGTACTACGGCAGTTAGAGGTGCAACCCGTGAGCGCCATGAAACCACCATTTTTTCTGTGAGTAATGCAACACGACATGGAAAACGAAAGGGTGGGAAGGAGTGGAAACGAAAAAACACTCCCTAGGAAAAGTAGGTTTGAGAGATTTATGACAAAAGGAAAAATAAGATATGCAGAGCTTCCGAAAAAGCAGTACCGGTGTGGTTCCCTTTCGGTCAGATAGACAAGGTCGACCACCCCCAACGACTGAATAGAGAAGGACTTTCCCCTTTCTGACCTTGAGTTTGTTATGGTATTTTTAAGTCTTACTTCTCTGTCCCACGGTTAGCGATGGGCTTAACCCCTGCCCTGTTTTTGATTCAAGTCTCGGTTTATTCTATTTTTAGCTACTTTTTCGAGGGTTCTCTCCTGCATCGCATTTGCTTATTTTACTCTCCAAGTTTTGGTTTCATTCAAGATTCCTGCTACCCCCAACGATTCTTTTTAGGCGGGCTATCATTGCTTAGTTTTACCAGTGATCCCCGTATAACATGGTAGTTGCGTTCCAAAAAAATTGGCGTGTTATGCGAATCCGTGTTTACGAAACAAAGAACTACGAAAAGATGGATAAGATTCCAAAAATTTTTTTAAAAAAAGACCTGCTATTATATTTCGATAATAAAAATAAATAACTTTATTAAAAATTTCTTGAGAAGTAATGCAAACCAATGTGAACTAAACAACGTTTTCTTCGTCATCGTTAAGCACTATTAACCGAGGGCATTTTCTTTTTGGCAAGATATCCTCATGCTCTGAGCATTTTTCTGCATTATCTTCAGATTCATACTCTACTTTATGTAAAAAATGTTATTTTAGATTGCTTGCTTTTAGTTAAAAGATCTTTATACATTTTCTTATATGGTGCGAAGCACTTATGAAGTTCTCTTTTCATTTGAAGGATCTTCATTTAAGAAATATGACTCTAACTGTTCGACTAAGTCTGGGTTTCTCTTTATGATTTGTAGAGTAAACATTTTAACTTCTTCACTCTCATCTACGCTATTACCGTACGAGGTAACATAGATTACATATATCATTTCTACCAAACTTGCTTTATCGTGTACGGTACTCTTCTTACACCAGTAATTATTGAATATCTTGCACATTCATATCGTCTAAACCTTCTCCTCCTAGAGACTTAGCAACTTCTACTACTGCTCCCTCCTTTTTCTGCTGTCTGGATCAAATTTTCACTTTCAATTGACATACGGCCATATTTTCCCCACAACTATTTAATGTAGTCGATGGGCCGCGGTAGCCTAGTGGTCAAGGTCGAGGGCCGGCGGTTTTCGTTCAGTTGCGGGTTCGATCCTTGGCCGCCAAAAATCCGCCGTGTAGCCCGGGCTGATGCACGTTAAATCTCTCCGGGCCCACAGTTCTCCTTTGGCGTGGAAGTTAGGAGAGGGGGATGCCATCTCGGGTGTCCTCGTCACTTGACCGTGGTTCAAAATTACGAGGTCCGTCGCCAATAGCCCTCGTGTTGCTTCTAGTGCGACGTTAATAAAAAACTAAACTAAAACTTAATGTAGTCGGTTTCATTTATCTGACGGACGAGCGTTGGAGTTAATCCGTGCATTGTTTTGTACGGGGATGTTCCCAATTCTCAAACCCAGAATCCGTGTTATGGAAATGCCGTGTTATACTGGGGTTACCTGTACATTATTCACGTGATTTACACCGTGGTTCAATGGCTAAAAACTGGGTTTGTGTGGAAGCGAAAGTGAACTGAAATATCACTTCGCTTAAGGTACCGTACATATCACTTGACACTCATTTGACTAGCAATACGACACGACAACAGCTACAGTTTTGCTTCTTGTTCAGGGGTAATAACAACCAAGAAGAGAAAGTTCTTGGAAAGTTACATTTATTATAGCTTTTCATGTATAAGAGAATGAAACTAACCGAAAACTCTCCGAGTTGTATGAAGCCGTCTTTACTCCCACGGCTTTTACATACCAAACATCCCGAACACAAAGATAAAAATGCAGCTTTTTTTGACGGTTGCAACTTCAGAATTCTACAAACATTTATTCTATCAAAGATACCTACTACACTAGTTATATATTGCAAGACGAGGTAAAAAGCATATCATTAGTGAAAATTTAAATTCGCCATGCATCAAAAATGCTGTCAGATGCATACTAGGAGAGGAAAGTACCCATGAAATAAATTAAATACTTCTGTCAAATGATATGGGATTTTGAAGAATGTATGACTGTTAGACGATGTTGAGAGCACACCCATAAATCACGTCAAAGGTTGTGAATTTTTTTTTTTTCTAAATATGTGTCGACAAAATTATTGTCGTTGCGCAGTATTCGGTACTACTGGTAATTGCTAAGTGTTTGATAAATTTAAATTAGGAGAAAATTTCCCTATTTGCCACCCATTGAATTAATGTACAATTGGTACAGTCTTATTTGAAGGCGCTGATCATTATTTTGTAAAAGAACAAATTTAATGAACAAAATGCATCGGATTCACCACATATTAATGAAAATTCATGGAAGGTTGCAACTCAGGTTTTCATGCCCATGGGGCGAAGTCGGTTCCAAAATGAAACGGACTCGGGGTTGTATTCACAGATTCAGCCTTGAATAGAAGTCATTGCCAGAAGATATGTGAAACATTCTCGATGAAGAGGTTAAAATTGACGATTTTACCAAAGCGAATCTTATATGTACCAGGTTGCTTAAATTGTTACATGAAAGCATAAATACAATCTTCACAACACTTTAATTTTTTGCACAGAAGTTAGATAGTAATCTTGGGGTATAACATTATTCAAATTTTGATACAAACTAGCCCTTTTTGGTAAAGCATCATTTTAAATATCTTGGATCAGGATTCTTAATTTTGAATGATTACAAAGCCTTGCATACCGAAGTGATATTTTCCACCTGATTAATAAACTCAATCTTTCGCTTCAAAAAAAATTGTTATATTTTTCAAATTGTCGACAAAATTGAATCCATCAATTTTTTTTTTTATTTTTTTATTTTGGTCTAAATGCATTGAAAAAGGATAGCCTGTAGTGCTCAAAACACTTTACGACGTTTTCTCATAAGCCGAACTAAATTCTACAGATAGGATAATTGAGAACTTGGAAGAATGAAAATCCTCATTAACATTTTTTGAATAGATAGATATTTTGAATAGTGCTAGAAAAGGGAGATTGGAAGATCCTTTCAACTAAAAATATTTTAATTGTCCATTTTTAGGAAGTAGAAATTGAGAAAAGGAGAAATTGGCATCAGATACCACTCTAAAGAACTTCTTGAATAGCAGAATGCTTTTTCGATAATTTTTGGAATCTGTAAGAAAAAGGGGGAGAATTGAGGAGGGGATGCCTGGAGTTAGTGAGTGGTAAAAGAGTTTACTGGCTTAAGGGATACCTGGAGGATTCCGAGTCTGGGATATGTGGAACCGAATCAGTTGGGGATACGCGAACTGAAAAAGGTTGAAATATTGTAGATTATGGGTTCTCAATATTTTGTTTTTCTTACTGCTCTCTATTAAGAAAAAAAAAACACCCACGCACTCCTGTTCTTGAAATCAAGACAGAGTTTAGAGTTTTCAAATATTTTATAAATATTTAAAAAATACTTCTGAAAGTTAATAAAAGAATCATTCGCTCAGAATCTCTCTCTCTCATTCCTTTTTTTTTTTTTTTTTTTCATCTTTCGAATGCAATTAAGAGCAATAATCTGGCTTTGAAAAGAAAAGTAGTAAATTCTATAGAATTCACAATATGCTTTGAAACTCGTGGTGGAGTGTCTGTAGGAGACATGACTTATCCTAACTTAAAATATAAGCTTTGTTTATCCAGCCGGAACATACGTACTCGCAATGGGATGATCTATGTAATGCATTATATAAGCTGTGACTCATTTATGTAGTCAAAAGGGTACTGGGAACATAGTTATACAGTACCAATACCTATTTTTAACGTGGATTGGTTTTGCTTAAAAGACATTTAGAATTATTTGTTGAAATATTCAAGTGAGTATTGACTACTAAACGGCAGTTGACCCTCAGCTCTCCCTAACTTAATCTTGTACCGAAAACGCACCCCTCAGATATTTGGAACACCTATCGTTGGGCAGCTCAACCCCATAGGAGTCATTCCTCTATAGAACTATTCAATAATTCAAACCAAATCTGTTCAGTTGACAAGATAGGTGGTGCAGCTGGGCGCTTCACAGAAATATACATATTTAACTTCGTGGTATTTTGTATTGAGGTGTAATTGGGATTGTTTATTAACATCACTGAGAAGCAACACCAGAGTTAGTGGAGTCGGACACCGTGATTCTCGCTCAAGTGGTGCATCGGCTCCGCTACATGGCGGATCTTTAGTAGTTTCCAGGTTAGAAACTACGACTCGACGAAAACGATGCCGGCCGTGAGTCCTCGACCATAACCACTAGGCTACTACGACTATTGTTTTGTATTGTGAAGAAATATAGATTTACGGGTACAAATAAAACAATGTATATGTTTTGGGTCAGACCTAAATACTTCTAAAATTTGAAACTAGAGTGAGATAAAACTCTACGCTTTTCCAGTTTGAATGAGTTATTTGAATTTTTGTGATCGAGACATTTGATTAGGCATTTTATTCCATAAAAGAACACGGCACAAAAACAACAATTTAAAATTCGATCTTTACAGTGTTTCACAGTGTTTTCTTTACTTTCTTTTTACTTTTAATGATAACTTTCACTTCTTTAACACGTGTTTTTAATCTTCAGACAAAGAACAGACTTGGTAGTAAACAATAACAATTTTTTCTATTCTTTTGAATTTTTATCGCTCAATCTCATGATCCTTTCAGAGATCTGCTTCACTCTGGAGTCTTACACTCGCACATTGAAGGGTTGAATAAGTGACACCATACATTTGCCCTTTACAAGGCCTCCTCTATGGGTAGGAGATAACAACAGCCATTTATATACAAAATTGCTTCTTTTTTTTTTTAGAAATCAAGCATCAGAAACATGGATCCTATTTTGTACAGCAAGTATCATCATTTACAAGAAAGGGACGTCAACGATTTTCTACTCGCGTGCGCCTCTCTTACTAATTGGTGCAACCTCACAAAGAAAATAGTCATGGACGTTGGTTGTGGTTCGGGCAACACTTCTTGTGCATGGTTCTTGTCCCTTTTTCTCCAGGTAAAAAGACTCATCGCCATTGACAAATCAGAAGGAATGATTAATCTAGCCAAGATTCTAAATCCTCATCCTAAAATAGAATACATGGTTGCTGATATTGCAGACGAGTTAGTATTCTGACTTTTTTGTTTTCCCATTCTTTGTAAAAAGTAACCAAAAAGTTTTTGCGTCTTTTTCAAAGTCATACGAAAAACAACCTATAAAAGATAAACCAAAAACATGCTCAAATTTTTAAAAAAATATAACTATATGAGTTAATAAATTTATATATATGTGATTTTTCTTTCTTTTCTTGTGAAAGAGGAAAGTCCTTCGATACCGTTCGAACATAAATTTAAAAGAAATATGGTCGGTGACATAAATGAGGGTCGGAAGGTTTAATGTCTATTAATGACCTAATTCGCGAGGAATGAAGTCGAAAGAAGCAATTTGGAATGGGAAGGAGGAAAAAATTTTTAATGCTTTGCCGGTTAATTTCCGTTTATGGTTGAATTTTGAAAAGCTGGGATTTTTAGAAGGATGGGTGTCTATCAGTAATTAAGACGTCTGATAGACTGGGTAGAGAAAGAGTAAGAATTAATTGAGTTTAAATTAAGTTTAAGATTTTTTTTTAAAAAAAAAAATTAAATTTAATGGATTTGAATTTAAAAGTAAACAACAGTGCTAGTGGGTACCCAGGGAACTCCACTAGTTTGTTGAACAGGATTAGTAACCCAAATGAGGTATTGGGGTTGCAACGTGTGAGCTCTTTTGACAGTTGGGAAGTTGTTGAACGTTTGTACAAGTAGAGCTCTGGGGCGTTTGACAGCTGTCTTCCGCCTCTGGTTAATTTTATAGTTTGGTTGCGACCTTAATAGCGCATTGGGATGGTTTGGTAAATTTTGAAAAAAGTTCTTAGATTGTTTTTTGATAAAAACCATGATTGGTTCAATTTTGAGGTCCCTATAGATGACTTCATTCCGTACAAACCAGGGAGCGTTGACAATTTTCCTAATAAAGGAATTGGTTGCTATGTGCAATTTCTTAAGGTGGATCATGGCACTAGCTCCCCAGATTTGGGATGCATATGTCATGACCGGTCTTACAATAGTTTTGTAAAGCAAAACTTTGTGTCTGATCGCCAAGGTACTCTTTCGAGCAATGAGTTTGTTAACCTGGAAATGAGTCGCTCTGCCTTTAACGCAGACGTACTCAATTTGTTTTGAAAAGGTTAATTTTGAGTCCAGAATGCACCCTAGGTATTTGTAATGGGTTACCCAGGGCACTGGTTGATCGAAAATTTTTAGTGTTGCCAGGTTTGGAGGTCTCGGTTTCCTCGTGAACAGTATGGCTGCACTTTTGGACGCGTTTACTTTAATTTTCCAGTTCATGATATATATATATATGGGGGGGAGGTGTATGTTTGTATGTAAGTGTGTGTCAGAGAATTCATAATGTTTTTATTAGAAATTGCTTAGTTATTCGGCAATAAACTAAGTTTTGCTGGGATTCATTTTGGTAATATTTTTTTTAAGAAATTACTTAAAAATGATAGTAAAACAAAGTTCTTTTAGTCATATTTTTGAATATAGAAATTTTTTCTTCTAAAATTTCTAAAGAATAATACAAATAAATAATAATTTTTGATTGTCAGCTATTTTCATTTCCACTGCCTACTTTATTTTAAAACCAAATGCTTAATTCGTATGTCTTAATCGATCCTTTTATTTATTTAAAAAAAAATGTGTCGCAGCTGCACGTTGTTTTCATTTTAGTCAATAATCTCATAATATTTAATATTAATTTGTCTTCCTCTATGTAATATAATGACTTTTTTTTTAATAATCCTTAACGAAACAAACTAAATCCCTAGTTTTAGAATTGGAAGGAGAAATATTCTGGGGAAAAAAAGATCCTAATTCCCTGCTAGCGGCTTAACTAACTTTCCTTGCACTTTTTTGTAAAATACGAGCAATTTTGTTTCAGTTTCAAGTATTATTTACAAGAGTTATTATTTTAGTAGTTAACTTTATTAGGAATAATAATTAATATGAATGAGGAATGAAAAGTCAGAGTTACAAACGTTGATTTTTAAGAGAGATTATTGGTAAGACCTTCATTGCAAAATAGAATTAAATTCTTATCTAGTGAATAAACGTTAAATTAAAAAAACATCTTTAAAACTCACACTTTTGAGTACATTTCTATTTCTTTTTCACTAAATATATTTTATTGCTTAAGCTCTGCCGAAATTATCAAATTTTAATACTTCAATCTTATGGTAGATTTGGCTTTTAAAAATGATTCCTTTTTTCATTTTTAAGAAATATGTCGCATATAAGTGCATAAATTTATCAACAAATGTTACAATGCGAATTAAAGAAATTACAAGTATTTTTAATTTATAAGAAAAAATTGTAAACAGTAATCAAAATTTTTTATTCGTGAATAAGTTATTCTCTGTATTACACATACTTCACCAATAACACATACGTGTCTTTCTTTCTTTCTAATGTCTGAAAGCATTGCAGATCATCTTTGGAATGCTGGGAAGGAACAATCAATAAAGTGATATCAACCTGGTGTTTTCAATTCATAGCCGATAAAAGAAAAGCTTTTAGAAACGTCTACAACTTACTAAAACCCGGAGGAGAGGCAGCGATTCTGTTTGAAGTTGATTCACCCTATCATCAATGTTACCGGCATATCATTGAAAGTCCGAAATGGAGCCTAAACTTCAAAGTACATATCTCTGTGCCTGTGCTAACTTTTGATTTAAATTCTTAATTTATTTGTGAATTTTAAGAAATTGTGTGTTATTCAATTTAATACAAATTCTTATATATATATATGTGTGTGTGTGTGTGTGTGTGTGTGTGTAAAGATTTAACTTAATTCCCATTAATTTCTCATCACAATAATTTTCATTTACTAAATTCGCCCTTTCTCTCCTTTAAAAGATAATGTACATTCTTATTTCTTATTTCCTGATACGATTCTTTTTTTTTTAACTTATTCAATCACGCACGCTTAAAATCTGTAGAATTAGCGTCTTCCCGCAGTCCAGACCTGTAGGGATGATCCCTACCAGACTTTAAGTCTATACTTATATTCCCTGGAAGTTCCTCCATTCAGACCATGTGGTCTCTGACGTTTAATTGAATTTTCCCTCATATAAAAAGCAGAACACAGTAAAAAATGCTCTATCAGAGCTCAACCACTGATCCTCAGTCACAGAAAGTATAATACCGAGCTAAAAGCCAAGTTTTGCTTCAAACATCCTCCACCCGAACTTGAAGGCCGCTCGAAAATAAGTTCCAAAGCGTTCCAAAAACGCTCTCTTCTTGTGCTCTTCCTCTCTCTTGCTCAGACACCCCCCTCTGATGATCATCTGACACTTTTATGGTAGTTTCGCTTTGGCCTTTGGGGGCCGAAGCTCGTCTAAAGTCTGCTATAATATAATAAAAGTATTTCGGCCATGTTTTGAATGTTTCATTAATGTTGAACAAACGCTTAAGTAAATTCAATTTCACATATATATGCGTGTGTGTGTAATGATTTCACTTAAATTTAATTTAATTTCTTAACTTATCCCGTAGTTTGTACGTTCCTCTAAATTTCCTGATACAATTCCTCTTAAACTTTTAATTTATGTAATCACACTCTCTCCTGTTCACGCAAAATCTTCTCAGATCAGCCTTTCCCACTCTCTAAGCTATTAAAAATATTCCCTACTAGGCAATTCGTTTCCGTGTTTCAATGTTCCTGACTATATATTAGTTTTTATCAATAAAATTTACCAATGACATTCCTAATTAATACTAACAAAAGTAAAATATAAAACATGCTTAATAATATCTAAAATTGTAATTCAAGGTGTCTAAACACTAATTATAAGTACTTTCTTTTTTATTTTCAGAATAAGACTCTAGAGTATCCACATATATATTCCGAGAACTCCTCTGACGTATATTACAAACAACTTCTTCAAGAAATGGGTTTTACCATTGTTTTATGCAAGAAGAAACAAAAAACATTTGCATTTCCTTCAGATGAAGATTGCATTGGTACTTCAAGAAAATTAAATTCTTTATGTTAGATAAGAAATACAAACTTATACTTACTAAACTTATGTATTTTTAACAATCTCATTATGGAACTGCTAAATTCCCATTACAATATACTTAAATTTCCATCGACTGATCGATTGATTATAAACGTTTCATTTAGAAGTAACACGAAAGCTTTTAGTGCTGGACGTAATTTTAAATCTAGATCAATCTAGACCCGATCTCTAAGCTTCCACACCACACGACTGGATGGACATTGAGTGTCGACAAGTTAAGCAAATATCGACCCCCTACACGACGGGTTTTTTGTGAAATCAGGTTGGTTTAAAAAACGTCGCACTAGAAGCAGCACGAGGGCTATTGGCGACGGACTTCTTAATTTTGAACCTCAGTCAAGTGACGAGAACGACACCTGAGCTGGCACCTCCCTCTCCTTACTTTCACACCATGCCTTTGGGAGGACTTTGAGCCGCGACAGATTACACGTGCATCAGCCTCGGCTACACGGCACTTCTTTAATGGCATCAAGACTGGTACCTACGACTCGACGAAAACTGCCGCCTACCCGTGTATAAATGAACAGAGTAAACTGTGCCACTATATATAAAACATACGCTACTTACTTTTTTTATTAACCTTAAGAGGCCAATCTATATGGGTTCTGCTATATTTGATTCTTATAAAAATATTGCGCATACTCAGTATAATTTTAATGTAAAACGATCTATTCAACTCGCCTTTTAAAAAATATCTATTTCGTAAGAATATAAAATAAGGAATAACAAAAATTTCATCTTAACTGTTATGAAAATGTGATAATCTTGAAATTTAACAAGTAACACTAAAACATTTTTATTATAAATTTTAAATTATCCGTTATTCTTTGAATAATACATGTATGTGATGCAGTAATGCAATGCCAGTTATGCTAAAGTAGTTAGTTATGAATGGCTCAGTTGTAATTGCGATTATAATAGCATATTAATCAGTTTATTTTATTAACTCTAATAACAGAATTCTTAAGCTTACCAGAATGAAACTCTTGAAACTGTCTTTTAAATAAAAAAGAAAATTAATATCAATATGCATGATTACGTTTCCCCTTCATTTTTAACAAACATTAAGCAACGCCATGTTCAAATTGTAAAATAGTAATTTTGTTATATTAATCTTTCAGGTTTTTTATTATCCGTTTTTTCATTACACAAAAAGGTGCCTGATGAATGTATGGACGAATTCAGAAGTGATTTGTTCCAAAGTTTCTTGCTGTATGGAGGGAGAGAAACAAGCGGACGACCTGTTGCATATTACGGTCTTATGAGTATTCTTATTAGAAAGCCTAACATAACTACTTAACACTCTCAAGAACTTTAGAAGCTTAATTTCAATACTTGTATATAATAACTAAATAAACATTGAACAAATCATAACATTTTCTTTTTAAATTTACACATTAAATTAAAAAGAAATTTTTGTTTTGTTTTGTTATAAACACACACGCAAACAAACAAACAGTTCAAAAGACATTTAGCAGACATTTTTGACAAATTGATTTATGGAAATCATATTTCATTTTTTTTTTCATAAACTATTTAATTTCATTTAAATTCTATACATATTCTGACAATAATCTTAAAAAACTTCAACTCGCGAAACATATGCTTAAAAGTGGTCTAAACATTATACAAATTCATAGATACAACTTATCGTCTCCGTCGGAATACTCTTTTGCTTCTATGTAGCTCAAATGACGTCACTCTAATGACAGATACTATCTGGCTTTTAATAGTTATATCATTTATATTGCACAATATTTTCAATATAAAGCAATTCACAATTTTTTTTAAAAAAAAGAAATTCACGAAATATAAAATAATATAGATTTTCATAAAATAAATGTTAAAGTACTACATAGCTATCATAAGCTTTTCGTTTTTTTTTTGAAAGTTTGCTAATTAGATTCACATAAATTGCAATTGACCGAGCAGGAGTTCCAGTTTATGGTGGACTATGACGTAATTAATCCTTCAAAATCTCCATGAGTTTATCTACCTCATTTGTTCTTCAAGAAAGTTGGAAGTTTGCGACCACGTGCGGGGACTACAGACTTTTAAATACTCACATGATTGCCGGGCATTATCCTATCATGAGAATAGAGCACTTTATTCACATATAAAACAAAAGAAAATATTTTCTAAAATTCGCTAATAGAAAGATTACTTTCAGATCCCAATTGTAGAAGGAATAGAGCAAAAACAGTAATAATAACACCATTTGGGTATTACAAGTTCAATGTAATGAGTTATGGGTTACGAAAAGCCCTACCTGCTTTTCGACATTTCATCAATGAAGTGTTTTCTGGATTCCATATTTAAATGACATTTTAGTAGCATTATCAACATAAAAGGAATCAACAGAGCATTTAAATTGGTCCCCCCTTCGATTAGAACAATATGACCTTCGTATAAATAATGGAAAGTCAATTATGGGGGAGGAACCCTTTGAATTTGAATTTGAACCTTCGATTTTTCTCGAAGGTTCAAAATATCTCCTGGAAAAAAAATGAAACTGAATTATAGATTGTCGAAAAACTTTCCTAAGTTGTGTTCCTCCATTGGTCTACTTAATTTTTATAGGCTATTTATAAAAGATGTTACCCGAAACCAAGCAATACCCCTTGAATATTTAAAAGGTGCCAAGAAAAAAAAGGTAAAAATGAAATTCCGGGGAACTAAGAAACAAATGAAAAATTTGAGCAATTAAAAAATGACCCAGCAAACAACAAAAGTTTCCTAACCTTGAATCATCATTAGCTCCTTTCAGTGATGCTACTGACTTCGCAGTTGGGTCTGTGCTACAACAGTTTGAAGGCAGTTGGAAATCCTTAGCATTCTTTTTAATACTAATGCTTAGAAAGGATGCAGTACCTTCGACATAGAACTGCATGTGTGTTAGCACTTTATATTTCGGTAAAACATTTTAAGCATACCATCTTGAAAAGGGAGACAATTCAAAATGTATAGGGACCATAAAACCATAACATAAGCGTTTCAGCAAAATTACGGAAGGGCTTCGCCTAAACAGTTACATAATTTACAATAGTTGAATATCTCACAATTTTAAACCGATATTCGTCACATTTGTGGGTAAAAAAATTGGTGCAGATTCATTATCCAGGTTGGCGACGAGTGGTCTCTCAGAGCTTCTAGACACGTACCAGCCTCTAGACACGTGTCGGCCATCAGAATACTGCACGCAGAACCTAGACTCGTCTGAAAAGATGTCATTGTCCTAATCCTGTATCCAGCTTTTTGTTCGGTGCACCAGAGTGCCTGTCTCTCTATGTGTTACATTGTTAAGAGAATACGAAGTAATGGTCTCCGAGCTGACAGCCCACAATGCTTCAAACGTCATCGCACCGTATGAGTGGATACTGGGAGTGCTGCAAACATACCCTTTTCCTGACTAATGGTCCGTGATATGGTTATACCGTTTTGTAGAACCGACCTCACAATATGTCTTTGCCCTCGGGCGTTAGTCATTGGAGGGCGGGAAAATCTTGCATGCCGTTCACTATGACCTTCAGCAACCCATTATTTGCATGATAGGGCTTAGATTTCGACCAGTGCGACGGACAATATCACAAAGCGATAATCCACACTCTCGATAGGCTACGATCCATTCTCTATTGAATGCCAACCGTTGCTGGTAATCATTTCTTCTTATTCGAGGCATAACATGACAATCTGAGCAAACTCCGACTTTACTAAGTGCTTTCCGAATGAGAAATCCACTACACAACTTTTCTTTTATGCAGTGCTTCAGGTGTCGGTTCTCCTTTCTGCGTCGTCTAAATGCGCTGAAATAATACTAATCATTTACATATCTTAACCTATCTTACTTTCATGTGATTTTGACGTTCGTCATATCATTCATTCCTGGTGTTATAATTTTAATGACTAGCAGTGTAATTTAAATAGTTTACCCGAATTTTTTAAGTTTTTTTTTTTTTTTGAAATATATATAGTTATTGATAATCTTAACTTTTCTACTTAGATTTAGGCATTTTTCTTAATATCTTTCGCCAAGTCTCAACTCGTAAGATATCTAACAGTCGAAAAAGAGCAAAATCATATCTTCTAAAAGCTTTCTAAAAAAAATCAGATTTGTATTGCTGATAACACTGAAATTGTATGGTGCCTATATTTAGGATGCCACAAAAGTCGAGGTAAGAAACAGTGAAAGAAATAGCTATTGAGAGAAGGGAGGAACTTCCTGTTTTCACGAACAAAGAAACACGTCGAAAAAAGACTCTGAGGGTATACTCTAGATAACAGCAATAAATATCAAATGAAATAAATTGACAATAATCCACGTTTGATACTATTTGGGCTCTAAACAAACCATTCTCGAGGAAATGTGAATGATTTTTACAGACACCCTTGAACTTCCGCATTTGATCTCTAATCTGGTTGAACTTCTGGTGACACAGAACTTCGATTCTACAAATAAAAATACATTTATTCGGGTTCTCTGCTTTTTCTATGCTGCATATTGTTTTCATTTCCATTGTATTGTTTTAATTTTTAAATTAAAATGGTAAATTGAATAAAATGGTTGAAAGCTGTAAGAATATCACTCTGCTTGTGCTTGTTTTAATGTTTGTGTCGTTCTTGATATTAGTATTATGGTGATGCGTTGATGGTAAGTTTGTGACTATGGGCTATTTGTGATTTTTTTCTTCACTAACCTTGAGGATTTTAATCGAGGTTGACTGCATGAAATAACAATTTCTTTCCAAACAAAAAGAAACTTGATTATGTCAATTAGATGCAGATGGAAATAAAGTGAAATGGTTCAGATATAATGATATATTAGTAAAGTGAGATTTGGAAAAGAAAGAGAGAGCGAGGTAGTGGTTAACTCCTACCATAGTTCTGATAGGAGGCCGATAATATCAAGAGTTACAGTTACCGGTTATGTGTTGCCGTGGAGGACTTATCGGAGAAAGCAATTTCAACTGGAAGGACTTGGTAAGAATATTTAATTGCAGAGACATTTAAATTGGTTGGCAAGCCATACAGTCCAAAGAGAACCATAATATATTATATTATAGTAATTGATAAATAAATAGGAAAGTTGCATTAGACTTATGTGTCATTGGAGCTCTTATTGGCTTTTAGAGTTAGTTACATTTAAATGAACTATGGCTCAAGGGTTGGATAGAAGTAACCATTCGTTACAAGTTATTCGTATATCAATCTGCTTGAGTTTCCTGGACTTTAGTATTATAATTGTTGTAAGTCATTTTAAGTTAAAATTATTAACAGGAGTATGAATATTTTAAATTAATTTTTATGATTACAATAGCATATTTAGGTCTAAATGAATGTTCCCTATAGTTGAATTTCTTTTTTTTTTCTTCTTATTTCTCATTATTAATTTTTGGTTTTATACCATTTTGCTATAATGTAATTGACTGAAATGTGATGATGGATCCGTAATATATACTAGTATAAACACATATTATTACATTCAAAAAAATGGAACAGTATTATAATTACATTATCTGTTCTCTAACTTTCCTATGACTTTAAAGTTTGATTTTTAAATAGTATGTAATTTTTCTTAATGGGATTTGACTGTATTAAATTAATATTCTGTTTGATTAATTAACTGTATTAAATTAATGTTTGATTTTATTAAATTAATATATATGTATGTGTATGTGTGTGTGTAATGTAATGACTCAATTCAAATGTGTAATGATTTCACATAAAGATAATTTCAAGTTTTTAATTTTTCCCTACTCTATAATTCAAAAGTAAAGAGTTTATTCTTATTTTCTGATACAATTCCTAATTATCCTTTCGTTTATGCGATCACGCGCTCCTAAAATCTGATGAATCTGTTTTTCTCTACATGGCATACCAGAAGTGATAATTGCTACTAGGCTTTTTGAGGTCATCAAATTCCCCCAGAATTCCTTCATCTTATACCAAGTGAGAGCCGCATGATCTGGAGAAATCCGAAGAAAAGATAAAATATGAAGAATTTGAAGGAAAGATAAAATATGAAGAATTACGTCTAGGAACGAATTACGTCTACGAAATAAGAAGAGCTACGTCTCTTACAATATCCATTTTAATGATGTATATTTATCACCTCTCTTTCTCATCAACAGGAATAAATAATCTTAAATGACAAGTGTTCTCATTACAATCATGGTAATAAATATCCCATTTTCAATTATATATATATATATATATATATATATATATATATATATATATATATATATGTGTGTGTGTGTGTGTGTTTATTTCATATCAATTTTACGTTTTTAAATTGGAAAGTCGATATTCATTGATAAGTTCAGTACACTTGGCACTGAAAAACTTTAGTGCCTTGGTCCTGCTCAGAGAGAATTTATCTCAGGTATTTAAATTATGTGATGGTGAAGAGATATTGAAATTCAGAATCTGTGGGTAGTGATTCAAATTCTTCAGCTTTTCAAATATCAAAACGCTTAATAGAATAAAAGAATTTCTTACTTTAACATTTATTCTACTACAGAATCACAAATACACTGCTCAAAAAATTAGAAAAGCAAGAAAAGAAATTAAAAAACAATACGAGGCAATCATGCAGGGGCATAAAATGAAGAGTACACATTTAACAAAACGATGCACAGAAAAAAAAGATGCATAAAAAAGAAATTGTTTGAGAGCTTTAATTATTTGAAAAAAATGGAAAGAACACGAAAAGATGCTTCAGGGTAACGATTTGGTTATAAGTAAATGACAAAATTAATTATTGTTTCGAAATGATGAAAATAAGTATGGTGTGTTGTTCTCTCGAATAGCTAAGGTTACTACATACCTGTTTCGCATGGGTGCGATGATATTTTCAGTGGCTTTGGGGAACACTGCTCCAATCCTGAAGAAATACAATCTCCAAGTTCCAAACAGTAAATGCAGGCCTTGGTCTCGCTACTGTGTGTTGTTTGAGTTCGTCCAAACATGGTCAATAGGTCAGAAGCACAAGCTGGTCACTCCATACGCTGTACTGTTTCAGCTTCAATCATGTTCCGCAAGACGAGCTGTGTGCCGCTTAGCATTATCATCCATTGAAAGAAATGAATCATTAATGGCTACTGCGTAAGGTACGACGTGAGGTCTCAGTATATCATTTGCATACCTTTGGCAATCAAATCGCAATTCCAAATTATATGCAGGTCATTACGTCAGCTTATACTGATTCCAGCCCATACCATCAAATCACAGAGGATGTGATTTGATGGTATGGACTGGACCATACACGTCTGGAGTCACATTCTAAACAGAATCGGGACTTGTCCATAAGCAAAACGGTTCTCCAATCACTCTGCACCCAATCTCAATGCTCAGCAGCCCATTTTCTTCGGGCCTCACGGTGTCTTGCTGTCAACGGAATGCACACAATTTGCCTACATGTCTATAGACCATATGACTGAAGTTTATTTCGGATTGCTCGGTTTGAGACCCTTCGTTCTGTTACCAAAAAAATCTGTCTCTGAATCTGAGTCGTATAGGCTGTTCTGTCATAACGAGCTGTTAACAGGATATATCGGTCAACATTAGCTGTAGTAGCAAATGGACAACCTTGTCCAACTCCATGTCGAACATGCTCTGTTTCTTGAAATCGATTTTACAGCTTTGAAATAATACTTCTTGGTGCTCCAACGGTTTTTGCTACGCTTCTTTGTATTTGTACATAATCAAGTCTCCTAAGGTTGACCAACTTAATTTCATGCTGGGACATCGAAAAAAGAAGCTTCTCGAAATCACGATTTCTGCATTTTTATCCTTTTTCTGGTATTTGACGTTATGGTCATTAATTTGCGTATGAAATTTTCATTTTCTGAATTTTTCTTTGCTTTAAGTAATGGATGTTTTATTTGACGTTTGTTATCGAAATAAGCAATCGCATGTTTACATTAAAACCCAGTGTCCTCCTAATTTTTTAGAAGTGTAGTTTAAACTAATCTCAAGGGGGAAATAAAAGTAACATTTTGATTTTATCGCATCCTTCATAATTACAAGGTTAATTACTAAAAATGAGGAGGATTAATGAGAGATGAACATTTAATTTCCCATCAATTTTCTATTTAGGTTTTTTAAAAAAAAAAAAAAACTAATTGTTCTCTAAATATGTAGTTCGTTTCTTACAATCACTTTCTAACATTCTGAAACTCTTATTAATTCAAATAAAGCACAATTTTCGTTTGGCTATGTATATATATATATATATATATATACATACACACACCCAACTCTTTTTTTACACGATTTTGAAATAACATGGTTCACCAAAATACTTTTTTAAACAGATTTTTTTGTCCTAGCACAATCCCCTCCCCAATTTTTAATTCTAATTATGACAGTATAATACAGAAGATGGTCGGCTTATGCCCGCACATGTGTGGGTGACGTTTAAATATATTTTAGACTCAGTGGAAGAAAGAAATTTGACTGTTGTGAAAGCACGGAGAAAGTTTACGATTATGGATTGTGTAACACATGCGTCTTTTGCCATCAAACTGTTGCGCAAATAGCCTTTAAATGCTTGTTGGGGAAAAAAACTGCCAGCATGCGTCAAAAGTGAAAGTTTCGTAGTACAAAAATCAGTTATTTGTTCTGAAATTATACCTCTATCAAATGCAATTGCTGGCTTTAACAACATGCAATCAGCTGACATTTAAGAATTGATGCTATAGAGTCCTTTGGTTGAGAACGATTTGCTCGAATTTATGACAGTTTATGAATTCAAGACGTCGATAATCACGAAATCGAAAGTGCAGTTCAGCAATTAACAGCTGATTTAATTCGCCAGGACTTGAAATTGGCTACAAATATGGAACAACATTTTCTTATTCATGATCCTGACCAAGAACTTGCATTAAAATTTCAATGCAATCTTACGTTTCATGTAGTAGGATATCAAGAATTATATTTGCAACTTCAGAAACCAAACAAATAGACTTTGTAACAACAACAACCGAACGAAATTCTTCATTTGAATCAAATCCGATAGTTGTGCTAGACATATTGACACATCTACTGATGATAGCATTTTTGAGCCAGTTCGTAATAAACGTGCACGTTTGTTATCGGGTAACGATGAATAGTTGTTAGTAGTTTTATTCCTAATTTAAATTTGAAATTTTATATATTGTATGTACCTATAGATTGAATTTTCAATGCATACAAACTTTAATTTTTTTTGTAATAAAAATACGTCATCGTGTGTGACGTAACTACAATTGGACGACTACCACATTGGAATGTTAATTGCTCTGTTTGGCGATCTTGGCACGTTTCGAAAAAACCTTCAACCCCTCTAAGTAAAGATTCCCCCTAATAGTCAATCTACTGGGGATTAAAGTCCGTAAGGATTAGGCACCCCAATAAGTATTTTTCCGCTTTCATTTAACATTTTTTGGCCTCGTCAAGACACAGTGCAGCTGAAAATTACGGGGGATGAATCAGCTTGAAGGCTTTTAGAAAATGCTGTTCCTTGGGGAGGGGGCGGAGGGGAAGCAAGCCAATCTCTTTTAGAAAAGACGTTCCTTCGGCAAACCCCCCCCCCCCCCCCCCCCGTGTTAGAATGACCAGATGTAAATATTCGGGCCAGTCTCTTGCTTTCTTATGGAACGGATGCATTGGATCTCGTTGGAAAACTCTAACCCTAACATGGCCACCAAAGCCATGGAGACAGCTATGCCGGAGAGCAACTTGTCAACTACGTGAAGCCATCAAACTCCTGACTAAGAAGATCACACTCCTTAACAGGAGACTGGACTATACTAAAGGACTTATAGGTATTCAAATTGAACATGGTACTCCTGCGGATGACCCAGCACTACTGGACTTACTAGCGCAACGAAATGCACTTTAAGAGTAAATATCCAGAACAACAGGTGAGCTTAAATTTATTTATACTTGCCCAATTAATGGTAGTAACATTGTTTCAAATATTATTAATGACAGTAACTTTATTTCAAAAGTTTATGAAGAAATAGTTATTCCAACCAAAATAAATCTCCGCAAAAGATCTGCGGAACCAAGCTTAAGCAATAATAAGACTAAGCCTAACGATGTACAACAAAAACCTAGCAAAGCTCCTAAAGTACTATGTAAAACTGATGATGATGGATTCATAGCACCATCTAAAACGACTAAGAATAATACTAGCAAAAGCTTAAATAAACCTACACCTATTAAAACGAACAATAGTTTCAACGCGCTCGCGGCAGTAGATACCGAGGAAGAGGACGCTGTCCCCTCCCCCCACAACCACCAAAGATCCAACCGATCATGCTTCGGTTGACACAAAACTATAATTTATAAATTCAAGCAGAAACCGAGATTACCCAAAATCTGTCAGCAAACTTTAGGGCCAATATATCAAGATATCTCCTAAGACTGAAAATGATCACAGGGGAACTACTATCCTCCTCACTAATATGAAAGCTGAATATTTTATAATCCAACCGATAAATGAAAAACCTTTGAAAGTCTGTATTAAAGACCTACCCATGTATGCTGAAATAGATGAAATCAAAGAGGACCTGAAAAACCAGGGCATCAAAGTCGACAAAATAGTGCAGCTTAGGCAGCTAAAAACAAAGCACCCACTACCTATCTTCATAGTGGAAGTCAGAAGAGACGACAAAGCACTTGACATATACAAAGTGCAACAATTACTTACATATCCGTAAAAATAGTTCCCTTCAAAAGAAAACAAGCCATCACGCAATGCTATAATTGCAATCACTTTCATCACTCGTCTCAGAACTGCCGAATGAATGCAAGATCTCTAAAATGCGGACAAAACCATCGCACAGGCGAGTGCGAAATCAAAGAAAGAATCGAGCACCCAATTTGCATAAATTGCAAAGCTGAACATATGGCATCCTAGAGAGGCTGCCCCCTATTCCCGAAAAGAAAACTCAAAAAAGGCGAAGCAGCCCAAAAAATTCTAGACAGAAACATCACAGCAACCAGACCAGTTACTGAAAACCTTCTTTTTTGGAATGTTTGTAGTAATCAAATCCCTCAAGAGATGGCGCCAAAAACGGTGCAAAATACAACCAAAGCTTTCAGTCATTTTGAACCGACAACCCCCCCCCTCAATCCACCAACCATTATTAATAATAATAACCCAAACAGCTTTAACTTCCTCACAGCAATAAATGAATTACAAAATTTATTTAACAAATTTCCCAACCTTTTTGAAGCTCTAAATAACATGTCTAAAGTAAACAACAATCTAGACAAACTTAATATACTCATCACAGGTGTAGTTAGAATTCAACCCTCAACATGCAAATAAATTACACCCTCCACGGTCTCAAACTGGCTATTAAACTAAATTATCTACTGCCGCCAACCCAACTTAAAAATTAAATTTTTTTTTCAACTTGTTCAAATAAAAAATAACACAATATCAACACCACTTTTTTAAATAACTAAGATATTCTAAATACTTCTTTCAATTACCTAACAATAAAACCAAAACATTTCTTTAACAGTAGGTTACTATTGCTCATTTAATTAATTTAATTTTTCATGTTCATGATTTAATTTTTGAACTCCTGGGCAAGTGAAACAACCAAAGTTCTGTCTCACCCATAACTAATAGCCAATCTACTGGGGATTAAAGTCCGTAAGGACTAGGCACCCCAATAAGTGTTTTTCGGCTTATTATGCAAATATTCCAGGAGTTCTTAACTTTCCGGATTTTTATACCCTATCTCACTGAAAATCTATTGAGAATCTGAATTTTGGGTCATATATTTGCCCAGAAGTAAATTAACATTAATAATATATAATATTAAAAATAATAATAACTTAAAAATACAAAGATATAATTGAAGGAATTTTGTAGGAATTTCTCAAACATAAAATCAGTCGATAATGAATGTAATCTTCAATATAGTCACTCCTTCTTCTTGGTACTTCATATTCTTTTTTAAAATTAAGCTAAAGCTCTTAAAATCATAAGTATTAAAAAAACAACGCTGCCAATAAATTTTATCATTAGTTTTTCATTTATATTGGGGAAAACAGTTTGATGAATGAAACTGATATTTAAGCTCAACAAATGGAGGACTTGATATTAAAAATGCTATTGTTTGTGCAATTAATTGATAAATATACAAAATGATATTTTTAAAAATCGCTTCTGTAAAAGATGCAAAAATATAACAATAATATTGGTTGATAAGGAACAAATAGTAGTTTGTTTATTTTTAACTATTATTTTTATCTAATGTTTAATATATGTATTTTTTCAGAAAAGAAGTGAAAAAAGCTTCTATAAGCACTTTTTTTCCCTGCTACGATACTCAGGTAAAAAGAATTTTGGTTTGGTTTTATTATCGTCGCACTAGAAGCAACACGAGGGCTGTCGGCGAGGGACCCCGGTCAAGTTAAGGGAACGACACATGCGCTGGCAACCCACTCTCATAACTTCCACACCACGCCAACGTGAAGACTTTGAACTCCCTCAGATTTAACGTGCATCAGCCCCGGCTACACGGCGGGTCTTTAGTATCATCAAGGCTTGGACCAGCGTCTCGAAGAAAACTGCCAGCCGCGAATCCATGACCATGACCACTAGGCTATTGAGGCCACATGTTTCCACCGAGTAACTTTTTTTAATGATTAAAGATGTGGAAGTAAAGATAATAAGATGGTTACACAACATGTTTTATACAAATTGCTTATTTATTATTCCCATTTTTAGCAGCTGAGATGGAATAAAATTTAGTTTTTTTTCCCCTAAAAAAACAGTCCTCGACCTCAAGTATATAGAAGTGAAAAAAAAAAAAAAAAAAAACTGCACAAAAAAAAATCACATTTGTTTATTAAATAATCCTACTTTCAATAAACTCAAAACTATTTACAGATTTACTAAAAGTATTTTATTTAGGCTCTTAAATGCCTTTTTGGCATGAAAAGAAAATCACACCTTTGAAAATCTTAGAAAACGTGATAACAAAACACAATGTAAATATAGGGTTTAATTAATTTCTCCCAATTTGACAATAATTTTATACAAATCGTCTCAATTAGAATATTTCGAATTTGTCTCAGTGGTGATAAAGTGTTTTGTCTCTTATATGAAATGGGTACAATTACATTCTTATTTTCGATATTAAAATAACAGTAATTGATTTAATAGCACAAATTCTTCCCTATTAATACTTTACTCAGAATATAAATTATAGTTTTGAATATGGAAGAAAATCCAGCCATTGGTTTTGTGACTTCTTAATTCAAATGTTCACTCGTTTTAATCAAATATGTCATTTCTTTTATCAGACTCTGAAGAAACTATGCATTAATCGTATTGGTAAGAGAAAATTTTAAGGAAGAAAACTGAGAAAATCTAGAGAAACAAAAGTTTAGCTGAAAATTTTTAAATTTTAATTACAACACAGCTCTGAAACACTTTCTGAAGCATTAAAAACTGTACAAAAAAGTAGGAAGTAAATTATATTTATGAGAACAAACTTTTTAAATTAATATAAGTGTTTAACTGTAATTGCTCTTTGTTTTAACTATCTACTTTTCAATATATGATTTTAGAAAAATCAGCCTCTTTCTGTCTTTAAATTGTACATATGCGAGTATGCTATTTGCCATTCAATATTAAACTAAGTTTGGATATAATTTATTATTTTTCGTGAATATTTTTTTTTAAACAGCTGTGATTTCCCTGGCTGTTATCTATTTCGTTCCGTTTATCAACCATTTAGGGGTGGGGATATTTTTTCATTTGGAAAATTTATAAGCTGCTTGAAGGTGTTTGTCTTAGCTATCATAATTTTTTTTAAAAAAAATTTAATATTCCTTAACTGTACAATTTTCATTTTAGCAGTTCCTAATTGAATTTTACCGATTCCGATTCCTGTGGGGTATAAGAATATTAAAAGAAGACATTTTTTTAAAAAAAAAAAAAAAAGAAAGAAAGAATATGTATCACTATGTGAGCCATATTTTTGAAATTATTCCAATTTCAAAATGCAACTTATTTTTGTAAATAATCAAATGCAGGAAGCATAAGAAACAGAAAGCAAAGTTAATATAATGCATTAATAACAAAATAAAATTTAACAAAACCTTTGGTCAATTTTTTCAAATTTGGTGTAACATTTATTAAAGCCGTTTGTAAAAGTTCTGTAAGATGATTATTTAAATATAAGTGATATTTCGGTTCCATGAATTTTATTGTGTTGTAAAGATTTACAGCAATAAGTTGTGCCCAAAATTGAAATCAGACTGTTATTGATTGATTAATTGTTTCATTAACTTCACTCTGAAAAGCAATAAGAAAGTTTTTTCCGACGGACCTCGTAATTTAGAACTTTGATCAAGTGACGAGGTTGACAATTGAACTC
Organism: Nephila pilipes; assembly: GCA_019974015.1. Classification (NCBI taxonomy): domain Eukaryota; kingdom Metazoa; phylum Arthropoda; class Arachnida; order Araneae; family Nephilidae; genus Nephila; species Nephila pilipes. The sequence continues at coordinate 625,203 of BMAW01069391.1, forward strand.
GGTCCCACTGACCAAATTTCCACACTACGCCAACTTGAGGACATTGAGTCTCGACAAATTTAACATGCATCAGACCAAAATCTGCAGGGGAGACTGGAGGTTAAACTTTACCCTTGAGGGTTTGCGATTCTGTGATTTAAAGTTGAGTTTACAAGGAACTGCAATAAATGCAATTTTTAATGATAAGAATAAATAATTAATTGATTAGTTTACCTCATACATACTTCATTATTTGGAAATAAATTTTTAACTTCTGATTTATGTTTAATCTTTCTATTAGTGGTTTTAGAAGATATGCAAGTTGTATAAAAATGTTATCGAGGAAAGTTTTATAAATTTAACAAGTAGTTTTTATCATAAAGCTTTCAAAATCTTCTTTAACTTAGATTGTATAAAATCGGATAATTTCATATTTTCATAAAGCAAAAGAAAACAAATATTACCAATACATATAAAACCATACTTACAAATAGTTCAGTTCAATATTTCTATTATCAATTAGAACTATGAAACTACTTTAAAATTTATTTGTAAGTTATAATGCAATTTGCGAATAATTCACACACAAGTAAGTATCTGAAATTTGTTTGAACAGTACAGAAATGTATTAAAATTATTTACTAATATTAGGAATATTGAAGGACAATTTTTGTGATTTTACATAAACACAATATGTTCAATTTATGTTCCAGTGCATTACCTAAATTTAAAAAGAATGTGTGCTTTAATTATTACACTGACAAATGGTGTCTTTTAACAAAATTGAGCTGAGCTATTTTGTAAAATTATAAGAAAATAACTATGTTCACCATGGACACACATAAAACATGCTGATTTTAAAAAAGATTTGGAATTGTAAATGCGTGACATTTAGAAAAATTAATAGCAAAGAAAAAAAATCCAAAAATTTTAAAGGGGAATGAAATAATATGGCGCACTTTGTGAAGGAAAGTTAAAATAATGCGCTAAACAATACAGCGGGAACTATGACAGACATTTGTCATAAATTTATAAAAGTTCTAAAATTAAAATAAGGTGATAAAAATTTTCTTAAAAAATATTCTGTCATTTTTAGGGTACCGTTCCCTCATTACTTTGCATGAATAAGTAATTCAAAAATGGAAGAAATTTATTTTGAAACAGCATTCACTTCATCCTTGTTTGATAATTTCTTTACATAATAGCGGTGAAAAAATAAACCTTTATCATAAGTTTTAATTACTTCGCAAAATACTATATCCGCAAGAAAAAAAGAATATTTTTTAGTTATACTCTAATAACAGTACTCGAAAAAAAAAGGGGGGGGGTAACAGAATTTAAACATATACTGAATGAAGTATTAGAAAATATAACATACTATACTCAGTAGAATAAATGTTGAATTTATTCGAACTGATCAAAATTAATTAAAAAAGGAAAAAAACTTTAGAAAACATGAGCTGTTATACAGTAGCTTATTTGCATGTTAACAACAGTTTATTTATTACCGTGTATTCCTTTGTTTGTATTCATTTATGAAATGCTTGAAAATATTTTAAGACTTTTTTTTAATTGATATTCAACCTATAGATATGCAAATTCTTAAAAACTCGAGAGAAATTGAAAAATTAAAACAGAAACTAGCAATGCCTACATTCTCTCCCCCCCCCCTTTGTTTTTCTCTTTTACAATCTTTAAAAAACAAGTTTTTATACGTGAAATGGAATTTTTAAATACAAGAAATATACAATACTAAATATATAATTCATAGTAAGAGGCCAATTTTTGTGTGCGCTTTCATTGTTTATTTTAATTCTAAAATTCTGCTGAGTGTGGTGAATTTCTCGACTTTACCACCACTACAGAAGTTGCTTTCAAATAAAATATTCTGCTTCGTTTTTTCTTAAGTTTAAAACTAAAAATGATATACTGTCATACTTGGTTGTTAGAATACTGCTGTGAAAAAACTCGCATTTTCTTTTCTTTCGATACTAACATTAGAGAGTTAAAACTCATGCGACAGATAAAACGTCAATAAATCTCGTTAGTGTTCGACCATTCTAAGCCTATCTATCTGAATCTTAAGTCTTTGAATACGAAATGTGTTTAAGGATTAGTTTTCAAGAAGTATCGGGTACAATCTTTTACAGAAAAGTTACAAGTCGTAACAAACCTTATACAAAGGGAGCCGAGATAATTGCTTTCAGGGGCAATATTTCTTCGCAAATGTCGCATTCATTCTCGATTTCCGTACGATTATACATCATTCTTGATTTTATTAACGTTATACGTGACGGCAATTCCTTTCTTACAAAGTCGACGTGGGTGTCCAGCTTATATCTCCATAAAACCTAAAATTTTTAAATATATGTTTGGGATTTAAAAAATTTTTTTTTGACAGTGTGTGTTTCAGTCGGTTCGTGAGAGAGAAACTTTTCAAAGTTGATTAAAAGCTATATTTTATCAACAATGAATCAAGTGAAATGGTTCTGCAACCATTTTCATTAAAAATGTAGCACTTAAAAAAATTAATTTTGTTGAAGTCATAAAAAATTTCAGGGTCAAAGCTCGCACAAAAATAGTTTTAATTTTTTAGTGACAGAAAGGATAAAAACATTTTGTAAAACATCAAAAATAACAGATTTATAAGCTTCATTAAGTATATGTTTGTCTGCTAGATATAAATTGAACCTATTTTCTTTAGACTAAAATGTTTTTGTTTTCCAGGTCACTTCAACTAATTAATTTTTATTCAATAAATGTTTATTATATATTTGAGATGAAATTTTTATGGAATTAATTCTAATAAGGGGAGCTCAAGAAGTTTTCCACACGGATTCTCAATATTTGTAGGTTCTCTTCTAACATTATTCACTTCGTGATAAGAGAAATGTTACCCTAAGAACTGAATTCAAAATCATATTTTCTTCCTTTACTTATTTTCCTTATCACTTTTTTCTTTTTCTTTTCGAAACTCAAAAATCTGAGTATTAATCATAGAATTTAAGCAATTTTTTTTTATCTAACACACACAAAACATGCTATTGTTATTGAAATTATATATGAAAAACAAAAGATTCAATTCATCACGAAAAACTTTTTATATAGAAAAGTTATACTTATCAATTATTTTACTTCTTTTGAGGAAGTTATACATCTTTTTAACTACTATTTGATAAGAAGCCATTACTAATGGATTAGTAATATAAATATCAAAAAAGCACAGCTGATTTTTTTTAAAAAATATATATTTGTTGACTTTTAGACAATCGATGCTTGTAAAGAATTTTTAAACAAACATATATTTAGTGTACATTTTCTCTTTATTAGCGTATAATAAGTGTGTTACTTCACAGATATTTATTTTGAGTTTCAGATAACAGGTCAATTGAAAAGTCCCCGGCCTGACACATAGATGGCACTACTAGAATTAAATCCATATGTTTTTTAGTTACACTTAAAGTTTGTACCAGTTAAGTCTTTCAAGAAATGGTCATAATAAAACCATTCAAAAGATATAGATTATGAGTTAGTTTTTAATCCAAAGATGGAAAAAAGAAAAAGAAAGAAAAGAAGAGATCATTGAATGCTTATGAAGTGATAGAATTTAATTAAATCCTGATTTTCTTCAACAATTGATTGATTAGTTTCATTAAGCACTAAAAAAGCAAACAAAGACCATCTGGTCAGGCCTCCCAATTTTGAACCTCGGTCAGTAGAGCGAAGACCATCCCCTTCTAACTCCACCATTCAACGGAGAGGACTTGATGCTGACATGATTTAACTGCACAGCGTCTCGACTTGCTATGGGCTCACATGACATTAACTCACGATGAACTGGTTTTGTTGTTGAATTGGGATAGATCAATTGAAGTCCCTGGGCTCACTATAGTAAAAATACTTTTTGCAAAATGGTTTTTATTCAACATAATCTCTAAGGATAATTTAAGATTTATAGTTGTCTCCAACTTTCAGATATCATTTTTGTAGTAATGATTTGTCCTTTTGTTTCAAAATAGACCTCTGGTGACCACTTCTTCATTGACAAAATTTCTTCCCATGAGACTTTTGAGATCTGAGAACAGGAAATAGTCGCTGGGGCCAGACCTGAGAATACGGTGGACTAAAGCAATTCGAAGTCCATCCCATGCATTTTGCCATCGTTTTCAGTGACCGTGACACGGTGATTGTCTGGTGAAGCAGCATCTTTTTCTTCAGGCTGCTGGCGATTTCCGTCCTTTCCATATGGTCCACACCCAAGCATGTGTAATAATGTCTGTTGATGGTCTTCCTTTTTCAGAAGTCACGAAAATTTTTCCATGCATCCCAAAATATGACATAACCTTGCCAGCCGACTGTTGCTTTTCCCACGCTTGAGCACCATCATGTGCAGTCCACTGTCGATTGACTTCGGAGGAAATGATGAGCCATGCTCATCCATTGTCACATATCGACTCAAAACTCGGGTTTATTGCTTGATCATCTTCAAACAATTGTCTGAATCAATAACTCGGTCGTTGTTTTAGGTCAAGTTATCGCGCGGCAACTCCACTTTGCAATTGAGCTTTCACCCAATATCGTGAATCGATATGATGTCGTTCAGTTGATATCTTGGCTTCATTCAATTTCACTGATGGTCATTCAAATCATTTTGTTGGGATTTTTACTGTTTTGCCGAAAATAACCTCTTTGGGCATCCACTGCGTTCACAACGTCTTGGTGCCCATTTCACTCAGTCTAAACTGCTTAGCTACCTTGATGTCATCCTGGGGCAGTGTCCAAAACTCCGGTATCAAGCCAAGTTTTGTTTCAACTCAATATTTTTCCTCAGCAATATTTTGTCAATACACGAATTTCCTTTATTCATTTTTCACAACAAAAGTTGCTCACTCAAATGCTATAATTCAAACTAATGACAGCCACCAAATTTATACAAGCATCACTTGAGGGCTA
>BMAW01069391.1:633642-648759 GCA_019974015.1 Nephila pilipes
AAGTGAAATAATTATAATAATTTTTCCCAATTATTGCATATGAATAGAATAATTTACTGCACGAAAATTCTAATTATGGTACTAAGAATGATACAAGGAAATTGTAGGAAAGAACATGGCTTCTATTTTCAGAACATGTTTTCAAAAGTTTCTTGAATTGAAAACGGATATTTAATTACAATGCGGCTTTCAGAGAGAACCCCTGAAAAAGGGAGAATCAAACCTCTCCATTGCCCAGCAGGGGACCAACACTCTATCTGGTCCTGTTGTCAAACAACACTTAGAACAGCCAATCATTGACAGGAAAGGGGGTAAGCAATGTCGTTAAAACCTCACCACTTTTCTTCTCGAAAGTATCCATCTCCCAGCTGGCAAATTGGTAGTTTCGCCTGAAGACAAATCCATACTATTCCAGTGGTTCCCAATTCATTCAATCTTTGGAAACCTTTGTAAACTTCGATTTCCAACGGCTACTTATCCCTTTTAAAACCAGGACTAATTCTAAATAAGAGATAAAAATATATGGATTTCCTGTCACTCTTGTGAAGAAGTGGAGGCGCCCGTTTTGGGAACAACTGAACTAAGCAATGAGAAAAATATGAAAATTCCTAAATACTCCCAAAGAAGGGCTCACGGATTCAAGAACAGTGATTAATTTGAAGAAATCTCTGGGAAATATGGATGTATTGACTCTTCCCACCCCCTAATTTTTTTTTATAAATATGTTTTCGATTTAGAGATAAATTTAGAGATAAATCTTCATCGAATCTATATCGGTGGGGTTCATTACCTCGACTTTTATTTAGGTGATAAACTAATCTATTTGAAAAACATTAAATATATACAAGAGATATTTCGGAGTAAAATTCGTCTCTTAGCTTATTGTTAATTGATAGATTTTTTCCACTATCATTAAATAATAGTCCTACTTTATAAGCAAGTACGCAGCCTTCGTTCTGACGACAGAAGTAATGTTTTTACAACTGTAGGAAAACGCGAAAACCCAATTATATAGCACAGACAATATTCTCAAATCTATATTATAAATTTAGATTTGCCTATTTTACTACGAAAAAAATCATAGCCTCTAATGCTATCCTAATAATTAACATTTTTATTTCTCAGTGCCCTCACAGTTAAAGAAAACAGAATTGCATTTCCGCATATCTCTTTCAGACAGTTTTTCTCTCCTTATTTTCTTCTTCCTTCACCAATTTTACCCTTATCGGTATGTTTATGTATAAATCTTTTACCCTTATATGTATGCCTTTGTATTTTTCTTTGATATTTAATTATCTAATTTTTGTGGTTTTGATTGATTGTTTCATTAACGATGTACGAATAATCAACACTTGGGCTATTTGCGATAGATATCATTATTTCGAACATCGGTCAAATGACGAGGACGACACTTGAACTAGAATTCCACTCATCAAACTTCCACACCTCGCCAGTGCAAAAACTAGGAGTATCATCAGATTTAAAGTGCAGTTGCCCCACTTTTCAGTGGATCTTTAGAGAAATATAGACTAGAGAACCCATGATTTGAGGAAAACAAGGCTGACTGGTCAGGAGATTGCGATTATTACAACTCGGCTATCGTGGCCAATTTTGGTAGTAATCGAGTCATGATTACATCAAAAATCTTACTTATCAAACAATGGAGTGTGCTTCGTATTAAATGAAATTAACCTCAAACTCCTAAGACAGTGCGCTACTGAAATTAAGAAAAAGAGATTCACTCTAGCGTCATGCTTGTCACTGAACCGTAATTCAGGAATACGGTATACATATCTTACAGATCTCGCCTAGTTTTTACAGGGATTTTAATTTAAGCCAATCCAATTTGGAATTTACGTATGTGTTTAATTCGAAAACAGGCATATAACAATTTTAAAAAAATAATATAATCTTTAATAAATAGACTTGACACATTGAAATAAAATCGATTATTCAGATTATAAAAAAATTCAAAAATCTCTCTTTTAATTTTATATTATATTAAGTTTAAAGCATTCACAAATTGACACTTTTTTTTACAGTAAATAAGTGAAGTTATTAATCTAAATGATTATCATGTAAATGATTAAAAACAGATTCAAGTGTTTTATGTATATAATCAGCCATTTTGAAATTTTAGGTTGTAAATTTAATTCACTAAGTTGATTCTTGTTATGAATCCACTGTGTAAGCCTCCCAAAATTATTAGTGTAAGATATTTGTATTTTACTTAATGGCAACAGGTGGCGCCGCAGTAGTAGCGCGCGTAGTATATTGGATTACTCAGGCGCGAGACGCCATGTTTTTGTCTTGTTATCATTTCAATAGTTAAAGTGTGTCTGTAAATAAAATTTCTATAGTTTTGGCAATACGACGTAATTATTGAACCCTGGCGTTTTAAGTATTCAACAATTCTATTTATTGAATGCACCTAAATACTCTACAAAAAAACAATAATCAATTATTTAAAATGATTTAAATGGTACCCTGAGATTTAATATATGTTCCCGGTTCTTCTGAGCTTATCAAAACCATATTATTTGAAGGATCCATCATATCTATAGGATAGAATAAACTTTAGTTTTATAGATTATTCGACTCTGTGAATGAGAGAACAGTGCAACGCTTTAATATTTAAAAATTCAGCACTTGTTTATGTTTCGTTTTTGGCTCATTATACATGTTAAATTCTCATAATAACAATTCACAATTGAAAAAGTGTGTATCAATTGTAATTGTGCCTCATTGCTAATTACGGAAACATAATAAGCAAAACGGGTAAAAAACTTTAAGACAATACCCTGTGTAATATGCTAAAAATCCGATTTAGCATATTACACAGGTATTGTCTTGTTCCATAACAACATCAAACTTTCAATTCATTTAATATAAAACAATGAAAAAATAAGAAAAAGGGAAATAAAAAATTAAATATTTTGTTGCAGTTATTCTTAAATAACTTTATAACTGTTTAACTGTAAGAAACTTTTGATAACGAGATAAGATATAACTTAAAAGCGTTTGAACTTTTTTGTCACAAATCATGCTACAATACTCGTCTTTTGTTCAATCAGTAACAAATCAAACACTATGAAATATACTGCAGAATTTTAAACAGATATGTTATGAATTCCAAATAAAGTTGATAATTCATTCCTGCATTACATATTCATCTAGATTTAACTTTTATAAATTTTTTAATCAAATCTTTTGTATTTGAAGAGAACAATAACATTTTTCTCTACAGATATTATCAATCAACTTTTTATAACTGTTTTCGCAGATACAGTGACGAGAATGTGTTAATAATCTTCTATAATTTTTTGAAAAGACATTTCTCGTGTTGTGAATGAAATACTCCAAGAAATCAGAAAAATATTGATAAACAATGAGAATTTTCTTAGAAAGTAAAAGGTTAAAAAAATGAATTACTTGAAGGAGGAAGGGAAAAAAAAGTCAACATATAAAATTCGTTATTATAATTTGAACAATAAATTGCTTGATGTCATAAAAAAATCTTAATTATTTACAAGACACTATTAGACGTGAACATATCTTTTTACAATTTCTTTTAATTGAAATATGATTACCAGTACAATTTAAATATTCATTTGAAAATGCTTTTATATTGTAGGAATTTTTGATTCAGTAGATTTTAATGATGTTTCTACGATAACTATTTTTTGCAGTTTCTTAAAAGAACAGAAAATGTTGAGTTCCTTTTTACTCTAGAATTTTCCTCTATAAAATAACTAAATAATAGGTGGAATAAAATAATATATATATATATATATATATATATATATATATATATATATATATATATATATATATATATATATATATATATATATGATTTTCCCTTCCAATTTCTTAGAAAAAATTATACTTTTTCTGAAATGTCTGAAATAACCTTATTAGAAACACGACAAACATTAAAATAAGTTAAAGTTTTTATGTTCGCTATATAGCATCCAAATATACCTTGGAAGATATTAAAAAAAAGGTTTCACATATTTCCCTTAAATGAAATTCACATTAAATTAAATTTTTAAAAGCTTACACTGGAGATTCTTAATGTCTGTGAAGAATACGGATAACAAAGGTTTTGAACGCATAGAAATTTGCTGTATTCATATAACAAATCTATTTACCAAAAAAAAAAAAACTGGATTTATGCTTGATTAGTATAGAAAAACAAGCTATTGATTGGGGTTCCATAAATTTTATTCAAATATTGTTTACCATCAGGATTTAAACATAAATTATACTTGAAATTATGAAGTCAAATGCTAGTTCATTGTATTATTAAATGAAATATTTTAACTGAATCCAATAAATTTGTTTTTACTTTTCTTGTGACTAATTCAATGTTTCAAAGCAAGACGCAAGAGAGGCGTTTTTCTCCAGTTTTGATCGGGAAGTTGTAATGACTCAAGGGCGAAAGTATTTGTAGGTAGGCGTGTTAAGTCGAAAAAAAATCTCATTCGAAATTTTTGAGCTTTCACATGGAGTATATATTTCCCATTTCTTAAAAAAATTATTAATAAATGATCAATTATATACTTTAAGTTCGAAAGCTGTAATTTATTGTCTTGAAGTTTTATTACCAATTTGATTTTAATCAGCTTTTACAACAAAGGTAAATGTTTTTTTCTAGTTAAATTATCTGTAATATATTAATTAAAAAAAATAAAAGTACAAATTCTAAATATGTTTACATAATTATAAAATGGTTAAAAATATCCTTGATTACAACAATAAAAATTGAGAAAATGTAAATACGAATCTGTATTGTGTATGTTATTTTTTGAAAAAATGCTTTTAAAATTCTCAGAATCAATCCTAATCAATGACATCCATAAGGAATAGTAAATACAGTTAGCATTTACGATCAAATGACGTTGATTCAAATATTGCTAACTTGAATTCAGCGTAAAGAGAATGCAATAAAATTATTTAAAAAACAGTTAAAGACATTTTGCAAAATGCTTAATCAAATACATTTTTGTCAAATTTGACATATTGAAATTTAAAAAAACAAAAACAAAAACAACAACAACAATTTACTGAAAACAGAAACCAAATAATAAAAGTTTTACATCATCTTATTAAAAAATGTCGTTGAAAAGTACAAAACTATTTGTATAAATTTACAATACATGTGAAATTCTATTCAAAGGAATTGAATGGAGTATTGAAAGAGAAGAACGAAATGAAATGTAGTATTATTTCATCTAAAATGCCTCAAAATTAAATGAAGTAAGTTTATTGAATTTCTTTTTCCGTAGAATTAACATCACAAATTAAATCGTTTTTTCTATTATAATTTCATATTTGAACATTTATGAAATAAATGTAATAATTACTTTAAAATTAAAAAAAAAAAAAAAAGGAGGAGAAAGAAAAATAAAATCTCACTCGTAGAAATTCAGTCTATATTTTTTGTTACTATTCTCACAAATTGATAAAATTGATTGAAAGTTGGTGAAGTTTTATAGCGCGAGAGCCAAATATGGCTATGATGTGCAAAAAAAAAAAAAAAATTGTAACTTTGATTTAAATGTTTGAAAAATGGAAAATAATAAAATTGGTTGTCAAGAAGGAGAGTCGAAACATCGCTATCGTATCCCGGGGGCGTGTCACCCATGTTTATCACAGACAGTAAACTCCATGGGAGAGAAAAAGAACACTACGGTGCCTCGAGGTCGTGAATTCAAATTGATAAGCTTTATGGCTTTCGATTTTGATTAAATAATATGTTTTTATAATTTTAATAATTATAAACTGCTTCAATTAATAAAATTGTAATTTCTATATATAATGGAATGTAGTAAATATATCCTTTTCTGCGTGCATGACATACCTCCTCCTCTCTAAAGCATACAATCTCTTTAAATTTTTAATTTCCTTAACAGCATTTAAAATATATTCATCAAAAGTGTTGTAAAAATTTTTAAAAAGAAAAACAAGCTTAAAAATAGCTCGTTGTGACGTAAATACAATTGGTTGACTACCTCATTGGAACGGTAATTGTTCTGTTTGGCAATCTTGGCACGTTTCTAAAAAAAAAACTTCAGCCCTTCTAAGTAAAGATTCCCCGAAAAAAATTTCATTGATAAGGAAAACCTTTTCATCGTCGTTTTTAATACATCGAATAAATCTACAGACTTGGTTGTGTCTTTTAACGATACTAAAGCAACCATTTCTTCCGTGATATTATAATGCCCATAGATTCCTCTTATAAAAATTGCCAACTGTGCCGTATCAGAAGCGTCAGTGCTTTCGTCCATGGCTAACGAATACAATTTAAAATTAGTACAATTGCTTTTTAAAGACTTTTCAACTGAATGTGTAAATTTAAATATTTTCATAATTTGTGTTTGGGCCGCATTTTAAAGGCTTTTGGGGCGCACTTTAGACAAGCATGTTATAGAGGCTATCAAGGAATGCGACTAAAATTTTTTGTCCCTAGGAACGTCAGCTCCAACTTGTGGTCTATAAGTCTTTTACAATTAGTATAGACTTATACAGTTACCTGTATGCTATGCTGTAAAAAATTGTTCTGATTCTCATAAAACCAACCAATCAATGTAACGGATTTCATCACTTCTCTTGGTACTTGTCTATTAAAGCAGTGCTCCGCAACCGGTGTGCCGCGGCACACTGGTGTGTCATGAGCCAGATACAGGTGTGCCGCGGGTATTTGACATTTTACAATTTTTCATCATGCATTTAATACACAATGACAATTTTTTTTTCATAATAATGTCTATTTTTCTAAATATACTATAGAATAATTATTATAACTAAATAATTATTCAATGGTCCCCTGGTGAGAAAAGTTGAAAACTGCACAGTGTGTTGTGTAAACACCAAGGCCCACCAAATTAATCATAGATAAAGCAAAATGACCGTTGTGCGCGTCGTTGAAGACTCATGCGCATGTGTTATTTGCATTTGCGCGTGGTACATCACGTTCACTCGTATGTCATTGTTGTCGCTATTTTACAACACAAAGTTAAATAAACACGTTCCTACCACTAACGATTAATTATCTTACTGAATTATGTAGGTGTCGCTTTGTCCGTAATTGGGTGGGGAACTTTTTCGTCAATATTATCATTTGCGTGAGCATTTCAAATGGTTGGCGATGTTTCAGAACAACAACTTACAAGGCTAAAGATATTCTCCATTCGATAATTTTACGCTGTCCATAATAGAAGAATTTCTCTATTCTCGGGTTTGTTTCTTAAATTTTTAAGAATGCCTCAGAAATATCTCAAGCAAATGGAGATTGAAATTGTTATGAAGAATTTAGGTGAAGAAAATTTTGATGATAGTGAGTCAGAATGCGAAAAATTAGAAAATACCATTTTGGGAGATAATGTGGTTGATTTGGATACATCAGGGAATTTTGTTGAGAAAGCAGAAAGAGCTTATTTTCATGGAAAGAGGTCAATGGATCGGAAACGTAAAATGTATTACCATTTTTGGGAAAAGTCGGGTTAAAAGTTCATACCAGCAATTATAAATGCCAGCATGAATATTGCTGTTTTAAATGCGTTTCTGATATTTAAGTCAAATCAAACTTCGTCAAATTTCAGTTTAAAAGAATTTAGAATGAATTTAATAACATCTTTGATAGGAAATATAACTCATAAAATTGCAGAGCCTTCAGTGACACAAAAATTGAAAACAAAGGATACAAAATTTTCTCATTGGTCAATTGACGAAAAGAAAAAAAGACGATGCTATGTTGTGCTAAAAAGAATTTATAAAGAAGAACCACTATAATTTGTAAGGCATGCAACATGGCTCTTTGCACTGACCAGAACTGTTTTTGAAGAATATCACACAGTTTATTTAAAAATGACTCAACACAGAAATAACTGAAAAGAAAAGATAGGAATAAAAAAAAAAAAAAAAATTGAACCGATGGAATTTCAATGGGCAGGGAAGTTAAATGGAGAACAAACAAACAAACAAAAAAAGGACCTCTTTTAAGAGCCAACAATTTTTAAAAGAAGAACTCACTTTTTTACATATTTAAAATAAGCAATGCTTATAACAAATTTTTCTTTTTTCTTTTTAAATTAAGATTTCAGTTAAGCTTCGGGGTAAAAATTCTTCTAAAATTAAAATATAAATTCATAGTTTTTTTCTTAAGATTAAAATTCAGAAAAATATTTTTATCACAGCAAAAAATATTATAAATTATTTTTTTTCGAATTTATAAGAAATTAGTTCAAAGTTTTGCCTCTGTTTGCTGTACTTTCGGAGCAGGTTATCTATGTGCGTACAGAAACTTTTAATTTAAGAAATTTATTCACTAGACTTTCATAGTTATCATAAATTTCTTTATAATTATATTAATTAATTATTCTTAAATACTAAATAATTTTAAGGAATAAGAAAACATTTTGCAATTATTTGTGGAGATTTAGAAAAAAATTACGAATGAAACAAATAGAAAAAGCCCTTTTCTCATATATGATTATTATTAAATATCTCAATTATATAACTTTTTCTCTCTTTTACCTGAAATTCTGTTGTTCAAACTTTAATAAAATATCTCTTTGAATTTTAGAATTTTCTTTTTAAAAAAATAAATTTTGCAAAATGAACGATACTCATAAAAACTAAATAAGTATTTCAAAGCGTAAAGCTTGTAAAACCCATCCAATTAAAAGATTGAAAGGAGAATTTAGAAAAAATTATCGTGACATATGTAGTCAAATGTAGGAGCCCGTCTAACACTGTTTTGATTCCTGTCTAAAAATCGGCAACCCTTCCCCTCACCCCATTGTAAAATGAATACCTTAACAATGACTCATGGAGCATACTGAACATTCAAGTGGGGGTAATAAATTGTCTCCTAAGTTGAATAAGCACCCGTACGGAAAGGAAATTTTCTCTCAATTTCAGCCGATTCGTAAAGGTTAAATATGGATAAATTTTTACGTCGGAAAGATTCGTCTTCACGTACAGATGATGAAGAACCCATCACAAGTGTTACAAAAAACCTAAAGAAGGTTGTGAAAAGAAAGTACGACGAAGACTACATTAAATATGGATTCTCGTGGTGTGGTGACGAAACGGCACCAAGACCACAGTGCATCATTTGCGGCGATCAGCTATCAAACGAGTCAATGGTACCCAGTAAATTAAAGCGGCATCTATATTCAAGCCATCCTAGCTGCGCAAACAAAGACAAGCAATATTTTAAGAGTTGCTTAGAACAAAATAAAAAACAGAAGGAATTTATGAAATCGGCCGTAACAGTTTCTGAAAAGGCATTAGAAGCTAGCTATCATGTTGCAAAATTAATTGCACGTCAGAAGAAGCCACATACTGTCGGCGAAACACTTATTAAACCAGCATGCATGGAAATTGTTAGACTTATGCTTGGGCCCAATGAAGTTAAGGAAGTGAATATAGTTTCGTTGTCTGCTGATACTGTTAAAAGACGTATTCACGATATGTCAAGCGATCTTTTAGGAACACTGATTAAAAAACTGTTATCGGCTGAAAAATTTGCGCTTCAGATCGATGAAACAACTGATATTAAAAATAAAGCACAGCTGATAGCTATTGTACGTTTCGTTGACGAGGACTTTATTAAAGAACATTATTTATTTTGTAAGGAGGTTCCAGAGCGAACTACCGGTGAAGAAATTTTTCGAGTAACCGATGATTTCTTCAAAATATGTAATATTCAATGGAGCAACTGCATTGCTGTTTGCACGGATGGCGCTGCGGCAATGACGGATCGTAAAAAAGGTTTTGTCTCTTGTGTAAATCAAAAAAATCCGACGGTACAATTTACACACTGCTGCATACATCGAGAAACATTGATGGTCAAGAATTTGCCGGAAGAACTTTTGAACACGATGAATGAATGCATTAAAATCATAAACTTAATTAAATCAAGAGCCATAAATTCGCGAATTTTTGGAGGGCTGCGGTAGCCTAGTGGTTAAGGTCGTGGACTCGTGACCGGCGGTTTTCGTTCAGTCGCGGGTTCGATCCTTGTTTGCCAAAGACCCACCGTGTAGCCGGGGCTGAGGCACGTTAAATCTGTTCGGGGCCCAAAGTCCTCCCGTTGGCGTGGTGTGGATGTTAGGAGAGGGGGGTGCCAGCTCAGGTGTCGTCCTCGTCACTTGACCGTGGTTCAAAATTACGAGGTCCGTCGCAAATAGTCCTCGTGTTGCTTCTAGTGCTACGTTAATAAAAACTAAATTTAAACTAATCGCGAATTTTTGGATAACTTTGTGCAGAAATGGGAGCCGAATATGAATCCTTATTATTTTATACAGAAATTCGTTGGCTATCCCAAGGCAAAGTTTTGGCTAGATTATTTGAGCTTCGTCACGAGGTGCGTGAATTTCTTTTAACACAGAATATACTCGAAATATGCCAGCACTTCGAAGATGATTACTGGATAGCCAAACTTTTATACATGGCTGATATATTCGAGCATTTGAATGAACTGAATAAAAAAATGCAAGGTTGAAATGAGAATATTTTGACGTGCTCCGACAAATAACAAGGATTTATTAAAAAACTGGAACTTTGGCAGAAAGAGTTGCAAAAAGGATGTTTGGAAATGTACCAATGGACCAATCATATTACAATTGAAAACAACCAATTAATTGTGGATCTGGTCCAACAACATTTAAGTATGCTTCAGCAGAAATTTGATCAATATTTTTATTCCATTAATACGGAACAATACGATTGCATTCGAAATCCTTTTGCACAACCAATACAATGAATTCTACGGAAGCACTGCCTCTACAAATTCGAGAGGAATTTACAGATTTAAATACTGACATGACTTTAAAATTATACTTCTCCGAAGTTCCATTAGATGTTTTCTGGATTTACGTTAAAAAAGAATATTCTCACATTTCCTACAAAGCAATCTTAACATTACTTCTATTTTCCACAACATATTTATGTGAGCAAAGTTTTTCAACTCTTGTATTAATTGAATATGATAAGCGGTCATGCTTAAAAGATCTTGACAAAGAACTTCGGGTTGCGTTGTCAAATATTGAGCCGAATGTAAAACTTTTGTGTTCATTGAAACAAGCGCAGGTATCACATTAATAATTATTATGATTGCGGAGAAATAAATATGTTATGGTTTTATGTATGTATACTTTCCAAATAAAAAACAAACATTTATTGTAAAATTTGTGTATCAATTATTACCTATATACTTTAGCTTTTGGTGTGTCGCGGAATTCTAGAAAGAATTTTGGTGCGTCGTAGGTGAGAAAAGGTTGCGGAGCACAATATTAAAGCAGCACCTGCCAAATTAAGATTACGCCAATCTAGTTAAAAGCGCTAAGCAAGCAGAGCACGAAATTTAAAGGTAGGAAAACAAATAACACACCAATAAATAATATAATTTTTTTTAAATATTTTTATTTAATCCCAATAAGTAATATAAAAAATTAAATGTTTAATATTAATATTTACATAACTTTTAGAACATCTATATTAAAGGCCATATTTCCGAAATTGCGTTCACTATTTCATAGAAAGCATTTTTTCCCCCTATATCAGGGGTGGCGAACCTTTATGTATCAACGTGCCATTTTTTCTTAAAAAATGTTTAATGAGATCATAGACGTGCCGTCAAATAATTTTGATACCGTGATTATTGGAAAAATAATAATAATAAGTACTATCCACTCAAAACTCTTTATTTACTAAAAAAAATACATTTTGCAATGTCTCAATTATAAGCGTAATTCAAATTACATTAACATTAGTGCGACTTCTGTTGTTCCAGACTAGATGACAAATAACTTATATTAGGGTTTTCGATGTTATTTTTAGCAGAATGCATGCTTAACTGAAGTCATCTGTCAAACGGTTTCTATAAGTGAGTCATTAATGCTATTCATCTTTGAAAGTAATGACTCGCAGGCATAGGTAAATGAAAATATGGTTAAGATAAAACGAGCCAGTTTCTTCGAACAGTTAAATGTGTCTGGTAACGAATTCCATATTTCCAAAATTTTGTTATTGGCATTTTTACTTATATTGTTTGTCAATTTTTCTGTTTCAATTAATTCCAACTATTTTCTTGTTTCAATTAACTTTTGAATCCATATTGAGGAAATCAATCAGCTGCATTTGAAATTCTTCAATTTCCAACCAATCGAATTGGGACAAGTTCAATTTATCAAAAGAAATCATATAAGGGTACATAATAAACTTGAGTGTTTCCGATAATTCTTTGAAATGAGAAAATCTCGCTGAAAATTCATTGATTGAATAATCAATTACAGAAATAAATTCTTTAGTGACTGTTTCTTCACCTGATTCCAAATGTATATCTAAATCTTTGATATTTTTTTTCAAGTTTGGAAAATACTTGAAATTTTTTATAATAATATCGTTCCTGAAAACATGCAGTTCAGCGTCAAATGCGCGAATGAAATCTATCATGACGATAATTGTTTTATTTGTGCCTTGAAGATTCACGTTCAATTTATTGAAATGTTGGCATATGTCTATAAAAAATCAGTTTTGAAAGCCACATAACATCCAGCAACTGAGGGGATTGTTCAATTTTTCCCTCATTTTACAGAAACAGTCTGATTTCTTCCAAGCGATCAACAAATCTTTGAAGTACGATCCCACGGCTCAACCATCGAACATTATTATACATCAGTAAGCCATTATACACCGAGGTGATTTCATTTAACAAAGCATCAAACTTTCGCTTATTTAAAGCCTGCGATAAAATGAGATTGACTATTTTTGGGACTATTGTCATTACATTATCAAGAGATGTTAAACCGCTCTTAGAACACAAGGCTTGTTGGGGAATAATGCAGGGGATTTCAAGAATCGAATGTCCTACGTCTGTTTGAAATAAACTTATGAAACCATTTTTTTTACCCACCATACTTTGGGAGCACCGTTAGTTGTTACTGAAACAATTTTTTTCAAATCAATTTCTTTCTCAGCAAGCGAATTTTTAACAGCTGTGCAAATATCTGTGCTTTTTGTAGTTATTAGCAACGATGTTACCGCAATTAATTCTTCCTTAATGACGTTTCCCATGGAATATTGAATAAAACAGCTAAACATGCAGATTTAGTGACGTCAGTGCTTTCGTCAAGTTTAGTTTAGTTTTTTTTAACATCGCACTAGAAGCAACACGTGGGCTATTGGCGACGGACCTCGTAATTTTGAACCACATTCAAGTGACAAGGACGACACCTGAACTGGCACCCCCTCTCCTAACATCCACACCACGCCAACGGGAAGACTTTGGGCCCCGAACAGATTTAACGTGCATCAGCCCCGGCTACACGGCGGGTCTTTGGCAGCCAAGTATCGAACCCGCGACTGAACGAAAAGCGCCGGCCGCAAGTCCATGACCTTGACCACTAGGTTACGGCGGCCCTACTTTCGTCAAGACATAGCGATATAAAAGGAGCGATGTCAATTTTTTGTTGATCTGCTACATTTCCGGCCAGTTTTAAGATTCTTTCTTTTATTGTGTTTCTTGATAGAGGAGTATCTTTGATGCGCTGAATTATCTTATGTTTATTATTGAAATCATCAAAAAGTGAGGGTGTGTGTGCTAACCAGGCTTCCTTCAAAAATTCTCCCTCTTCAAAAGATTTACTATGCGGAGCAATGATATTTGCATAAGAGTAACTTGCCACGCTCGTATGACAATTTTTGCCAAAATATTTAATCATAGACGTCGACTGTTTATTTCTGTCTTTCATAGCCCTTGCAATTAATTCCTTTTGCTCTGGTTCGCTTTTTTGACGAACGAATTTGTGATTTGTTTCAAAATATCGTTTTACAGACGATATTCTACATACCACTGTTCCAGAATATAAAGCACACATCGCATTGTCGACTTTACTAATCTTGCCATATTTCTGAGTCCACCAGGTCTGAAATTCTTTGATACACTTATTATCTTGCACTTTTTGTTTTTTTGCTGAACTAATCATATCAACAGTTAAAAATCGTAAATAAAAAACGAATAAACTTTAAAATACAGTTGTGTCAACGAAATTGACTATTATGCTTTGCATAAATAAACAATCCGTGATTAGCAATTGTAATCCACGATGTAACTACAATAACAAACGAGTGCACTTCCTGGCCGCCAACCCCTCGCTCGAACACTCCTTGTTATGAAACTGATGTTTGAGGGCGCCAGGGTTCCGACGCCAGACGGGGAGAGAAAAAAAAACATTTTTTTTTTTTTGTTTCTGTTGGGAGTGCAGTCGAAAGTTTTGTAATAGAATGATGCTTGTAACGAAAGTTTTGTAAGAGAATGTAAATTCTGATAAGTATTATGCGTGTGTATTATTTATTAAAATGTGAAAAAGACATTCATCTCGTCATTTCGAAGTTTTGAATTTTTTCGTCGATAAGACAGAAGTAGTGAAATACTCGGCAGTTTAGGATCACTCTCGTTCTTCCGTAATATGCTTCACAGTAAACTTTGTGATCGGTGGCGTGCCCAAAATATTGTGTCGCGTGCCATCAGTGGCACGCGTGCCATTGGTTCGCCATCCCTGCCTATATAGTTCCTCCACATAATTTCAGCCAAATAAGATTCCAAATGATGCCGAACTATTTCTTGTTACGCCACTTTCTTCATTAACATACAACTTCATGACATGACCTCTTTTGCATAATAATGTTTTCGGTAAAAGTCCTTTCTTTTGAAAAAAATAGATGGCATCCATTTCGCTGTTTGGTAAATTGAAAATTGTTAACGACATTTTCAAAAGCAACAAAATAGGTATTTGAAGAAAAAAAATTTACGAAATCGGTAACGTTAACAGGCAAGCAATATTTTTCTATAACGATGAAGCGCTGTTTCTGTAGGCAAATTTAGCAGTTTACAACCAAACATGGCGATAAATCTTACTGCTTGGCGATTTTCTGTCTACATCCGAAATCGCAATTTGGCGGGCGCCGCTTTAACGGCAAGTACCCTTCTCTTAAAGCGTCTGGGAGAAAGAAGATCTTAATGTTAAAAAAACACGTAATCACCAGATGGCGCTTGAATCGCGAGGGACAGGGAAAATTTCCAAGAGAGAAAAAGGGGAAAAA
>BMAW01069391.1:657228-766318 GCA_019974015.1 Nephila pilipes
CACGTAATCACGTCAGATGTTGAATCGCGAGGGCAGGGGAAAATTTCAAGGAGAAAAGGGAATATAATAGTACCTTTGTAATTACGTTTCCGTGCTGGAGTGATTTCTCTCATACGGAATTGTTTTACATAAATATTGAAATAACTAAGAAATAACTTTTCTTAAAATTTTTCTATCATTTTTAAAAGCAGAGGAATCTGATTTTCTCTTCAATTTCCGATTAAGCTTAGATTTTATATACTTGTTTAAATTGAATGAGCATAAAATCGTAATTCTATTTTCCTGATATGTTTCATTATAAATTGGAAAAATACTCAGGGAGGTTTTTACAAATATTATATCTTCCTTTCTGAATTTTTATATGTTGTGAAAATTAATAAATTTCTAGATTTTAACTATTTCTAATCATTGATTCCTCTTAACTCAATTTAAAATATATTAACTCGATGGTATACAGTGTGGAAAAGAGTCTGCTTAATTCATGAGTTGTTGATATTATTAAAACTTATTTTCAATGCTTCATTATTGGTATTTGCTATTTGTCTGGTCTGTTATCAGATTCTCAGACATTATGAATTATCAATCATACTTGTTTCTAATGCGATAAGTCTTTTCCAGCCAGCTTCAAACTTATGACGACATGCAAGACTAATACACAATGTAGAAAATAAGGTAGCTACATGTAGACAGATGAAATGTAATGTATGCACGAAATTAGTTTCCATGAAGTTTGTTGGACCAGTGTTGAATGGCACATAATATTGTCTATAAAAGGAAGAAAATTGACACTTGTGAAGCTTTCAAGATTAATCTCACTTCACAGAGAAACTCTTCCCACAGGCAAGTGGACTGTAAACACATGCTCACACTGAGATTTGCAGAAGCAAAATGCATTCATGAGGTGCACAGGCGCCACCATCGATGTACACAAAACAAAGGCCAGGCGTGCCATGTCTCCCCGTTGTTGCATGGTATATGCAATAAATTTCACAATAATAAATGAACTATAAATTAAAATGCATAATTATCAATTTATACACAGAATAAAACTCATGGATCACTAAAATTCTACTAATATGAACTAGTAAATTCAAGAAATATACAACTTAAGTTGCAGTTGAGTGTACTACCTGCAGAATAGCTCTGCTTATATTCTCCTTTTCAAGTCCTCACTTCACAACCAACTAAATTCATCACCTTTATAAAGCCCCTAAAATCACTCAAGCCATTTAAATGAGCGCATGTCCCAATGAGAACTACTGTATCTCTATCCTAATCTGTCTTTCATGAACTACTTATTGCGCTGTTAGTCTCAATAACCTCGATACCATTTGATCCAAACAAGCTGCACAAATCTCGAACCTCTGCCATCTTTAGGATATTCTCATTTAGATCAACCAAGTTAGCTCCACTGATGAATTCACATAGTTCACTGTAACATGGCTGAACGAAGGCATACTATTACGTGTTTTTTTAACATTAAGATCTTCTTTCTCCCAGACGCTTTGTGATGAAAGAGAGTTTTAGATCGCGAATCGTTACTTTGTGGATGTAATATGCGACTGTGTTGGTGCTGGAGTTTGATTTTTATTTGGCAGTGTGAGAATTCCAAAGTAAGTTGAATATTTGATTGCTTTAGACAGGAATTTTTGTGAATAAAATTATTTGTTTCATTTATTAATGAATATGTGATTATTTTTTCCCTGGAACTGTGAGAAATATGTGACATCGTGTGAGTTTCTTATTCCACTTCGGCCGCTTAATATGCGTATATAGCTTACTGATATTTTTTTCCAGATTTATATATATATCATAAAGATTCAAGTAAATCCATGTTAAAGGAAAGGTTCTATCGCGAACAGAATGTGTCGATCTAGTTTCAAGGATTTCCTTGTTTTGTTACCTCATTGTATTAATCCATGCGACTCAGCACCAAATCATACTTATTATTCATTAATTTTTTTTCTCAATATGTGTTGTAAATTCCGTGGCTGAATATATAAATATACATGGTTCAGCCATAGAGTGAGTTGTCTGGACTCTCGTGTTTTATGTTTTCAACAGTTTATATGATATATTTTTAGACAGATTATTTGTATTGTATGCAAATGATTATTGATGTTTGTTCTTGTTTATTTTTGTAGTCCTTAAATTTGTTTAGTACTTCGAGCAACGGTGAACCATGCTCCAAAAAAAAAGGGGAGGGGGAGTAGGTTCAAGGCTGTCCAGTGAATTTTTAAAAATTATTAGGTTTGGAATGCAGTTTAGCGTAACCACCCTTGGCGACAGGAATTATTTAGCGATATTTTGCCAATTGTGGCTACCCTACTTTCTTTTCACTGTGGTGGCTTTAGGCGTGGCAACCCTTTCGAATATGCCATATTTCGGATTTCCGTTCATATCTTTTTTTATATATATAATTTTACACTATAAAGCCGTCCAAAATATCTTTTATGCAATTCTGGGCTGGAAAAAGCCAAAGTCAAGCATCCCAAACTGCTCTGATATGGAGATTTAGAGTCGTTGGCTCAGGAGCTCCAGTAAAGCCTGTCAACCTATTTTTTTATATATATGTACCTCTCTCTCTAACCATGTTTTTTCACTGTTGTTGTTTTAGGCGGGGCTATCGTTCCGAATTTGTCATATGAATTCGGATTCTAGTTAACCAGATTTTTTTTTGTTATATACATCTCTCTTATCTTTTTTTCCCCTGTTGTTGCTTTTCGCGGGGCTATATGAATCTGGATTCCAGTACACCAGAAATTTTTTTTTGTTATATACCTCTCTCTCATCATGTTTTTTTCACTGTTGTTGCTTTACGCGTGGCTACCCTTTCGAATTTGCCATATAAATTCGGATTCCAGTTCTCCAAATATTTTTTTTTTTTCGTTATACACTTCTCTGACCATTTTTTTCTCCATTTGGTTGCTTTAGGCGGGACAATATTTTCGAATTTGCCACATTAATCGGAATTCCACTTTTTTGTTATATACTTCTGGCTGTATAATTTTTCTCTTGCTGCATTTAACACCACAGTCTTACACTCACGGAGCTGTGATGGATGTTTTTTTTTTTACCCAATCACGGACAGTCTATTTTTGCGCCTCCTTTTCTAAACATAAACTTTGCATATTTTTCTTTTTTAACCAATCAGAGGTTATGGTTTTTGGCGCTTCCGTTGCTGAACATAGAAAAAAAAATCGCCACATTTTTCGATTTTTCAAATCTCGCCAAGTGGTTACGCTAAACTGTGTCAAGATCATAATGCAAATATCGAATCTCAGATAGAAGAAGCATACAGAAAAAAAATTGTATCTTTAACTTAAAGGAGTAAATACATTCTTCCTATTTTTAATTATCAAGTGAAGTTTTTTCTTAAAGTTTGAGGAAAAAAACCCCTTTAATGTAGAGAGTTCTCGGATGATAACTGACAATTTCCAAAAATAAACATTCTAATAATGTATTTTATCGGATTATTTGAGTTGGTTGTAAACTTCACCTGTGCACATAGAAAGTTAGGTGTTCAAATTTTGGAATCTTGTATATGTGTTGTAGAAATTTTTTTTTTTGAAGTGTGGGAAATATTTATTTAGAACTTATATTTCATCTTAATTTTTCAATGATTCATCTTGATGGCTGCTTTAAAAATTTCCTGTGTAGTTAGTGTTTTAATATTTCCTTTGTAACAATTACTATCAACAATTTTCTTTAATAACAATTATTTCCAATGGTATACATATGAAAAATTTGATTCTGCATTGCAGCATTTTATAGTTATTTCTTTTAATTCATAAATGTTATATATTCTGGATTCTTAATATTTTCAAAAATTCTCATAACTGGCTTTTGTTTAACCTGTCTACAAAATTAAATGTTAATGCAAAAAAATATGGGTTAAAATATTTTTAGCAATTGTTAAATCTAATTTAGATTTATGTATGATGTTCCTTTTGTTTGTCAAAGATCTGTGAACTGTGGATCTGTTCTGAGGAGACCCAGACAATCGACAAAGCATTTCAGCTGCTTCTCAAGTTCAATATATGGCAACAACTTCCAGTTGTAACCAGGTAAGTGCTGAGCTTGCAAACATCACCAGATCTGTTGTATCATGACAAACTGTTTTCAGAAGGCATAGTGATAAAGGGGCTTTTATGAGCTAGAAAGCTAAAATAATGTATTTCATTGTCTTCTCAACAAATTAGGGATCATTTTAATTGATGCAAAAAACTTCAGAATTGTAGAAAACACCAATTAGTTGGATCCATGAGTACTTTTTTCAACACATTAGTTGGATTCTTGTTCTCTGAACTAATGAGTCAAGATGTAGTTTAACTTCTAATTCTAAAAGTTTTTGCTTCTGAAAGGAGTCAGGATTTCAAAATCTTCCTTTGAACATTAGGAAATATGATGTTTTGGTAGTGTTTATGGTACGGGCAGAAATAAAGATTAGTGGACATATCCCCTACACATTTTCAAATGAAGATCTGTGACTGACCAGAGATTTCTGGATGAAGAAGCCATGGAGCTTTGTGTGAAACTCTTCAGAGGTGCACATGGATCTGATTTATTATTTATGGACAGTTAGGCTCATTCACATCAAATAAACTTCATTGATGAATTTCTTGATATTGTAACCTGTAAGCAAATACTATGTGCTATAGAATCTCCTGATTTAATCTCAATAACAAACTTATTGAACTTCCCTGAAAAAGCAATTGCACAGAGACATCCTCATTCAAGAGATATAAATGCCTTTAAGGCAGCATTGCTGCCTATCCCTTCTTCTTGGATCCACCATTGTCCTCATCCATTAACATGAATGACTCAATGGCCACAGTAGCCTAATGGTCATAATCAGACTCATGGCTGGTGATTTTCATTGAATCAAGAGTTAGAGTCCTTATGCCACTAAAGACCCACCATGTAGAGAGACTGATGCATATGAAATTTGTCGAGGTTCCAAGTCCTCCCATTGGCATAGTGTGGAAGTTTAGAGTGGGGGATGCCAGTTTAGGTGTTTTCTTCACCACATGACTAAGGCTTAAAATTACAAGGTCCGTTGCCAATAGATCTCATGTTGCTTCTCATTGCCACTTCAATAAACAATCATAATCACATCTCAACATGAATGACATAAATTAGATTCGCGACTTTGTCAGAAAACAAGTGACCCTTCCTTACTAATTGGAAGATTTAACATTGGATTAGACCCTTGACTCTTCACCTACCAGTACTTTTAAAAAGCTACCAGATAGTGAGGGAGCTTTGATTTTAGCAGTGGTGAGAGGATCTTCCCAGTCACCTGAGGATTATGAAGAATGTCTTTATAAGTGCTTGTTCCTAAAAGCTGGATTGTATATCTGCCTTTTGCATTACTGTTTAATCTTCCAATGTTTCTACTTCAAGTAGAATGGCCAGGGGGGGGGAGACATTTCAATCCAGGTTTAACCCTTAACTTCCCAATTTTTTAAATTTCCATGAAAAAATTATATCAACTAGTTCTCAAGTAGTAATAAAAGGGAGAAATATATATAAAAAAAATGAAGTAGTTTTAAATTGAATTTCAGTCATTTTTTTGTTTGTTGCAGAAGTGCAACATTGTGCAGTAGTGCTATAAATTACAAAACTTTTTTTTTATATGAGGATTTTATTATTCATTGTTATAAATTGCTTTAGCTTTACATACAATGAACATTTTTAAAGCAGTTATTGACTTTATTGTAACGAAGTCCTACATTACACTTTTCGCACTCAGTTTGAGTGTAGCCCTTGCAGTTTGGAAACTTGCACTGTATTCGCTTTTCTGACCATATTGGCCAATGATTTATACCATCTCTACGAATGTCCTTGCTTGGGAACGGATTGGGCAGTCCCTTTGCTTCTTTTAGTCTGAAACATTTGTTCTATTGAAGTATTACTAGGTCTTCCTCTTTTAGCATTTTGATTGTACCCCATTTTGCATAAGCATGATGCAACTTCAGATTTGAATTTTTGTAAATTCATTAGATTTTTTTTATTTTCAGATTTCTTATCAGTTTCCACTCTCTTGTACAGTAACCATGCTTTTACACAATAACTAGATCTAACAAATGAAAAAAAATTCTCGTATACCATTTCTTGCTTCTCATTAATGTTTTGTCTCGAGCTATTATGCTATCGAGTAAGTCAACACCTCCCATATGTTTGTTATATTCTTCGATGACATGAGGCCTTGTAATTTCTACACGATTTTTAATTTTCTTGTCATATCTCATTACTTTTCCAAGTGGCTTTTCACCAGCAAATGTTGAGGCCATTATTACAGTTTTATTGTCTTTCCATTCTGTCACTTTCCATTTGTTGGGAATTATAAATACATCATTATAATTCCCAACAAATACCATTGAATGTCCTCATTCCATTTTATTGAAAACTTTTTCGGTAGGAATTTTGGAATTAGGAATTCTGTTCCTATTTATGGTTCCTAAAGAATATATCCCTTCTTTAGATAAGTATGCTGAAAGCGGAATAGAAGTATAATAATTATCAAAGTAGAGTGTATAATTTTTATTACAACTTATGATTCTTGCTAATCGTATTACAGCATTTGCACTAGCACCTTAATCTGGTTCACCCTTCTGCCTATACTTTTCATTATTTTCTTGGTCTGAATATAACTCTAATTTATAGGCAAAACCTGATATACCACAAAGTACAAAAAATTTAAATCCCCATTTATGTGGCTTCATTGGTAAGTATTGTTTCATATAATGTCTTACTTTAGTTTAGCATATTGCTCATCGATCGATAGATGCCTTTCTAAAGAAATTTTAGCAAAATTTTTATTTAGCTCATCATAAAAGGGTCTAATTTTATGTAGCCTATCATGGTTAGGATGATCTCTTGGTTGATGTTTATCATTAAAATGGAGATACTGTCTAATAGTTTCAAATTTTTTAAGAGGCATTGTTTCTTTAATTTAATCAAACCAAGCTCTTCTGACCAGTATGCTCTATAGTTAGGCAGGTGAACTAGAGATGCATAAATACAAATACCCAAATATTGATTTATTTCATTCTCTGATATAGTCAAAGGCTTACTTGGATTCTTTTGCATAGCATATCGTTTACTCTCTTCATAAATGTTACTTATGATCTCGTCCGTTCATGAATATTTAAAAAATTGGTATGGAGTGTCCAAATCCATAATTTCTCTTGGGAGCATGTCATCTCCATGGAATTTTATTACTTCTTCATTCAATGAAATGTTTCGATCTTTCCATAAAATATTCGTTGACAATGTTTTTTTATTCTTAAAAGTTAAATTTAGAGAAGGTTCTCTGGCTGAAATATTTCTATCTAATTTATTATCATCGAATTTCTTTCTATTCTGAATTGTATTTTGTGAACCAACACTATTTTCACAGTCGCTATCCGAATCTTCATTAGATGACACACAATCGGGTAAAAAATCAACATCATCAGAATATTCAAGACCATCCTCACTTAATTCGTCCAAATTATTCATATATCTATCAATTTCATCTTGGGTTAGTATACGCTTTTTGGCCATGTCAAAATGGTAACCAAAGACCAATGTTACAGATCTGCAACGTATAATTAAAATCAAATTTCTTTCAAACTTTTTCCATTAGAAAATCAAAATTACTTTTAAATGAACATAAAATGTTTAAATTTCTTACCTGGTAATTTATTTTGTCAATAAACAAGAGGAAGTATAAAATATAAGGGATTCTTCTTATAGCAAAAACACAGTTCTTGAGGCATCCAAGATTTTTATAATTGTTGTGATTTCTGGAAAAAATGTGCTGCCAGCTAGTGACAAAATTAGCATGTATTTCTTTGCAGTAATCTTCTTTTCTCAGATAAGTGATTTGTAGGTAATTAAAAAAAATATTGAGTCTGTTAAATTAAAATAAATCATATGTTACAGAAATGCAACAGTGGGAAGTTAAGGATTAAGGCATCATCATCCTGAGGCACTTTAATGATCTTTTTTCTATTTGAAGAATTGTTGACATTTATGAATGGTATGGAGAGAAATGGTCCTCACTGAACTTGTCATTTGATTAAGGCTACTTGAGTTTCTTATTGAAAGTTCATAGTAGTTTTGAATTTTCAATCCGAGAATGAGAAATTCTACTTCATTTGAAGCTTTTTGAATCTTTAAAACCAAACTATTGTGTTTTGAACTCCTTAGGACTCTACAGATATCTCCATCAACTTCATTCATCCACTAACTCCTGAGTTTTCCTTGCAATGTAGTGAGTGATACTGTTGATTTTTTCAAGAACAATACTTGATATAATTTTGGCATCAAGAACTTTCCTCATGTTGATACTCATGATGTAATGGCATTATAGGAAGTGTAACTTCTTCCTATTGCTGTGGCCTATCAACAGGTACTACAAGATTTTCATTATCTGAATTTTCTTTAATAACTTCAGACTCAGGTTCCCTTTTAGGTTAGGACTTCTTTAGAGTTAGAAAGAGAATCATGATCCATTATCTGTAAACACAGGTGACTGTCCTCCAGGTTACTCAATAGTTTTTCTATTTTAGATAATCCTTTTCAACCAATTCCTCCCTTTTTCTTCATTATTTCTGTTTAGATTTTAGACTACTATTTAAAAACAAATATTTAGTACAATGCAGATTTGGCTCTTACACCATGAACTCTAACAATTTCTTGGACATTGTATCTTGCTTCAATTTTATGCTAACATTCTTTACTGCTTGATGTAATTTTTTATTGTACTAATCAATTTTTTTAATGGAGAAGTAATTCATGTCTGCACAGAACATTCTTCTAGATTTAGTTCCTTTTTCAATGGATTTCATTCCATATTCAAATCTGGTGTTAACATTATAAGTCCTTGTTTGAAAATGTTTCTTAGACTGTTAAATTTAAATTCATATTTATTTTTCACTTTTAAAAATTAGAATAAGTGCAAGACCAGAGAGTCTTTATGTTTAATTGAGTTAATTATTGAACTTACTGTAACAAGAACTATTAAATAACTGTCTTCAAGTTTTAACAACTTTTGTTTTTTCAGAAGTGCTCTTGCAGTACAATTTTCAATTTAGTTCTTTCATTTTTGATGATAATTAGTACTTTTTTCTGGAAAATTTAAAAATTTCTAATGAGGCATCCTTTTTAAAATGTTAATGACATATGCTTGTAAATGGTATGAACAAAGTTGTAAATATTTTTAAAATTAAAACATAAATAATGACAATAATGAAGTTGTAAACAGTAAAAAAAAAAAAAAAAAAAAAAAAATCATGAATTAAAATAAAAGCTTTGATTAAACTTTTGTTAAGACTTTCAAGTGACACAATTGCAAGTTTAATTCTTTTTCAAAAATGGTTATGACAAGTTCTTGTGCTTCATTTAACTTTAAAAAAAAATTTGACAAAATTTATCTTGCTTCTAAGTGATAGCAATACATCATCTTGCTTCTTATATTGCTTCTAAGTTAAAGTAATATATAAGTTATTGAGTTTCATTTAATTAAAAATAAAAAAAATTGTATTACTCCAAGTGAAAGTAATACATTATCAGAAAGATCTTAAATAAAGAATAAATGGAAAAATTTAATAATTGATATTTTGAAAATGGTACTAAGTTCCTTCTTTATACCATAAAATATATGTAACAATTTTGATCAACCTATTATGTATTGCAGTAGCACAAGGCTATATTTCTCCCTTCTATTCTCAACAATTTGCTTCTATGCAAATTCTGTACTTTCATATATTCATCAGCTATATGTAACTTTGAACAAAATCAAGCTAGCTTCTCAATGATTGTGCAGTGATCAATTCCTGATTTCTGCCTCGAAATGATATGATACTATTCAAAATGTATGAAAGTGCATGCATTAAGACAACGTAAAGTCTGTATTTGTAATTGCAATTTCAAACATTAAATGGTTTGTTCAATTTTATTCTCTGTATCTCTTCAAGGTTACCTTCAGATGATGTTAAATAATAGGGCCCAAACTTTGACTTCATTTTCAGGTTGAGAAAATGCTCCAATATTAATATAAATTATTATGGAATAGATATATATATGTATATATATATATATATATATAATGCAAAATGGATATTTAATTTTCTATGATGAAGAAAAAGAGATGAAACATTCAAGTACATTTTTACTGGAAAAGATTTATTGATTCAAGCAGAATGGATAGTTTTAGAAAATTACACTCATCTCTATAAGATAAAAGTATAGAGTACAGTTTTGTGCGGTTATGAATCAATTTCTTAAAATTTCAAATTAATTTTTGTTTACTATTATAGATTGCTATGGGATATATATTTATATATGTATATAATTTCTAAAAATTTATTCTTATTTACAAACAATTATTTTTGGCAAACATTTTCGACTTCTTTCTGAAATGAAATTACAGCATCTTGTTAATTGTGACAAATGATGGACTAAGGTAAAAAATTTCATTCATAGAGGCTTTCTATCTAATCCCAAACAAATTCCTCAATCTAGGAGTATTTTGAGTGTACTTATAAAATTTTATTAAAATATTGGTAAATTTTTACTTTAGTTCTGTTATTCTATTTACTTTAGGGGAATTGTATTATTCAAAAGATATTTATAAAATAGAATTTTAATTATGTGAAAAGAAAGAAGAGGAGATAGAATCTAAATTAAATTAATATTGAACATCTCCAAAAATGGGCTGTTCTTTAAAAAAAAACTATGCAAATTACCATTAAAAAAGAAAGTGTTTGAAGATGATCAAGCATAATAAACCAGAGTTTTTGCGTCGATATGTGACAATGGATGAAACATGGCTCCATCATTTCACTCCGAAGTCCAATCAACAGTCATCCGAGTGGACTGCACACGATGAACCCGCTCCAAAGCGTGGGAAAACGCAACAGTTGACTGGCAAGGTTATGGCATCTGTATTTTGGGATGTGCATGGAATAATTTTCATTGACTACCTTGAAAAAGGAAGGACCATCAACAGCGACTATTACATAGCGTTATTGGACCGTTTGAAGGACGAAATCGCCGAAAGACAGCCACATTTGATGAAAAAGAGTGCTGCTTCACCAAGACAATGCACCGTGTCACAAGTCTGGGAAAATGATGGCAAAAATCCATGAATTGGGCTTCAAATTGCTTCCTCGTCCACCGTATTCCCCAGCGACTATTTCCTGTTCTCAGATCTCAAAAGAATGCTCGCTGGGAAGAAATTTTCGTCGAATGAAGAGGTTATCGCTGAAACTGAGGCCTATTTTGAAGCAAAGGACAAATCGTACTACAAATATAGTATCGAAAAGTTGGAGGGTCGCTATAATCAGTGTTTCACCCTTGAAGGGAATTATGTTGAATATAAAAAACTAATTTTGCCAAAAAAATGTGTTTTACTATGGTAGGCCGGGGACTTTTCAATTGACCTGTTAGGGATAAATCTTTGGGAATAGCTTTTAACAGAATATGGTATAGTAAACAATTATAGCTGTTTGAATTTATTCCGTTGTTTTGTAATCCTTGATTACGATGATCCCAAGTATATAGTTCTAAATACGCGGCTATAATTTTTTTTAAAACTATTAAATTTGTGGATTTTCCTCCTTAGCTTCCAGACATCTGTTCCAGTGAACATGTACGGGAAATTCTTAATCATAATTTTCGAAATAGGTGTATTTCTAACAAGCACGACTTGATAAATGTTCTTAAACGAGAATTGCTTGCTAACTCAAGGCTGACACTGTTTTGTCGTGTTGAGGATTTGTGTTCTGATGCACGAAAAGAATTGCCCTGTAGTAAGGCTGATGCACATCAAATCTGGCGAGGCTCCAAGACCTTCTGTTGGTGTGGTGTTGAGATAAAGAGAGGGAGAAGCTTACGTTGTCTTCGTCACATCTGAGGTTCGAAATTACGAGGTCTCGCACCAATTGCCCCTGTGTTGCTTCAAAAAACATTAATAAACAATCAATCTGATTGTATAAACTGCCATTTTCTTTTGAAGTTTCTAATGCCAACCATTAAGATGCTGCTTGTCGCACAAACCCATATATAGTGATCCATATATTTGAAATACAACCAAAAAAAGAAAGCCTAAATTTTATGTGAGCTTAAAAATTTCATGTTAAAATATGCAGAAAAAACTGTGTGTGTTACAGATATAATAATGTGACCAAACTTGCTCTTTTAAAGTTTTTTATTCCTTTTTCATGAACTATACTCATTTTAAAAACTTGTGCTCTTAAAATACCAATTTTCATCCTTTTGTACTTGTAAGAATATAAAAGCTGCAGCATTTATTTTAATCAACCTTTTAAACTTTCATAAAGTTGTCTATGATATGAGTACATGCCTGTGAGTAGGCTGTTACGTTCGACACAAAGTGCACATATGCTGATTACTGAATGATAATTGTGGCGTTGCGGGGATTACTCTTGGAGCAAATGAAACGATTTGGCATAGTTTTAGTGAGTTTCTCTGAAAGGAAGCATTATTTAAGTATTAAATGTTTTAAATTAAGTAAAATCAAAGTGGTTCTAAAGATAAACAGTTTTGAATAAATTACCATTGTTAAATGAGATGATTTTTTTTGTCAAATTTTAAAACAGTTTTACTCCTTCAAACTTACTTGTCATATAACTTTAATCTTTTATTAACAAAATATCACTAGTGCAAGTATAAAATATTTTTTTAGAATATAGTGTGAGTTTTGGCAGATATTAGGGTAAAATGAAAATGATTATTCTGTGGTTACATGCACAATATGCATTGGACAATTTTCTATTGTGATCGGTTCAGTAACAAAGGGAATTGATATTAATAATCATAAAACAACAATGTAGCAGCTTTTGAAAAAATGTAGCAGCAACTACATTTTTTAAAATTGATATTTTTACATCAAATTAAAAAAAAATTATGAAGATTAATTTCACTTTCTATGCTATAATTCACAACTAGAGTTTTAAAGCATTGACTCTACTGCCAAATTATTGAAAACTTCATAATGCAAAATTTTTTTTGTACTAAATCTAAATTCGAACCAGTAAAAATTAGAGTGTTTATGAAAATTGTAGCACAATACTTACTGTTAAAGATTTGAGATCTGTGTCAGTTGTAACTGTGAACAAGAAACATATAACACAAAGAAATAAAATTATACCCAATTTTAGTAAGATATTTCGATCATAAAAGTGGAATTCAGTCAATAATCTGTCTGAAATTTACAGGGTTTTTTAAATTTATGATCTGTTGCAGGAGAAACTTCTGAAATTTTATCAAATCTCTTTTTCATGTGATATCAGAAAATAATTTGATTTTAAACATTTTAGTGTTGTCGGCAGGTATTAGAATATGAATTTTGGTGGATGCGACCCAAGAGATGTCAATAATGCACGCAACAACTAAGAGATCTACTAAAGAGAAATATTTTAGAAATTGGTTGCAATGCATTATTACAAATTCTTGTTATCATTATTATCAACATTTACTTATATTTTGTCCATGTACGGTTCGATTAGCAAGTCTTAAACAATTTCGTGAAGAGGCTGATCTAGAATATAAAAATTTTGTTAAGAGGCCAATATTGAATATGTAAAAAGCTTCTCTGCTATTCATAAGTGAGGTGGCATGCTTTGACTTTCTACTATAGAGCGCATTTTGCAATTATATGATCTGCTTTAATTTTTTTTTAAGTTTGAAAAAATGCTTTATACCTATAAAAGTATACTTATAAAATGATCCATCAGAGCTTATGCTCTATAAAGATAATTGCTAAAAGAAGTTAAGTTTCTTATATAAAATTCTTTATGGATGCATTGAAGATTGGTCAGTTAACGTAAGTGAATTAAATTATTTGAATTGGACTCTTTTTAAAAGACAAAATTAAACAGGAATTGACAGTTGTATTTGTAATGGAAAAAAGTTGCTGTTGATGGCTGTTTGCATGTTCGAATCATGTATGTATAAATAACTGAAGAAATGGATAGATGAAAAATGAAAGAGGGAGCCTGGATAGAAGATGGGTAGAAATACTTCAGCATTTTTAACAAGGATATATCCCCCACGAAAATTTAAAATTATTGAATGTACACTATGTTGCACTGGGACTAATGCTGCTGTGGGAAGATATTTTTGCTTAGTAATAATTTGAAGTGAAAAATTGCTATTGTTCATAAAGGAGCTTGCTGCAGAGTACAAGTTCTGAAACGCACACTGTTGGAGGAAAGTCCAGAATTATCAAAAAAAAAAAAAAAAAAAAAAAATTAATATTTTAAAAAACAAATATTTATAAATTGAAAATATTAGAATTACTTTTTATACTATTTTAAAAATATATAAGTCAAATGTTTTTTTTTTTTTTTTTTTTTTTTCATAATTATAATCGCCGTGTCCAATGAAATTCCATTCGTAAAAAAAAAATGACCATCTTATAGATAACTTATGGATTTCATAAGTTTCTTTTAATACAATACATAGTATAAATACTGTTATTTTCAATGTGCAAATGTCATTAATTTTGAAATAGAGCGAACTGTATCCTTCACAAAGCATCTTTTAAATAGCAGATAAGTGTAAAACATTTCAGAAATTTTAGTGTTAAGAATTTATTGAAGTAGATAAAAATAACAAGTAATGACTAGAATATACAACATTAAAAAGAATATAGTGAAAAGAATGATTGAAAACAATAATACATAACGATTAAAGAAAGCTTTCAAACTAAAAGTTAAAACAAAGTTCTGGTTAGGGAAACTGCTTTTAAAGAAAGTTCTTGATAAATTAATATGAAACATTATAAAAAGAAATTATTACTTTATGACCAATATCAACTGCTTTGAAGTAATGAAATTTTTTTGTAAAAATTGGATGAGTTTTTTTTGGTAACAAAACCATATTTTACCACTGTTATATTAACCTGATTTAAGATCACACTGAATCCAAGTAAAAAAAGTTAAAAGAAAAACTTTCTTGAGTATTTAATGACATTGTTAAATTCTCATTTCAATAATTAGGATATATATTTATATATATGTAATGATTTAAATGTTATTCAAAAAAGTTTCTCATAATAATAATTTAATTTCCTAATTTTCCCCATTCTCTCATTTAAAAGTAAAACGTCCATTCTTATTTCTTTATACCATTCCTTCTTAACTTAATTATGCAACTACACGTTCTCAAAATCTGCAATATCAGCTGTTCCCACGTCTTCAGACCTGTAGGGATGATCCCTACTAGACTTTGTCTGCACCTAGAATCCCTCAAAATCCCTCTATTTATCACATGTTTTCTATTATGCCTATTGGGAAAACTCTCTTCTATATAAACTATTGCACAGTGAAAACGTCCTCTCTTGCTCTTACACTCGATTTTTATGGTGGCTGCGGTTGCCTAGTAGTCATGGCTTTGGATTCGTTGCCGGCGCTTTTCATTCAGTCGCAGGTTCGATCCTTGGCAGCTAAAGACCCGCCGTGTAGCCGGGGCTGATGCATGTGAAATCTGTCGGGGCCCTAAGTCCTCCCATTGGTGTGGTGTGGAAGTTAGGAGAGGGGGTGCCAGCTCTGGTATTGTCCTCGTCACTTGACCGTGGCTCAAAATTTTGAGGTCCGTCGCCAATAGCCCTCGTGTTGCTTCTAGTGCGACGTTAATGAAAACTAAACTAAAACTCTTCTCTTATGATTTTCTGAAATATATATGGCGTTTCACTTTGGCTTGGTGGCTGAAGCCCTACGGAAGTCTTCTGAACATAATGCTCACTCTCTGCTGGAATCAATAAATAATCTGATTATGAAATATAATTTGATAATATATAATTATAATATATATAAATAATCTGATTCATTAAAACTGTTATTGGTTTAATTTTGTTTCTTAATTGTTATGAAATTAATAATTTATATATTTTGAAATTTAATTAAATGGATTGAAAGCATTTTTGAAAAATATTACATCATTATTACAAAATTACACAAATTAATTTATTACAAAAGTTTTGGAATTCTGTTTTAAAAGTGTGTGGTTTCTAAAAGTTTTTTAAGTATAAAAAATGTGATATTGTATGATACATAGGTGAAATAATTTTGAAGTTATTTTTGAATTGCTTTTTGGGATTCATGCTATATGTGAAAAATATTTAATTTGATTTGTGTGGGAAAACAAAAAGTGTGCTTATTTTTAATATTCCAGAATCTTTTTAGTGTAATAGTTTTTTGAATATTTTGGAAATATAAATTGAAATATTGTTTTATAGGTAAATAAACTAGAAAACCAATAATATATAATGTATAAATGAATATGATTAAATTTTGATATTTGTGCTTTATTTTTATACTAATTTGATTGGAACGAAACATGTTGTTTTACATTATTTAATTGAGAAATGATAAACAATATATTAATTTGAATGAATATTTTATATTGAGATAAGAAATGTTATATACTTTTTTTTAAATGAATATTATTTAGTTTTAAATGGAAAATCAATGTGTTATGTAATGAAAGAAAAAGGAATTTTTTTTTTTTGAATGTTTAATATCGATTATACTATTTAAGTTAAAAAGATGATTTGTATTTAAAGGAATGTGTGTCTATTTAGGTGATTTCTATGCATGAAAGTCTAATTTTAAAAGGAAAGTGGATAATTAATTTAAATGATGAATAATATAAATAATATATATTATAAATAAAATATTACTGTATCAGGTGTGACATGAGAACAAGTGTGACACAGTTTTGTCAACAAACCACCTTTCTTCAGCTAATTTAGTAAAAGGAATTGGTTCAGAAATTGTTGTAGGCTAAGACAATATGAAAGTAATAATATAAACATATTTTAAAACGTTTTTCTGTATTTTACTTGGGGGGGGGGGTACGTCATCAAACTTTTGATCGTTATTTTAACCAACTTCCCATTAAGCTAGAGCTCTGAAACTTTGGGAATTGTTCTTACTTGCCTAACAATGCAATATTTAGACATTTGCAACAAGTTTTAACTAATATTTTTTTAAATAATGCAGTTTAGCCCAACCACTTGGCTACCAAAAAAAAAATCAAAAATTGGTACCAAACTTGTCAATTTTTTTTTTTTTTTTTTGGCTAAACTTCAAGTTTGCAAAGCGGACCAGGGTAGCCACATTTGGCAATATACTGCCAAATAATTCCTGTCTCCAAGAGTAGTTTGATTAAACTGCATTCCCACCATTTAATTTACCGGATGAATTAATATTAGTTTGTTTTAATGTTTTTATGTATTTCACTTGGTGTGTGTTTGTATGTATGTGTATCAGCGTGTCATCAAATTGTCTATTGTTAATTTAACCAACTTCCCATCAAGCTAGAGCTATGAAACTTTGGGAATCGTTCTTACTCGCCTAACAATGCAATATTTAGACATTTGCGACAAGTTATAACTAATATTTCAGTTAGTTATAACTTGTTATAATTAATGTAATGAATAGTTATAGTTATATTACTTCAAGTTATAATTAATAATGCAATTTAGTCCAACTTTTTGGTGTGATATCAAAAATTGCCAAACTTGGCAAATTATTTTGGTGGAACGTTTAAGCCTGCGAAGTGGGCCAGGGTAAGCCACATTTGGCAAAATACCGCCAAATAATTCTTGTCACTAAGGGTGGTTGGGTTAAACTGTATTCCAATTATTTAATTTACCAGATGGATTAATTAATTTTAGTTAGTTTTAACGTTTTTATGTATTTCACTTGGTGTGGGTGTGTGATCAGTGTATCATGAAATTTTCTATTGTTAATTTAACCAACTTCCCAACAAGCTAGAGCTCCGAAATTTTGGGAACTGTTCTTACTTGCCTAACAATGCAATATTTAGATATTTGCAACCAGTTTTAACTAATATGTATATATAAATTTTAAATTTAATTACTAATATTTGTTAACAAAATTTTAAAAACTTACATTTCCATGTCAGTTGATATTTCTGTATAATGTGGAAGAACAGATTTTAAAATTTTTACATGTTCTTTCCTCAATCCAGTGATGCATGTGGAAAATGTAAACAATGGTTCTGATACTGTGTCAGTCTTGTCTTCAGTGTGTATCCTGTGGACAGAAATTGTTTTTGTCTCACATTCCACACTCAATGTAAAGTGGTTTACACATCATTGTTCTGTTTAATATATGGTTTCACCCAACCATTCTTTCATTTTGTAGGGTTCACGCATCACTGCAATTCTAAATTTAAGAGTCTGGTTAATGTGGCATTACATTTTTTGTGTTTCAGTGTTATGGATCAAAATGGGGAGGGGGGGGGACAGTTGAATTAAGATATGTCAAATTCATCATTTTAAAATTTCATATTTGTTTCAATATTATGTTTGAATTACCAAATGCCATGCACACA
This sequence comes from Nephila pilipes, assembly GCA_019974015.1. Taxonomy (NCBI): domain Eukaryota; kingdom Metazoa; phylum Arthropoda; class Arachnida; order Araneae; family Nephilidae; genus Nephila; species Nephila pilipes. The sequence continues at coordinate 675,610 of BMAW01069391.1, forward strand.
TCTCTGTTGTTAATGCATTTTTTTTTACAGATTTAAGAATTCTTTTTAGCATTTTACTGAGAAACTGATGTTATATTTTAAGCACAATACCACACACAACTTACAAATTTACCTTTTTATTTAGTATTTAATATTTTGATTATTTTATTGAAATTGTTTATGTATTCTGTGAAGATGAAGGGATTTTTAGGGCATAAAAGTTTTAGATCTTAAATTTTTAAATATGAATTATTTAGGTGTAACATTTTTAAATATAACTAATTTAAATAAAAAACTTAACATTTATCTTACAAGGGTTTCTAAGTAATGTGTTTGGGCTCAACACACATCTGCGAATTATTTTGGCTTCTAATACAGCTATATGGCAAGATGATTTTTGAGCAACATATATATATATATATATTCTTGAAATCAGCTTTTGAATGTTGAAGTGTAAAAAAAATTCTAAAATTTGAGTTACTAATTTTATATTTATATGTGTGTATGATTGGATTTTTGCATATTATTCTCTGCATGTTTTGTATTGGCAATTTATATTAAAATGCAATATTATTTTCTGATTTAGTTAATATTTCAAAAGTGATCCTAAAGCAGTTCAGCAAGTCGATCCTAAAGCAGTTCAAATTCACGGAAAGGTATGAGATATAAAATGCATTTTTACTGTTTTTAACTTGAAAATAATTTTATTTGTTGATTCCTGACAAATGATATGAGATATTTTTGTCGAAAAGTTGATTTATAATTATATAAAAGTTTAAAATTTATAATTAAGTGATTATTATTGTTTTTTCATTCTCTTTAAAAATGCTTTGAACCCAGCAATATTTAAAAATGAAGAGTATATCTGATCTTTTTTTTTCCTTTTTTGAAGGCAAAATTATTTAATTTTCCTTCATTAATGAAATATTACAGTGGATTTTTTTATGTATTAATGTGGAATGAATATTAATTGAATGAGAAAATAATAATTGTGCTGTTAAAGGAATTCATATTATGTATGCAACTTTTAAAGTATATTTCATTTGATAAGATATGTTACTGTAAAATCTCATATAATGCTACAACAATTGCAACTAGTTCTAATTTAGCATGATAAACAACCTGGTTTTATTTGGAAGATGAATCAAATTTCCTTAGTTTTCAAGTTTTTGTGTAGAAAAGTGAATGTATACAAAGGATATTGTAAATTTTTAATTCTTACTAAGAAATAACCAAGATATCAGGATAGAATTTATTCTTCGTATTATGTGCATAATGTTGTAAATTGCAGCTATTAATGTTGATTTGTTTGGTTTCAAGAAGCTGTGAATGAAGAAACCCACTGTATCGTTAAGTTTTAATTATTATTTTGGGGAATTGTAACATTTTAAATTTTTTCTAAGAATAATCTAGACAGAAATTTAATTTTTATTTGTTTTAAGACATACATAGTCACCTTCTAGAATTATACATTTGTCCAACAGTTTCTTGACCTTTCGAAGTCCATCATTGCAGAACTTAACAAATTGAACTCTTTCATCTTCTCCGTATTGCAGGTCACTTCAATCTATGGTTTCTTGAATTCTAATAAATCAACCTTGATTAGCTGTAATTTGCAACATTCTGTACATAAACATAAATTAATATGGAGAATAAATTTTTTTTTTTGAGATATCTCTATTTTTCAGTAAAAATTGAAACTTTATAATATCCCTACATACATGATTCTTTGTTTATAAATTTTTTTGATATATTTTACTTTGGCACATACCAAATGGTTCTTGTTTCTTCCCATCAGCATCACAACCTGATTGTGTACTTTATAGTTCAATTAACATGCAGTCATTGTTTCTGTTTAAGATATTTGATATGATACCATATACTTTAATTGCGCAAAAATGCACAAGTGTTGTTAAATTGTGTAATTGAATGGTAATTGTTGAGTTATCCAAGTGTACTGTTCACTAATTGTATTATACATCTGAACCTCTCGCTTAAATTTGTCCTGGTGAGTGGGAGAGATCATCACAGTATGGATAAAGAAAAAGAATATCTTCATTGAATCGCCTTAATGGTGGTTTTAGTTCAATTTAAAAGGAATTTTTAAGTTGGATTATAACCACCCTTGTATTGTAACAGCAGAGATGGCTTCTAGCCACTAAGCAAAACAAGAAGGAATGATTCAGCGAAGGCGAAGGGTGAACACATTGTGACACTCTTGTCTCTTTATTTTTTATATATATTTTGGAATTGTATTTATAATTGTTGTCCATGTGTAACTTATCTCAAATATTAAATATTGTTACACCAACAAATATCATTTATTGAACCTACAGGATCCCTTGCCACCACTCACATTAAATGGAAGCTCACTGGCCACTGAAATCGGTCTTCAAAAAGTTTTTTTTTTTTTTTATTTGAGAAGCTATCTGCAAATTTCTGTAACATTTATTTGTTTTAACCTCATAATTTGAAAAAATTTCTTACTGAAATCTTGTAACAGCTGTGAATGTATTAAAGAAAAAGGGGATGGGGACATTTTTTTTACAAATATTGTGTCAACAAAAATCTTAAGTTATACATTTTATCTCTAGTTACTTATTGCATGGAATAGTACATTGTCTAATGGGAAAATGCAATAAAACTACATCAAGTGGACTTTTTAATTCACTAATTATATGTCCTTATCTTCTGTAAAAATGATTTATACTTGATTTGTTCAACATATAGATGATTTTTTGTTAGTATATTTTATTTTATTTAAGTTTTTCACATTCTCTAGTTAACCTGGATTTTTGTTAATCTGGACCAGTTTCGGTCCCAATTAATCTGGTAAATCTTTAAACTGCATATGATAATGATGGATGAATTTATTTGCAATATTGCAAATAAATTCATCAATAATTATCATTATACAAATAAAATTCTTAAATAATCTGTCAAACTACATTATTCTAGTTTTAAATTTGGCTTCATACAATTCATAGAGCAAGGTTGGGCAAAACTGTCTATAACGACCCTTGGGGGTCGATATAGACAGCTTTGCCCAACCTTGTGTCCCTGTATGTACTATATAGACCCCAAGGGTCGATATAGTATAATTAGGGGTCGATCCCATCGGGGGGGATCAATGAAAGAGGACTGATGCAATTCAATCTCAAATTTATTGATGGCAACACAGTATGCATAATTTTTGTTTGGAATGCCGTTTGCAATTACAATATAATTAGTAAAGTTCTTATAATAGATTAAAGCTTATTTAATTTTTCATTCCTGCATATTTTTTAAAATAATTTTTTTTTTTTACCTTTTAAAGTGTGCATGTTTCATGGTGAGTTCTCATTCTCAGACTTGTGAGAAATGATTCTTGCTCCATTTTGTTACAAGATGGCCCAAATTACACCACAACCTCTTAAATCGTAACTGTTTGAAAAACTTTGTGAATAAACTGATGAACTATCAAATCAATTATTATTACACGTCGAAATACGATAGTTGTTAAGAGCTGCATGTTTCCAAAAACTTGTATGTTATTGTTTTAACAGTTACAGAATTTCTTACTGAAATTAATCCAGCCTTAAGTGATGAATTGTAAAAAGAAATAAAAGCAATATTTCTTATTTTGCCATCATTGTATTTGCAAAGTTCAATGATATTCAAACATTTCACCAAGGAAAATATATTACATTAATTCAAGCAAAAACAATTATTTTGAACTTTCAAGATATATTAAACTTGTTTAAGTCTTCATTGTTACATGAAGATTTTTAATACTTTTGAAATTTATGACAATTAGATACAACCAACATAGAATTGGAAAAGCATATGAATCATCTCCAAAAATTAAGTGATTATTTTAAATTACACTTTGGAGATATTAAAAATATTTGTATCCCAGAATGGACTATCTCGCCAGTTTCTGCTCAAGTTTAAAATAAAGATAGTCATTTGCAAGATGAATTCATTTAATTATTAGTTGATCTTTATGCAAAGATACTTTTTAATAATTTAACTGTGAGTCAGTTTTGTATGAATATAAATATTTCCCAAAAATATCCAAAACTTGTCATATGGTATTTCTCTTTTTAATTGCATTCCCAAGCTCTTGTATGGTAAAATCTGGCTTCAGTCATGTTAATTCTATTTTAACAAAAAGAAAGAAATGGAATATAGAGCTCTGAGGCAAAGTAAGACTGAAATTAATAAATTTTGAACCAAATATTTGCTAATATAGCCAAGGATTATCAAGCACATCCTTCTCATTGACTTATATAAAATTTTGATTTTGTCGAAATCTAAAGTGAATTTTTTAAAACTGTTTTTTAAATGATTTAATTTATTTATGAAATAGGTAAGTTTTTTTCTTTTATTATAATTTTTATAGAGGGGGTCAATAAGAGAATTTTAAAATTTTTGGAGGTTGATGATCAAAAAAGTTTTGTGGCTCCTGTCATGGAGGAAGCCACTCTATATTTACATTTGATAAAGATGTACTATTTGATGAATATCATGACTTGTATTCTGCTTTTATTTTGCCTTGTTAATCCAAGTGTTGATATTTGTAAGTTTCATTCAGTAATAATGTTGCCACTTTCACTACAGATTTTAATTTGTTCAAAACTTTAACTTTATTCTTCAGAGCTATATATTTTTTAACATCTATTTTTTTTTTCCCATTTCAATATGCACAGTTAAAACAAAAACAAAAAAAAAATTATTAAAAAAAATATTAATATTCACAACACTTTCTTTATATGACATGAATTCATAAAGTATTCAGAGAAATTAAAAAACCAAAGAAATAAAGTGCAAGAATAAGTTAGAAAGATGGATATCTTAGTTCCTTATTAAAGCCAATTTAAACGGGTTTTTATAGATGTTGTCATTCAGTACTCATGTGTCTTGTAATGAACATCACTTTGAATTGGTTTATTCATTTTTGACACAACATGTAAATCTTACAAACTCGCCACTCATTATCTTTACAAAGCATACTATTACATCCAAAATATGTTTAAAAATTATCATGCTATCATCCAATGATTACATAATCCTTCGAGGTTACATTATCTTCTGACTCAGTATTTCAGCACCCAGTTCCTTTTGTGACATAGCACCATCTTAATCAACTAAATCATTTAGCATCTAAATTCTTTACAGACTAATTCCTTCCTTCCTGGAGAAAGCTTGGAAATTTTTTTACTATTCTATAAACATTTTGACAAAAGTTAAGTTCATACAAATATAAAAAATACAGGAGTACTACAGAAATCTTTGATTTTCTACATAATAAAATAGATATATGCAAGTATCAATTCTGTCTGAAATAAGCTGTGCAATGTATTAAAACTTGTCCTTATTACTATAATCGCGTGAATACATTTACAGTACAAATAAATATCAAACAGTACAATACAAATACCAAACACATAAGATATAAGAAATATAAAGAAAATTTTTATGTGTTCCAATTACTTTACATGTACAGTTTTGTTAAATTTAAAGGGATATGGCTCAAACAGTCAGAAATTTGATGTTGTTTTCCTTTGTGGGTAGAAATTTCATTAAATGATTGTAAATTAACCCATCTCTGAAGTCTTGGATTAGTTCCTGTATATTTCTACAATCACACTAATGGATTATGGTTTGTTTGTATGATAAACCTTTTTTTGTTTATCGAGATAACACTTGAATTTTTTCATTGCTAAAATAATGATTGCTCTCTCTCATTCTGTAGTGCTATATTTTTGTTCTGCTAATGAAAATTTATTGCTCAGAAACTTGATGGGGTGTTCTTCATTTTTACTTATTTGAGAGAGCATAACACCAATCCCAAACTTTGAGGCCTGCATTAAGAATAGTTATGTAAAATCAGTCTTGGTTGTAGATATTGGGAAACCTTTTATGGCTTGAGCCTTTAATTCACCAGGTGTTCTTAGAACTTAGCCTACTAAATGTCCAAGATACTTCACATAAACTCAAGCAAACTGGCATTTAAAAGTTTTTATCTGCTGCTTTGCAGCACTCAGCCTGAGAAAAATGTCTTCCAAATATTTTGAATGATCTTCCTAAATTTGGGGGGAAATTGCAACATTGTCTAAATAAGGCACAGCATACTCTTCACATTCATTTAATAAACTACTCTGCCCACTTAAACCATAAGATGCATTTTTCAAATCAAAAAGTAGGAACATACTGAAATGAGTTATAAATGCAACATAGCAAATATCTGCTTTATTCTAAAGAATCTCTTGGGACAGCAGTTTTAGTTATTACATGCCTTATTTATTACTCCAACTCAACTTCTGCATGAGGCAAACATATCAAAATCTCCTCTAATGGAGTTCTTATTCACACTTTCTTATTTGTATACATTTGTGGTTTCACCTATTTATCACTGATGAAATCAAGAGAAGTACCAGTATCAGACTTGAAGTTATTGTGGTTCCCATTTTGATTTGGAAATTTTAAAAAAAAATCTTTTTGTGCAGGTATTTCTTTTAAAGTTTCCTCTAATATTTTCATAATTAACCAGTTTTTCAGCTTGATAGAAAGGTGTTGTAAATTTAAGCCAATCTTCTAGGTAATGATCTCTCACCTCAGCAGGTACACTAAACTTCAGCTGCACAGTCACTATCAGATGTTTGAATTGCTGAAAAGTCTCAGTCTAGAGAGTTATTGAGTGTAATTTCTCCTAAGATTTGTCAGATAACTTGTGATAACTATAAAACATTACTTTGGTTTCTCACTCTTCTACTTATATCATTTCAATAATATTTTCAACAAAATCATATTACCATTGTTAGTTGGCTTTCTAGCTAGCATGTTTGACAATAAAGCTGGTATAATTGCCAACATGTGGGCTACCTAATCCTTCTTCGGCACCTGAGCCAGCTCTTCTCTTCCCTCAAAATTTATTAAGTGTATACCCATTTCATTGTGCGTTTCACCATACTTGGGTATAATCGGAATTAGCTGAATTCTTTTACTAAGTTTGATTCCTTTTTCTGATTCATTCTTCTGATCGGGGTCGCTTTTTGACAATTCTAATTTTTTCATTTCTAGCTCATATTGTTTACCATTCAATCTTCTCTCTCTTATTGTCTAATTTTTTCTTTTTTCTGTTGGTCTCTGTTCTCAATAAGTCTATTTAATATTATCCTTACTTCACCTTCATTATAAGACTCTGCAATTTTGTTAGAAGAATCTACTTTCACACCTATTTCTTTGCATATCTCCTATAAGTCAACTTTCTAGTTTTTTCTAAGTAGGTCATGATTTAGGCTTAAATTAAACAATATTAAAATACTCTAAAAGAAATTTGAAAACAATAGAAAAAGGGAGCTTAACTCTTTGGGATAAATTTTTAAAAATACCTTTTAATGGATCTGCTTGTATTTTTCTTTAAAAAATTGATTTTTGAAATTAAAAATTAATACATAACAATGCACTGTACCTTACAAAATCAATCAACTCTCAGTATCTCCTAAAATCCCCTTTTTTTTCACTAGTTTTTTTAAAATTAATATGTTCATGAAACTGCATGAACCATAATAGAACAAGCAAAAAATAATTTCCAATTTAAAATATAAACAATTTAAATAGTTTCAAACTGAGCACTTTCTAATTATTCGATCATTTTTGTAATTTTTTTTTATATATTTTCTGTTTAGAATCTAAATGAATCTTCAATTTTTATGCAAAAACAAAATGTATGCAATTAATATTAATTTGCAATTAATATTAAATTCTTCATTAAACAACTTTTTAACTTGAAAATAATGCTTAGATTATTCATGTAAATAAACCTATTTAACAAACATTTCGAAAACGAACAGATTGCTGTTCATAAAAAAAATGCAATCAAAACAAATCTGTAATTCCATTTATAAGTCAAAACTAAATTACTTACTTTTCAGTAAAATTATTTCGTGTCATAAAAAATGATGATTTTCCAAGATCTTCTAATATATACATATTTCAACTTATAATCGTGTATTATCAACATATGTAAAGGAGATCCAAACTTAAACCTTTTGGAAATGGGCACTTTCAAGAAGAAAATGCTGCTGAGAATGAGACTTTTTATTACATTGCTTTCCCATATATTCATCAATGATTGGAAGTTTTGAGAATTCTGTGACAACAGGGCCAGATGTTTAAACTGCAATTCGCATTCAAAGAACAAATCAAAAGTTCCTACCTGTCAGACGGTGGTCATCATCATCAGGTCAATATGTTGAATTTTGAATAAATCCATACAGAGACAAGGAAATCACTATATTGACATCAATTACTTTTAATTTAACTTTAAGATGTCACAACAAACATTAACTATTAGTAAATATCCTAATTCGCAGGCATAACAAATTCGCTAACGTAGTTCGCTTTCAACATCTTTCTTCTCACTTACTCAGAACTCAACATAACTTTTTTTTTTTTTCTTTTTCACATTTGGCACCTAGCGCCCTCTATCGTTAGTTTCAACACACTGCCCCCCAAATGACCAAGGGGTTCATTCAAATTTTACAATTAATGCCATATTATACAAATAATGATCTTACATCAATGAAACTATTTTACAACAATTTTACAAATATGAATACAAACAACAAATGGCAAGATATACCTGCATACAATTTCCAAACGATAATATTTCTTAAATCTCAATACTTGTATACTGTAACTATACAATTCTGCATACTAAAAATTAAAAATCTTGATTAATATACATTTAAAGACAAACAGATTATTCATTTTCTATTAATTTAATAGTTTCGGTTGTCGTCCGTCTGAAAGTGGATCTAGCCTTTTTTAGAACTTCAATATTCATTTTAACAAATTAAATGTTCAGAAATCAGTTCGCTATTTATCTTAATACTGAATTTTCTGAGTTCGCAATAATTTTTTTCGTTCACTATTTATCTAAAGGTCTGGTCCTGGGTTTCGGCACCAAAAATGTTTAAACTGCAATTCGCATTCTAAGAACTAATCAAAAGTTCCTACCTGTCAGACGGTGGTCATCATCATCAGGTCAATATGTTGAAGTTTGAATAAATCCACACAGAGACAAGGAAATCACTATATTGACATCAATTACTTTTAATTTAACTTTAAGATGTCACAACAAACATTAACTATTAGTAAATATCCTAATTCGCAGGCATAACAAATTCGCTAACGTAGTTCGCTTTCAACATCTTCCTTCTCTCACTTACTCAGAACTCAACATAACTTTTTTTTTTTCTTTTTCACATTTGGCGCCTAGTGCCCTCTATCGTTAGTTTCAACACCAGATAGAGTGCTGTTCTCCTGCTGGGCAGCGGAGACATTTGAGCTTTGGTAAGTCCCTAATAACCAGTGATTCTCTCATTTTTTAGGGGCAATTCTTTTTGAAAGCTGGATTGTGATTATCTGTCCAATTTCAATTCAAGAAATTTTCAAAAATGCATTCTTAAAATAGTGGGCATTTTCTGTCATACAATTTCCTTGTGTCATCTTCAGTATCATAATTAGAATTTTCATGCAATAAATTATTCTATTCATATGCAATAATGAGGAGGGGAATATTACAGTTATTTCATTTGACAAAATTTTCTGTAAGCAGTTGCCTCAGTGCCATAGTATGACACTATTATTAAATTATATCATATACCATTACATAATTTAATATATAGACATTATGAATTATCTATTTTTATGCACAAAATACTTCACTGATTATTTTAGAAGTGTAAATATGTTTTTAGCATCTAAATGTCAGAATAAATCAGTTTTGAACAATGAAGGAAAATGTGTTCTCTTTGAATAGTTTCTCTTGCAAGAAGCAACTGAAACGCACACTTAAAAAAAAAAAAAAAAAAAATCTTGGGTCCCAAACTCTTAAACATAAATGCAGCTCATTTATTCATATTCATTCTCCCATATTCTAAAGTCCCATTTTTGTATTTCAACAAATAGGTTAATATAATTAAAAACCTTAGGATCCTCAGAGAATTTCATCACTAATCAGAATCTTGGGGTGCTCCCCATCCATCCTCCCAATTCTGCCTCTGGATAATGAAGCAGTTTTAATGAAGTCATTTTCATGAACTCTTTTTATTTTTCAAATTTTAGCCATATTTGGTTAAAATTTAATAAAAATTGACATTTACGCTAAAGTTCATATAACAAATTCTAATTAATTTATTTCAATTTTTGTTTCATCAATGCATTTAATATACATATATCTGTGTTGTGAAGGGAATAAATGCAATTATCTCTTATATTAAGTTCTACCAAAACTTATAAACACATGATTTTACAAATAATACATATATATATCGTTTTTGAAATAAAAAAAAAGCTCCAAAATAAGCAGTTATTTCTTAAAAGCTATGTTTGAGGTTTACAACATACCTAGAGAGGTACAGAACATTGTGGTTAAGTTTCATTTGGATATATGAAATACCTTAAAAGAAATGAGATTTTTCGTAATAAAAAAAAATTCAAATTCAGTTTTCCATAAAATGCAAATTTACCAAAATTAAGCGAAGAAATAGTTGGCAGATGCATCAACAACTATAATAAATAAATAAGTAAAACTAAATTCTGTATTTAAAAAATACATTATATATTCACATCGCTTAAAAATAATTTAAAAAAAAAAAATGCATTGTTGACTATGGCTTAGTTTCGGTCTTGAAAAATTCGACTTTCTTTCGCTTTAAATTGAACTTCTGGTTTAAACTCTTGGCTATAACTTTCTTTCTAGCTACCCTAGAAATAAATGCAATCCATTTTTTAAAAGGTAAATATGTGGATTTTAACAAAAAGTAATAAAGGAACTTTTGAAAATTTTCATCGAAACTGGATTTTAGGTAGAAGACATTTAAAATGCTTTGAAACATTTTTGTTATAATATTGATTTGAAATATATATATCTTTCCTATGGGGTTTACTGTCTTTGGTAAACACGGGTAACACACCAACGGTTTACCCTAGCGATCCTTCTCTATTTTCAACCACCCTTGTCAACCAATTTTTTTCGTTGTCTTTTTTCAATTATTCACGCCAGACCACAGTTAAATCTTGTTTGGCGCAGTATAGCCACATCTGGCTTTTGCGTCAGTAACTTTCATATTCACTCATTTGAAAAAAATATTTTTACATTAAAAAATAACACATAAATTGTAAGTAAACTATAATTTGAGAACAACATATTTCAACTTGAAATACTAATCTATCTTTTTGTGCGATATTCTTCAAAAAGTATGTCATACATAATCATACTTTACACGAGACAGATGTACGTCTAGCCACGTCTTTAGATAACACATCAATCAATAACTCCCGAGACTAACATTGAAAACAACATTTTTTTTTGTAAAATTTTTTTTTATTCATCAACATAACACCTTTTGTTAATTACCTTTTAGGGTGATACAATCGTTCCAACGCTTTTCCAAATCTTTTTCGCAAGAAATATTTTTGTTGCGAGTAAATAACGTAAACAGCTTTCCTGAATCATCGACTCGTTGCTGTTTTGTTATCGAAACAATCGCGGCACCCTTGAAAAACCTTTTCACTTCACTTCAAAACCTTTTCAGTAAATACCTTTCCATATGATATCTGTGTCATCTCAGCAATCTCACGGAGCTTCACTTTACGATCTTTCATTATAATTTTTGTCACTTCACTCACATTTTCCGGTGTAACGGCTTCCACAGGTCTACCCGAGCGTTCCGCGTCATTTGTGTCGGTACGACCACGTTTAAACTCGGCAAACCACCGACAAATCGTTGCTTTTGATGGACAAGAGTCCGGGTAACATTTTTCAATCCATTGTTTCGCTTGCACGATGTTTTTACCCATTAAAAAACAATGTTTTATCAGAACACGAAACTCGGGTTTTTTCCATTTTTTAAACAAACTACAAAACGACTTTACTCCAACCTTGATAACTCAGCTGTTTCTGGTCCGATCGACTTAAAATTTTGACACGTTTCAAGCAAAGGTTAGTACTCTAGAAAGACCTGGTTACTGGTTTACTACGAGCGCCATCTCTGGGTTAGTCTCGGGAGTTATTGATTGATGTGTTATGCATTAGACGTAACAACTTTGAATTCTTTTTATGTTCAGATAAATTATGGTTTTCAAATCTACTTTGTTTCAAATATTGTTCTGGTCTGTTAAAAATGATTTGTACGCTTATTCTCCAGTTGCTATCGGATTAAATTGAGTCTGAATGAAACTGGTCTTTTAGGTCGCGAAATTGGCCGTATTTTTCTCAAAAGGTTAAAATAACATTCAATTCTGTATTCTACTCGTAAATGAAAGTTGCTTTTTTTTTAAAGAAATGGATTGCATTTATTTCTAGGGTAGCTAGAAACAAAGTTATAGCCCAGAGTTTAAGCCAGAAGTTCAATTTAAAGCGACAGAAAGTCGAATTTTTCAAGACCAAAACTAAGCCATAGTTAATTTTCAAATTTGTATTCATGTTTGTTTGTTTTGTTCGCTATGTTTGTAGATTTCATATCTGTAGCGAGTTGTGCATGCAAAAATTGTGATCTTTGTGGTTAATCTTTTGAATTTTTAATAATTTTTTTTTGTTTTAGTTTATTGAGTTTTTGATTTTAAAGTTTTTAGTTTTTTTATTTATTTATTTTTTTTTTTTTCGATTTGTATTTTTGGTTTTATAACCATTATTTAAAAATATATTTATATGATGGGGGATAGTTTGACTAATTAGTGTAGAATAACACAATTTAATGGTTTAAAGTGTGTTAAACTTTAAATATATTATTTTCCAATTTTATGTTTTTTTCTTCAAAATTTTTTGAATTACACTTCTTTTTTAATGTACTTCCTTTTGAATTTACAATTTTTTTTTTTTATAATTTAAGTTTGATTATTGTATTAGCTTTGACTTTTCAGTTTGTTATTTTTATCTTTCTAATTTTTGTTTGGTTCGGTTTCATGTCTTTATTCTTAATCTTCAGTTCTCATTTTACATTTCTATAATTTTAACTTTGAATTAAATTCTTTATTTATTTGGGAATTTCAAAAAAAAAGTATGTCTTATTCAATTCAATATAAATTTTAATTGCATATGTATCCCTCTGCGCCATTGCAGCTTCACCTGCAAGACAGGTAAGCGTGTAAAATCTCGAGGTGTCTACGCTGAAAGGCGTGTCCTTCTTCTATTTTTAAAAACTTGGTGAAACCTACCATTGGAGAATGGCTTGTTCTTCCAATGCGAAGAGCGGATGTCAGATTGACTCGCTTTTGCATTAGACATACTCTATTCACTCATAAACATCTTTTGTTTGGGGTAGGTGCTCCCGAGTTTCCTTCCTGTCACGTCCCTTACACAGTTAATCACGTATTAATCGACGGTCCGGTGTTTGACCATCATCGTCACGTTTTCTTTGATTCATCAGTTTTAAACCTATCTGACTTCGCGCGAGAAATCCCCCTCCGTAACTTATTTGCTTTTATAAAACAAATTGGCCTTTTACACCATATTTGAATTTTTAACCTTTCACTGTTTTTCTCCCTTTGTGTTTCTCTCGTGTTTTTAAACTTTTTTCGTTTTTAGTTTATTTTAACAAATGTTTGACGCAGCATGGCCTGCTTCAGCTCTTCCGCCATCTTACTGTCACTCACTCACTCTATTTTTAAAAATTTTTCTTCAATTTATAAACCTTTTTCCTCTTAAAAGGAGCGTGGTTCATTGAAAGACAACCTCCACATAAGGGATCAGCCGAGCGAATCCAAATAAACAGCCACGTAAGTAAAATTTACTAAAACTTCTCGAACAAGCTAACGGAAACGGACGGATTAACTGCTGTTACAAAGGCATGGACTCTCAACTTCTTAACTAACGTTAGTAGACGTTACTTGAAATCGAGAACTTGTAATTACAGAAGGTAATTATTGCTAGTAAGCTACGACATTTGATGTTGTGCTGTAATTGTTCAAGCGTTTTGGATACTTCACTGCTTAAAAGAGGGGTAAATATATATCCTCCTCTATTTTCCTTTCAATTTATATACGAAAGTTTTATTTGTTGACTGTGCTACCTGAACAATATAAAGATGTCCATCCTTAATGATATTCCTGTTGTTTCAGACATCCTTAAAAAAATATTAAAAAATGAAGTTGCTGTACATATTAGTCAATGACACATTTGATCCCAATACAAGAAAGAGAAAAAAATGGAGAAGTTTTTTCTAATTTCAAACTGGTTCAAATATTGAATATCGAAATATTAAAATAAGATTCCTTTACTCTAAATGCTTAAGTTTGTGTTTTAAATGTTTTAGGACTAAACACTAATGGCAATAATCTTTAAAGCTTACTAATCATTTTAATTCTATAAACTCTCGTCATTAAACATTGATGATGAAATTTCCAATGACGAAACAGAAACTAATCTTCACTTCCAGTTTTTCTCTTCTTACCATGGCGCGAGTATTTCAATCCGTTATTCTTTCAACTCTTCATTTCATTTTGCTTTGAAAGGTCTCAGAAATTCTCATCAAAAGTCTATTGGCTCTGATATATATGACGTAGTGTTTATACAAGACTATCAAGAATTATTTCGTTTTTTTTTTCCCCCTATCGTTGAATGTATAGCAAAAATATTTGTTTAAAACTTTGATTCAGGGTCAGGCATAGAGTTTTTTGTATACACCACATATTCTAACAACATGGGTTCCGTTTAAAGACGTTTTATTAGAATTCCGCTATCAATTAAATGCTGCTGAAATGTAGACGTAAATTACTTCAAAATGAATCACTTTTCAAATATTTTATTGGAGTTTAAACTCGCAAGTACTTACAAATAAATTATTGATAATTCTTTACATTATTTAAATATTGCATAAATGGCATACATGATTACCGATCAAATAAAGTTATTTTATATGGTGCTAAACCTATTTCATTTTTTAAAAGAGAAATTTCGTATTTATATAAAAAATTTCAAATGATGGTAATAAACTATTTTTAACAAACAAATCCTCATGTTTCCCCCGTATTGAATTGAGGAAGCCATACGAACTCAAAACATAACAGTTCTGAGTGCCAAAACGGTAATATGTATAATAAACAAAAAAACTTGCTTTATTTTGTATCACGGTAAGACGCATTTTTCGCTTTTGTCCAGACAAACTTAAGTTTTAAAAGGTGTTATTTATAAAAATTTTGGTGTATTTCTGCAAAGTGTTTGAACAAACCTATAACAAATCGAAGCGACAATGCTATGTGAACTATAAATCATTTATCTTTTGATGTATAAAACCGTTATTAATGATAATTCTTTTACTGGATTCGTCGATACCGATAGTCAGAACATAATTCTACCGAAAAATGCATAGAACAAAATTGGTTCACGATCTTGAACTAATTTTCATGTGTCGCTTACAAAGTTGGTGATGGGCACATAACACGTAGCTGTATGCAAGAATTGGTCATCGATAATCAGAAATTTATCTCTTAGCTTTTGTGTTGTTAACAGCGAAACTATGACGTCTGATGCTATTATTGGCATGACTATTTTAACGCGGGGCGAAATAACAATCAACACATACGGTGTCATATCAACAAAAATTTCGAATACTAAAATGGAAAATGCTGCACAATTTTTGATTTCTAACAGCTCAAAATAAAGGATGAATTGAAACTCCAAAAAATGATCAAATGTTACAAAAACTCAACGAAATATTCTTCATTATTTGGTTTTAAGCTATAGACCAATTAAGACTAAAACTAGTGATATCCAGATGTCTTTTAATTTAAAGAATGAAACACCAGTAACCAATTCCTTTTGCTAAATGAAAAATTGTGGAGGATCAAGTACGAAACGATTGACTGATGGTATTTGTTGAGCCACGCTCTTCTGATTTTTCTAACCAAGTAGCTGTTGAGGGAATAGAACTTAAGAGTTTGTATTGAATTACAGACAACTTAATAAAAACGTAGTAAAAAATAACATTCCCTTGCACCTAATAGACAATCAACTTGATAAGCCTCAAGATGCAAATTTCAGCAGTGCAATAGATTTACATAATGCTTTTCTTCATTTAGAAATAGATCCATATAGCCCTCGATATACGTCAGTTATGACTCATAATGGACAATATGAATTTCTTCGCTCACCTTTCCGTCTTTGCACATCGCCAAACAGTTTTTCATTGTTACATTTCTCCACACACACACATAAAAAGAAATGTAACATTTTTGTTTTTTATTGAAAAGAAAAATGGATATGAACAAACTACTTCGTTGGAAATAAATGCAAGCTGCGAATTGTCTAACATGCTAGTCTCTGTAGAAAGGGAATAAATCTATATAACTATTTTTGAAAAGGTTGTGCCTTTTACAGAAACATGCTTATTTAAATTGTGTATTTTTATATCATATATGTTTGCTATTCAATTTCCACAAACCTTTAATTGCAATTTATATAAAGCATATTACTAAGATGTAAATAGTTTTATCAATTTGTGTGAATGTTTTAATGCAACATACTAGCATATTTTTAAAATTATAAGACGTGAAATATTGTGTTATTTTTTTATGCTTGACATAAATTAATAAGTTCAAAGTTTTTGTTACTTAATATGTACTATTAACTGAGGAAATATCGCACTGTTTCTTTTTATTTCCTGTTCCAAGATTGTAATTTTGAATGTTATGGTTTAAAGAAATTCATTGATTCTTATATCAATTAGCAAGTTATATGGATTCAAATTTAAAATTGGTTGACATAGAAATTTTTGATTGGTCTCAAATCTCATTCAATTAAAAAGTAATAGCCTGAATTAATCGGGATTTCTGGTTTTTAAAAAATGGTTTCTTATTGCAATTCTTTGAAATTTGATTGTATATGATTGTTAGTGGATTATCTTAACATTTTTAATGTATTAGTATTTATTTTGGTTCCTTTGTGCAATCCGATGGACCTTTAAAGTCGGCGCAATTCCAAACAAACGTATACAATTTATTTTCCATTTTAATTTTGCAAAGGCCCTAAATTCTATTCAAGATAGCAACAAATGGGCATTATGAATCTGACCTCTTAAATCCATCTATTTATGAATCTACTTGGTGGCACGTGGTTCTCCCATGTTTTTTTTTTTTTTTTTTTTTTTGTTACCTTCCGTCTCTCAACTTTTCACATCTGTCTTCAGTTCAACAGAGTCATAACAGTGGTTAATTATGAAATGTTTGAATTTCTCGGCTCTTCATTCTTCAGTATTAAAAATTTACCTTGAGTTAAAAGAATTGGCGAATCCTTTAATATTTCCTTTAGGTTGCTGTTCTACCGGAAACCGTAACAATGTGAAACACTAGTTGTTATTAATGAATTCAAAAGTTAAAAATTTAAATGTTAAAAATGACTAACATATTAAAAGCCTAAACATTCCTCAAATAATCTTTTTGAATTGAACTTTAATGAACAACAATAAAGAAACATTTTGTAAATATTAGGAAATCATTGTTAAATTCGGATGTTTTTTTTAATAATTACAAAAAAAGCTTTTGTAAACCAAATAAATTTGAAGTCATTATTTAACTTGTTGATAGAAAAATGATTCAATATCTTTATGCTACAGCAATCCAAAATTAAGATTTAAACGTATATTTTGAAACAACAAGAATTATAAAAGAAGCTGTATCGTCTTTAATCATTTAGATAAAAAGTTATGAATATTGTTAAGTTTCATTAGCTGATGTGAAATTTGGGGGGAAAAAGACTTTCTTAGTAAAATTTCAAGTATGTACTCACACTATATTAAAAATAATCGAGTATGTGGCAGTCAAATTTACAAATTTATTTATATGCTTTTATTATTGCTTTATTTAACAGGTTTGTTGAAGTTTTATAACTTACATGATATTAAAACATTCAGCGTACTACTCGACTGCAAATATTTTTTTTTTTTTATCAATCAATCGCCAAATTGGTAACTCTACCACCTAGTTCAAAAAATCCTAAAATCTAAAAAGTTTTCCTAATAACCTTACTTTGAAATCGATCCTGTTTCTCATCTCGACCTTTTACACTGGGCTTTTACACGCTCTTGATTAACGTTTTTCGATAGATGTGGTTGGTAGTCTAGCGTCGATCACAAAATTGCACTGTATAGAAGGAATATCAATTTCAACGTTACCTAGCTGTGCCGAAAGTTCGAATGGTGCTACCGAAAGGAGGAAAAATCGGTTTATAAAGGATATTACAGAAATTATTCCTTGTTTGAAAACAATGAGTCTAGCGAGATTTTAAGGTAAACGTGGTCGGCAATCAAGCGTCCATTTCCAAAATCAGGGTGCAAAAACGGAATATGTTTCATCGTTACCAATCAAAAGAGCTCCGCGATCATCATCGTAAAAGGTCAGTGATTTTTTTTTTTTTTCCTTACCCAATTCATTTTTACATGTTTTTTATACGACTAAAATTGTCTTTCTATTGAGTTCCGACTTCGAGTTTGAAGATCGCGCGCTTTCCCGTCGTTTTAAGTTTTCATGCTATTTACATGCTTCCAGCAAAGCACAATTTATCCACGTTTTATGACTTTTAGACACATTTTATGACGAATCCCGCTTCCAACTATTTCCTGACGAAGACGTGTCTGGAGTCGCCCTGGGCAACGTACCGATCCTGCTTTCTTTATTGGACACCACACAGGCCCTCGACCAGGAGTTATGGTTTGGTGTGCCATTTCCTTCGATAGCTGGCCCTCTTTGGTCATCATTAGAGGCACACTTGCAGCACAATGGTAGTCGACGACATTCTGAGACCTGTTTTGCTACCGTTCCTTTTTCAGTACTCTGGCCTTATGTTTCAGCAAGATAATGCCAGACCACATACGGCACGTGTTGCTATGAACTGTCTTACAGCTTGTCAAACACTTCCTTGGCCAGCCAGATCTCTCTCCAATCGAGCATGTCTGCAATATGGGGAGAAGCAACTGCATCTACCAGGGAATGTTGATAAGCTAGCCCAACAATTGGAGCAAATTGGGCAAGAAAATCTCAGGAGTTCATCAGAGAGCTTTATCATTCTATGCCACGTCGTGTGGCAGATTGCATCCAGACTAGAGGTGAGTCAACACCTTATTGAGCTCATTACTATGTAACTCTGAAATAAATCATTCAATTTTTCTGAAATTTTAACCATTTTCTATTCTGTACACAATTTTCTTACCCTGTAATTTTTGTCTCCATCGGACAGCTCCTTGGTGCGTCGCTTTTTTTTTTTTTTTTTTTACCGTTATAAAGTGTATATATATTTTTTTTGTCATACATTTACATAGGATATATCGCTTTAAAAACCTTTCGAGAATATGCTTCTTTGAAGTTTTCACAGTTTCAGTGATCAATGGAAAACATACAATAACTCTGACGGGTGTAATGTTATTATTTTTATTTTTAAAAAGATATACAGACAGGTGAGGTATATTGATCTTACAAATAAAAAAAATTAACAGTCCCTGGTTCGTACATTCAATTCCTTGCTTTATTCTAGCGTACATAATGACTATAATTACTTATAATTTATAAGAATTTTAATTATAAATAAATATTTAAATCAAAGAAAATTTAAGGAATGTACAAAAATCTTAAAAATATTAAAATAACTTAACTCGGAAGTTTATAATAACAATTATTCAATCAAACAATTTTCAGCGAAAGAAAACTTTTAATTTATGCGCTTTGAATTTGTAAATCATAGCGTCTTAAAAAGTTTGGTATGTTAAAATTCATTATTTTTCGCAACTTTTTCATAATTTAGTATTTTAGAATAGAAAAATAATTATTTATAGTGTGTGAAAATCTTCAAAAATATCAAGCAGATATTTACATGCAAAATATCATGAAATTGTAATTTATGTTTATTTCAGTATGAGGCATCAAATATACTACAAATTATTGTTAGTCAGAAATTTATTTTTAAGATATTAATTGGGTTAATTAAGTTAATTTTATAACTTTAAAACCCTGTTCCCATTGAACTGTAATGAATAATACCTATTTTGGCCAGTTATGATGAGAATTTCGAAAGTTATTAGGAGAATCCCATTATTTTAACAAGGGCACTATTGCATGACCAAATACATCATGAAGGATCGATCTCTTAATTAAATTACTAGTTTAGTTCACATAATAATTTTGGAATCTAGAGACAGATCTTTTTGAATTACCTATTGCATGTTGCACCATTTAGTTTAATACGAATTAGCATCTAAAATCATTACTCCGTTTTAAATTATTTATAATAAAAAACGAAGTAATTTGGTGGTATTGATCAATTTATTATACAAATTAATAGAACTGCAAAAATTATGGGTAATTTATGTTCTGCCCATGATTCTTTTTGATTTTTTTTAGCTTCTAGGACTATTTCTTAGGTTAATAGGAAAGTTCGTCTTGAATTGTTTATAGTTAATTAAGCTGTAACACATATGTGTGAGTGAAATCTGTTTCCTGACAAAAGGCTGCAATGGATATACTAGTTGAAAAATTGAGTAGAAAAAGTTATAATCCGCTTTAAGCTATTCTCTTAGTTCAATGGATTTCAAGCTATGTTATTTTCTGCTAGAAATCTGTGATTACTTTTTTTTTTTTTAATAATATTGGTTTTTTTTTTTTTTTTTTTTTCCCCTCTCCTTTCCAAAAATATCTTTGAAAGTAAAACGTGCTCTGGATCTATATTGAGTATATTCCTGGGTGGTTTCTGTGCGACACGTGAAGTCGGTCGTCAATAGCCCTCGTGTTGCTTATAGTGCGACGTTCATAAAAAACACTAACTGATCTGTGCGACACGTATTTATTACAAGTTAAAAGAATATGTTCAAAATCGCTGATACAATTACACTTTACATTATCGTTTAAATTAAGAATGGATGCAATGCATCTAGATTCAGTATTTCTTTTTTTATTTACGTCTCACTTAGGAACATTTCCAAGGTTATTGGCGACGCACTTGGTAATTTTGAACCGTGTTCCAAGTTGCAAGGAAGACATTTGAGCTAGCACCTTATTCTTCAAACTTTCATACTTCATCCTCGCGAGGATTTTGAGCCTCGACCGAGTTAATGTGCACCGCCTACAACACGATGGGTCTCAAGTGGAATAAGGGCTTAAACCTTCGACTGAACTGAAACAACGCTGCCTTCAGGTTCGCGATCATGACCACTAACAGGTAAATATATTCATTTATGAAAGTTGCAAATTGTGTTAGTTATGTGAATGAGCTGGAGCTTTAAATTTGCAAATAATTTTTTTATATTCTACGTTATTGTGTCGTAACTGTGCTTATTACATGATAGTGAATTATGTTTAAGGAATATAATTATTTATTGACAGTATTAATCACAGATGTTCGCACTTTTTTCTGCAAATTAACAATTTTCTTTAAGTCAATTTGACTTATACAGAATGTTGCATATACAATTATATTTATTCTTATCTGGTTGTATAAGATTTTTTTTTTTTTTTTTTGAAATTGTAATAATTTGTTTTTCAGCATTCATAAATATAAATATATAAATGAATTTTATTTATTACAAATTTAAAAAAAATATTTTTTTTGCTATTAAGCTTAAGCATAAGATTATCAGTCATACTGATTCATTCATAATTAAGTTAAGATATTGATATTTTTTAAAATTATCAATGTAATGAGACAATTTAAAAATGACAGATAAGATAGTTGAATAAAAAAACGACACCGAAAATCAGGGGTCGTCTTATAAGACAGATACAAAATAAATAAATAATCGAAATCTATTTAAATTAAAACCTTTGTTGAGTAAAACAAATCGTTCAACAATGTACGTATTCAATACCTTGCCTAATCCATACATTCTTTATCTAAGGCTAATAGCTCCTCAAATATACATCCTCACTTTTGTTGTTGAGGAAATCCTCTTACGGGTCATATACTGTACCTAACGAGTCGATTTCCGATCGTCATCAATATCTCTTGGGGGGGGCCTTGGAAAGCCGTGTCAGCTCAGTAAAATGGAAAAGTAGTAGTATTTTTCATAATCACTTTTAAATTAGCATTTTTGGCTCTATTTCCCTGCCTAAAATAAATCCCCAAAATATTTAAATCCCTTTGTTAAACATGTAATATAGCATTATATATATATATCATGAAAAAACTGAATTCTAATGTTTCATAGCTATTGAGAGAAATGAGCGTAAACTTGAAACTGTTTTTTTTTTTAAAAAATCACATTTTAAGATTTCATTCATACTTTTATTGTTGATGAAGACGTTAAATTTAATAAATCTCCTGCTTTGTATGAATGATATATCACCTTCTATTTCATAAGAACATTCAAGTTTTTGCTTTTTTTTTTTTTTTTTTTTTTTTGGTTTTTTTTTTTTTTTTATGTTTAGATAGATTCCGATCTCTGTCGTTAATACGTTCCTTGTTTAATTCTTCCATATTTTTCACACAGTGGTAACTTGGATGAATAACGGTCCTACATAGAGTGTGACATTTTGTTATATTTTCTACATTCAGGCAAGAACAAGCACCAAACTATTGAGTTTTGTAGGTCACAAATATAGTTTTCTGTGTACGTGTCCTGATGACCCTGTTCACAAATTCATCGAGATACTGTCTTTTTCCAAAGCATTTTCTTAGCAGCTCTGATTTTCCCAAATGTTTAAATACAGGCATGATGACTTCCATTATTTATAAAGGAACAAACTTAAGCTTGGAATGGTTATACGTTTTCTCCTTTTTTTCGAGCATACTAAATTCACACCAGCTTTCAGATCCAACTGGATGGAATCCATGATTTGGATTTCATTACTCGACAACAAATGAAGATATCCAGTCCAAACAGCTTACTGCTTTTCATGAAGAAATCCCAACTTTTCCAGATCTAGAATTCTGTTTTAAGGTCTTCGCCTTTTAACTGACACGGATACGTTCACATTTTAGTTTTTGCATGCAGCAAATTTGTTCAAAACATATATCAAATCAAAGTAATGATATAATATCGTATCCAAAATCTGTATATTCTTCATATTCATTATACTGAAGGAAAGAATCGCTTAATATGGCACTCACAGTTCCAACATATCATTTGATTCAATAAAGTCTCAATATCACTGATTGACATTTTCGCACATTTTTACGTTTTTTAAATATAATCTTACTACATGGTAGTCTAAATATAAGTTACCTAATTCACTTTTATACCTGTAAATAATACTCCAAAACGAAAGCATAGTGTAATTTAAATGTGCAAGACAAGATAAACTATAAATATTTTTAAATTGTAGATAGTTTATATGTGATATGGAGCAAAATGGCTGTTATCCCCCAATATTTAAAAATCACGCAAACGATATAAATAACAGTTAACTTTATTGTTACCAATTCTTCATTCGTATGAAAATCAATAGGTAAACAGAGACAGTAATATATGTAAAACATTAAATGAGGAGAGAGGTTTGTTTACATTTGTCAGTTCTTTGAATAATAGATAATTTGCGAAGTGCTCTAATAAAGAATCTAAAAACCAACTTCCTTTTTTTATAAGTGTTATACTTCATTGAAAAGATAAAAGTGTTAGCTATTTAATTATATAAGAGAGAGAGAGATTTTTGGTTAAGTTACCTGGCCCCCTAAATAAATAGTCTTAAGATCAATCATAGTATTGGAAATCTCGCGCATTTTGAAGCATTTGTTCGAGGTATATGTGATTTGGTGATTCGGCATGTGCTGCTATAGGCAGTGCTGCCGTGTGTAAGAAAATATACTTGTTTATTTAATATGATTGATTGTTTCCGTCGCATTTAAAAGGCAATGGACGTAAGTTTGAACTTTTGTCAAGTGACACGGATGGCACCTCCTTTTCTAAACTTCCACATCGCGCTATTGGGATGACTGAATTCCCGGATAGATTTAACGTGTGTCAGTCCGGCGAAGCTACGGTCGCGAGTTCGTGATCATGACCACTAGGTTTACACAGTCAATAAAGTTAGAGGTATATAAGAGCTCGTGATTCTGCTCGTATTTATAGCGGCAGTGCTGCCAGATGCAAGAAAATAAAATTTGTTCCAGATGAAAGATCGCTGTTCTAAACATCTCTTTTATCACCCCCATAATGTGTTCGATTTATCTTATTTCGATCGTATCACCTGTAATGACATAACTAATTTCGATTTATATTACGACCCTCTCCCCAGCGCCACACTTTAAAGTTTCTGGTTCAAATGTTCTACAGTATATAATGTATTTTTATTTTATAGGTCTGTGAACTGCCTTTTGAATTGTCATGCTTTGAAGCGAACGGAAAATAGTAAAGGTGGATTTATACTACTCGCAGCATACTAACACAACTGTTTCTCCAATATGTTGCTATGCACAGTGTAAGTAAATGGCCAGCAAAATCGCAGTCGTGAGGAAACCTGTTATTCATAATTCAAGCGCGATAGTGGATTATCCTGGTTGAATTATGAGTAATGTCTATCTTCAAAGGGAGAATCATACTTATGACTTTCAGCAACCATGTCCTGAATGATGTATTGCCAGGTAAGATTTTTGCTTTATGAATTTAAAAAACTTCTAAGTTTGTAATATTTTACATTTAGTAAAATCATGTTATCTATTACCAGTTTTCAAGTGCACAAATTTGTTTGTGTTGAAGTATATTAAAATGGATTTTTATAACCATTTAATTTATTCACACATTATGCTCACCAAATGCAATAATACCATGAAAAAAGCATTCAAACCTTGATATTTTCACTGCGTATACAGCGATTGGATCTGTAAATGATAAGGATTTCTTCACAAACTCACATCATAGACGTCTATAGCGCCACATACTATACAGAACAGAATGCCGGTTTGAAAACTTTTTTTTTTTTTTTGCTGTCGTTTTGTGTGAGCAGCTTCAGTATGAATCTCGAATACAAGCTTCATTTGAGCACTTTTCTGAGTTTGACGGAGGAAGAATTTTTGCTTGTAAAGAATACAGATTATGCTTCTGAGAAATTAGTGATCGTCTCGGACGTAAACAAACAGCGATGTTTATCTGTGATCGATAGATGCAGGAGAGAATCCGTCGACACTGTATGCACTCCCTTTCAACCCTCCGTATACGGGGTAGGTATATTGTGCGCATGCCAGTAATGGATCGATTTGCCACATAAGGAAAAAATATATCGGTGTCGGTATCTACCATTTGATTTCGTTTGCAGCACAATGGAATATGCGCAAAGTATCCTTCGCTGCGGTTACTTCTGTTTCAAAACTTAAGGGGTTTACAATGTTGCAATGAACGCAGGACATGAACAATCAACATTGCCATTACAAATCAATCACGCATCTACTTGCAATAACTCGATGCTCGAATTGGAGTTTGAAGACATCTTCGAGTGAGAAGTTGTTAACTGTTGCCTTATACATCACCATACTGGTCCTGTACCTGATAGTGTGATTTCAGCCACCTCGGTGACCGAGGTTATGGTGCTTATTATCCTCCCTTACCTTCAGAATTCATCCGTGACCATATTGCAACAGGACAATGTAGGATCACACCTGGCACGTGATGCTCCACGGTTTTACCCACCAGATCGCTTGTTGCCTTGATTTGCCGGTTCTCCCGCCCTATCGTCTGTGATTAAAGTACGATTAACCATGCAAATATCCGCTTTTACATCAGATCAACTTTGGCAACGTGTGAAGGCAGCTTGGGTCCAACAAAAAATCCAAAGCCCTACTTGCCATTTAGAAAGCTGTATTTTGAATCATTTTACTTTAGTATAGCGTGTTCTCTCTTATAAATTTGGCTTTGATATTTCTTATCGTTCTTGATGTTACATTTTGCATGGCCAAACAGTGCAGATTACCATAACTAGGGTTCGTTTTCAAAATTCTTCTTTGTCTATGGAATTAAAGAGATCTTCAATACAGGTTTATACAACTATTTCTTTGTTGTTTTGAAAAGTCAAGGCATATATAAATGTAATCTTAAGCATATGTTTACAAATTGTACGATAAGACGCATTTTCAACACATATTTTTATACAACTCAAAATTGTGACTTCCACGAAATGCTAGCGTCAACCGCGCGGTGAGACATAAGATGAGTCTGTTAGAATTATGATGGCTGCCGCACTCCCTACTTAACACGAAAAAAAGTCTTTAGTAATTGGGTTGAATACAAATGCTTAGGATATCACATTGCGTCCAGTTTTGTAACTGTGTAGTCAATTGTTCATTGAGTCATGGTGTTACTTGTTTATACAGTATACATGTTTTCAAATAAAAAAAAAACGTTAAATTTTAGAAAGGGTCCTCACCGTTAGCTGCAATGAAATGAAAAATACACTAGAAGGCTGAGATTCCGGAGAAACTCTGAGTTTTGGTTGCAATCTATATAAGTTTTATTACTAAACTTAACTTGAGTTAAAATAATTGTGAGATAGTTAATTCTAGCCGTGTATTAGATGTTTAAAAAATTAATGAAACATTGAAAAATGATTTTTTAAAAAAACAGGAGGTGATAGAAATGACCCTTTTTGCTGCATTTTTCTACGATACCAGAGAATTTCCTCCAACCAATTTTCAAGAAAAATTACAAAGTTCTCCAATAGGTGGCGCTGCTGAATAAGGAAACTAAAAACGGTTTGAACATTTTCCATGACAGTTGCAAAAGCTAAATGTTCTTTTTAAATTTACCAGCATTTTCAGTAACAACATAGCGCAATATGAGAATGAAATCGCTGACACCCGTGCTAACATTTCAACTGGAATTATGTCGCTCGTAGTAGATGTGGCCGCGGTAACCTAGTGGTCATGGTTACGGACTCGCGGCCGGTGGTTTTCGTCGAGTTGTGGGTTCGGGCCTCGATGCTACAAAAGATGTCCCGCCGTGTAGCCGGGGCAATGCACGTTAAATCTGCGGGAGACCAAAGCCATTCCCGTTGGCGTGGCGTGGGAGTCGGGTGAGGGAGTGTTAGCTCAGAGGTCGTCCTCTTCACTTGACTGAGATTCAAAATTACGAGGTCCGTCGTCAATTGTCCTAGTGTTGCTTCTAGTGCGACGTTTAATAAAAGCAAACGTTTGTAGTAGATTTATTGTACTACTTCCGCAATCTTTAATTGATTTTGGCAATATCTTTGGTTTATCAAATACCTCCAAAGAAAAAAAAAAGTCGCGCAACTTCAGATCTGGCGAATAGTGAGTGCATGTCATAGTCAAGGGTAATGGCACGATCATCGAAATGTTAGCTAAAGAAATCGAATTCTTCAGATGTTCGACACAGTCAGGCATCGACTTGCATGTTACACGTGGTGTTTGAGTATTCTATAGGAATTCTTTGCTATTTAAAATGCAACGAATGTTCAAATATGTAACTGTTTAGAGTCGCAAAACGACTCAATGAGTCATTTGTGAGAAACTGCAGTCCAAACAATGAATTTGGGGGGAAAGGGGAGGGAAGGAATGACCATCTCAGAAAAGTCTTGAATATCACTTAAAAGTTTTAAACGATTCCGGAGCTGGATCAGTTCATCGCTGCTTTATATGATATTTCAAATGTGTTTGCAGATTTTTTTTTCTTCTCAGTCCCGCCATGTTGTTGCTGCTGCAAAAAAATGGTTATTTTGAAAAGGTCGTTTAGTCTTTGCAACGGTCAGTGCAAAATGTTCTATCTCATCATGTTAGTTTTCTCATTTAGGAGCGTCACTTGTTGGCGAATTCCATAACTTATGTTTAAAATTGGTGGAAGAAAATTTTAAGAAGGAATGTATCTATTTCCTTTTCCGCATCCACACATCTCTATTACCTTCTGTTTTTTTTTTCTTTTTTTTTCCCAAGTTTATTTTTCAAATGTGTCGGTCATTTTTGGGATAGCTGGTTTATTATTTTTCTTGTCACATGAACTATAGTAAATTATTTGACAATTAAAAAATCATTGTTGGTTCAACCGTATTAAAATTATAATCAGTTTATCTTAATCGAGCATGATTACGATTTATAGGATATACGAGTATGTATCTTGTAAATGATTTATTTTTATGTCTGTTTGATTTGTGATTTAGAATTTTTTTTCCAGTTTAATAATTGCTATGAGATTGTATATGTATGAAATTGCTTGTGTAAAAATTGTACAGATTCAATTGGAATCATTTTTGAACTTATGCGAGTGATTATATGTATTTATTTGTTTTTGTATTTTATATGTATATATATATATATATATATTCGTTATTTATAAACTTTTTACCCACTGGTTAGCATTAAAATTTATGCAAAATTAGGGTTGATTTTAATTCATTTTAGTCTTAAAATGCTAAGTTTAGGATATTTGATTTGAGCATTGTCAGATTTGTACACTGCTTAATTAAATGTACCATCAAATATTTTACAGTTGTGAAAATTATTTTAGTGGAATTGAGTATTTAATGAAATTTAAATTTGTATATAGTTTTATGCAAATGTTATTTTTCAAGTAAACTGTTTGGTACTAATATTGAGACAGTTTAAAACTCTACTATAACGTTTGTAGAACTTTTAAGGCACTAAAATTATTCTAGGAAATTGGGAACCTTATCAATTAATATTAACACCATGCATTTCCTCGGACACGGGCAAAGAGAATCACAGAACTTTAAGCACAGGAGATAAAATTATAGTTTTAAGATTTACACATAACTTCAGGCCGAGACGGAATTTGTAAAAGGGTTGTAACAATAAATGGAAAAACAAGAATGTATCTGAAGTGTCAGAAGATCGTTGTGTGTGTGTGATAGAGGAAGACCAAAATGGAGCTTATACTAAAGAAATTGCTGCTGTAACTTGAAATTCAAAGGAGTGTAAAACTCTGAGCAGCCAACATTTGAATTAAATAAGCTGATTCCTAAGTTTGATCTGAAGGAAGACGATATGGCTATTTTTCTTAAGTTAATTGAAAAGCAGCTTAAACTTAAAGAACCTGAGATTAAGTGAATTGCTTATCAGGTCGAATCTTTGCCAAGTGACATAGCTGAATACAAGAGTTTGAAGAGAAATTGTAAGATTTATACTCATGCCAAAGATGTTGAAGAGATTCTAACTCAAAGCAATAAAATTCAGACAATTTTTCTGTCAGCATATGAAAGCATGTGGCATGATTTTTACCGAAATAAAAATTACTTCGAAGGGTGGCTGCATGAACTGAAAATTGAAAGATATCGATGAATCAAAGGATTTAATTATTGCTTACCAAATTAAAAAAACGGGTACCTCCTGTGGTCAGAGATCATTCCTTAGACGACTGTTACCTAGTGAACTATTAGGCAGAATGGATATCTACTCTAGAGTTCAAAATATAACCTCTTTTTTCAACAAAACGTTCAATTCTGGAGGGAAAAACTTTCTAATACTCTGAAAAAGAATTTACCATCTTATAAAAATGATAAAGTGAAAACCGAGGTTCAATCAGGCCAACCAGTAATAGCATGCTATGGCTGTCGTATGCCAGATATCTTAGTCCTCATTTATTAGTGAATTGCAACTGAGTTAATTTTGGTAATATCAGTTTACAATCATGATTATGAACATCGAATTTCAGTGTTGAGGTTACTTGTTTATTGCAAATGGGCGGATTGCATGCCCCAACTGTGGAGTTAATCACTCAGTTTCAGGTGAGATTTATATTCTAACAATAGAGGGAGCAGAGTTTCAAAAAATTATTTTCCGTCACCCTTGCTGACGGATTTAAATGGAATTGGAGTTTACGCAACCTGTGTAGCTATTCTACTTGAAAATTGTGTCTTCCGGACTCCATGATTTGCTTTGCCACATGCTAAATAAAACTGAACGCTCTTGGGAACGGATTTTTTTACAAACTGTTATGTTGAACCTGAAGCATCGCAAATCGCGTTCTTTTGTGGTTTTCCATCCGAAGAATATAATTTCTTTGAACAAGCAAATCAACGAGAATTTCTAGATAAGCTGAAGATTGAATAAAATGCTTTCTTATTGGGAAATAAAGAAGGCAATGTGAAACACAAGAACAACACGATGAGTTGGTCGTATTGTTAAAGCACTACTTCTTACATTGAGCCTTGTATCACTATCGGAGTACTCCTGTTTCTATACCTCGTTGTAGACTTGTCTTTGGAAATAGGGCTTCCGAAGAAAGAACTTGTCAAACTTTTGTAATATTATTTCGTAAAAGAGTGTGAATTCATCCCTATAGAACTCATTCTTAATGCAAACGGGAAAGTCCGTATAATTTTCGATCATAAAAGAGTTAATGCCATGACCAATTCTGATTCCTACCCTTTGCCTAGGATGAATGACCAGCTTCATGAAATGAAACATGCACTTTTTATTACAATTACGGATTTGCATTCTGATTACCACCAAATGAGTGTCTGTGCTTCAGATAGAAGCAAAACAGTCTTCATCTGTTGATAAGGAAGTTATCAATGACCTCTAATGCTCTTCAGGCTGAAAACAGCTCCAGCCACGTTTTAAAAACTGGCAAATTTTACAGTTGTCCAAAGGACTTACTTGTTCCTTCATATCTTGACATAATCCTATCAGAAAACATTTGAGAAACTCCTGGATGGCCTCAAAGCTGTTTGTGAGAAACTTCTACTATTTAAACTGCATGCATATCGTATTCAGTGCAGTTTGTTTGTGAATTGATATCATAATTCTTATTAATAATTTTTCAGTTTTTGTAATTTATATTAATTTGTATTCAAATGAGGTCACGGATTCCTGCTCAGAGTAGACATTAATACTCTTTCAGTCGGTTCGGCAATAGATGAGAGCGCTGATAGCGCAGAATTGGTCCGTAAAAAATTATATTTTGAATGTTATGTGAAGATGTGCGCGCTTATGTAAAATATGTAAATCAAAATTTCTTTGTAATAAATTTGATTGCATCGAAATATTTGTCGTTACGCTGCAGTGGTAAAAGCAAGTGCATTGGACATTATGTTACTATAAGAAGAATTGAGGTTTGTTCCGAGAAACTGCAATCAGGGAAATGCTTTCTCTGAAGAACGTAAAGCATGCACAGCCCCCTTCCCCTTCTGAAAGCATTTTCATAGTACACACAATTATCCTTTACTTCCCAGAGGTGACCAGACATCAGAGTAGTTTTAACGAAGGAAAACAGGTCTTGGATTTGATGTTTAGAAGAAGATAACTTTTTCAAACTTCGAAGCAATTAATCATCCTGTTTTGAAACGGAGCGATGAATCGTACATCCTTCTTACAGGTGCAAGAAATTATGCCCTAAGAGCCGTTCTTTTACAAATAAAAGATGAAGACGAAAGTCCCATTGAGTATGTCAGTGAGTTTTAACCTTTTCTGAGTGAAATAATTCTACTAAGGAAAGGGAAGCTCTTGATATTGTGTGGGTTCTAAACAAGTTCCAAGGTATATCGAACTTCAGGAAATGATTGTTGCCACAGATTCTTAGCCGTCAAAGTAGCTCTTGAGCTTGAAGTCACATTCGGATAGAGTAGCAAGGTAAGCCTTGCAACTCTATCCGAATGTGCTAGGCTTACCTTGGAATCCGCGGAAAACTGCATATAAATGCAGTTTTCCGCGTAACAATATGTTGTCATCCAAGAAGAATTTTGTGAAGTTCGCACTATGACTATCGATATTCATTGTCTTTGATTACTAAATATACGTCAAGAACAGTTATAAGAAGATGTCATCGAGCAAACTGTGGATTCTGTAAAAAGTTCAATGAAAGATGAAAACTTTTCTTACTGGACAAAACTTGCTTATCTGATGAATCAAGGACTTCTGTACTGTTATTCTCCTCATTCCAGTTAAGAAGAAGACCGGTCAATGGTCATCGCGCAGGAACATAAAAGAATTCTAGAAGAGTACCATGTTTTTCCCCTCTGTTGGACATTATGGAGCAGAAGGAACATTTTATAGAGTATCCCATAGATATTATTTTACTGAAATGAGATAAATATATTCACAACTATGTTAAAAATTGCAATGAATACAACTGGTACGAACCGTCCAACTAGAAACCTTATAACTTGTGAAAACCCCAGTTTTGAGCCAGCCAACGTTTTGAGACTTACTTTTTATCTCTAATGTTTAATGTACGTTTGTAAAAGGCTTCTTGTAAGGGACGATTGTAAAATTAATTCTAATTCCATTTTTTAATTTCGAGTGAATCACTTGAGTTCCTTAAATAAATCAAAAAATAAAATAAAAATAAATAACCACTCGAAATGGATAGAGAAATCTCTAAATATTGACTTAGCAATGAATACCCACAAGAATGTAAATACGGGTAAAACTGCCACTTTGCTACAATTTTACAGAGAACTTCGAACAGCTGATGGCATAACTCATGGCATAAGAAGTATAATCCAGAATTCTAAGAGGGAAAGGGAGAATATGATCACTTCCGATTCGTGTTACTGAAGACTAAGAAGACAGAGAGGGGAGACGACTCTGAATAGATCGGAACAGCAAATAATAGGTTCTCTGGCTCTTTTCGATCAACTGATTCAAAAGAACAGATTATCCTATTCCTATTAACGGGTGAAAACAGATTATATATGGAAATGATTCAATAAATTGTGATATTATGGTGAATAATACATCAACAATTATTATTTTCTTACGTAAATCCTTTGTAGGCGAATGTGGAAAGCATGTATGCAGTTTGATATTTTTTAAAAAACCGTTTTACATTCCGACTGTATATTTCGAGAGGCCAACCCCCGCTCCGCACATGGTGCTCTACGGGTTAATAGTGGTGATGACTGATAGGAAGCGTTTTTGCTTGAATCCCCCCTCCCCGTTTGCTATTTTTCACATTCTTGTGTCATTATGTCTGATTTTTAGAAGAACTACGCTAATTATTTATTATAGCACATATTTTTTATAAATGATACTGAAAATCGTATTATTTTCAAGGGTTTACGATAAGTATTCATCGAAATACTGTTCATAAGAAAACTTATCATGACCTTCTTTCATTGTCAGGTATTGGTAGCGTTTCTTAGACATGTAACGTGAAGTTTATTGAGTTAAAGTATACGTATACGAGTAAATTAGGGTGTATTGGGGGAAAAAATTCGATTTTGGGAAGTTTAAAGCTTCCAAGTTAATATTTAGTTGTTGTTGATGGTTGTATGAAGCAGAATTTTCTTTAGCCTAATAAACTAATTATTTAGGTCTCAAACATAAAACCTAAACTTTAAGTATTTTTTAAAAAAAACAGCATATTTTTATGGATTTTATTTGTTTTTCATATGGATATATAGGTGTTGAAAGTAAAGTTACAGCGGAAAAAAGTTCAACATTATGCATTAGTATTTAGATCTCTCAATAATTTTAAGCATGTGTTTTCTGGAGAAAAATAGAAAATAACTTATTTTTATGAAATCATTTAAAATTATGAACTTGCATGTATGCATGAAACTCAAAAAATAAATGAAGCGTTATCCTTCATAATTAAAGCCCCTATATATCCTTTTTTAAGGTAAATGTTAATTTCTTAAAACACAAAATACTTATTTACATTCTTTCATGCGCTTCAATATTATATCAACAAAAGAGACAAAATAAAAGAGAATTACTGTCTTAAATCGAAATGTCTATTAAGTGTGTATTTTGTCTGAAATTACTTCTTTGCATTGAAATAAGTGATATTTCTATGTTCTGCAGAATCTGATGTAACTTTCTCGCACCTCTCCTTCAAAAACAAGTTGGAAGCTTCTGTTAGTTTTTTTTTTTTTTTTCCCGATATGTTCTACTACTTGATGTGAAATAGAATCACGAACTCTTTTCTTTATGTTTCTGCCTGTCTTAACGATTTCATTCAGCTTCTCAATTTTTATATTTGAAATGAGTGGAGCTATGTTATATATAATGGTTGAGTACCAGCCATTGAGATCTATGCGATGTAAATGTTCTTACAATACTATCATTGTTACAGTTTCTTACTTTTTCAGTTCAGTTTCCTTTGGTCAAGCAATATTTGCGAAATAATGGTTTCAATGTGCACCCCCGTGCAAGTTGTTTTGTAAAGTAGAATGAGTTGTAGTTCTCAAATTCCATTCAAATACTGTGGCCGCTGTTGCGTAGTGGTCATGGTTTCGGACTCGTGGCCAGCGGTTTTTGTTGAGTCGTGGATTCGAGTCTTGATGCCACTAAAGTCCCCGTGTAGCCGGGGCTGATGCACGTTAAATCTGTCAGGGCCCTAAGTCCTCACGTTGGCGTGAGGCCGCGGTAGCCTAGTGGTCATGGTTTCTGATTCGTGGCCGGCGGTTTACGTTGAGTCGCGAGTTCGATCCTTGGCCGCCAAAGACCCACCGTGTAGCGGGGCTGATGCACGTTAAATCTGTTGGGGCCCAAAGTCTTACCGTTGGCGTGGCGTCGAAGTTAGGAGAAGGGGTGCCAGCTCATTTATCGTCTTCGTCACTGGATCGAGGTTCAAAATTACGAGATCCGTCACTAACAACCCTTGTGTTGCTTCTAGTGCGACGTTGATAAAATAAAATCCAAACTTCCTTTAAGTACTAGCTATTAAGTTCTCAAATGCAAGTGTTGTAGATGGATATTTTTTTTTTCGCTGAAAACCAAGGTGGAGCATATACTCTTTTAACAAATTGTCTGTGTAAGCTATCTAGCATTCGATCGATATCCTGGTTCTAAAAGCAATATATCTATTGGACAAGCTGCAGATCTAACAGCATGATACATGTTTGTCATTGTTTAAATCCTTGTTATTAATCTGCAGAAAGATACTGCTGATATTTTGGATGGAAACTACTGGATGATCTTTATATTTAAGGGTAATGATGCTTTTTCCAATTGAAATGCAAAGACCTTTTCTAGATAATTCAACGCAGAAAGTTATAACAAGTAAGAGAACTATAATTTATTCCACTTTACTAACAAATGCATGATCACCTTTAAATCATTCTTTTGGAAATGTTGTTTAACCAAAGGAAAAATGCATTCGTTTGATTTTTCTGAAAAGAATCCAAACAACTTATCAATAATAGCGATGTAAAAACATTCTTTCCTCCAAAAGTCAATTTTAAAGCAGATTATATAGATTTCATTAGCTGATAGTCAGCCACTGTAGGCAAACTACACCAAATATAAACGTTGAAGATCTGAATGAAATAGTTGATGTCGCACAAGTATAATGCAATGGTCGTAATTCTATTTCATACTTAAGTAGTAGACGTGACTTTAAAGAAGAAACAGAAGTCTCCAATATGTTTTTGGAAGAGAACAACGAGAAATTTCCATCAGATCCTGCAGAGCCAAGAAATGCCACCAAATTTCAAAACAATGTTGGAATTCCAGCACAAACAATGATAAACTTAAATAGCCTTTTTTTTTTTTTTTATCTGAGAACAGTGATTCTCATTTATTATGTGTCTCTTTTGTTGATATAGTAGAGTATGGAACAAAATGTTAACAAAATAATATGCTTTGAAGATTTACTATTGCAAATATATATATATAATGGATTTTACTAAGTACAATTAAGCATCATGTCCACTTTAGCTGTAAACAACATTTAAATAATGAATACGAGTCGAATTCAAGTTAAACTGTTCTTTATTTGCTATTCATTTATGAAAACGCTGCTCAAGATCGGCTTGCTGGGCCCCCCCCCCCCAAAAAAAAAAAAAATTGCATTTTTGGATGGTTTAACCGCAGTGTCTCCTGCACTGGCGAGAAAATAAAAAGTGCTCTGTTGACGTAGAATTTCGTTGGGCGCCTAGAGCGCGGAGCGCTCTTCTAGCCCAAATCTGGCGAAATAAAAGTCACATGGAAAAAGTGTTATCATTCTGTTTGGTACATATTAGTGAAGAAATGGTTAAAAAATCTTGTTGATTGGATGAGTAGTTATAGCTGTAATGATCGAAAGTTGCCAGGAAATCTGGCGCCATCTATCGGACGCGAGGAGAACTATGGTAGAAAAAAGACGTTCCAAGTGGAGAAAAATTTCTGATAGATGAGGTAGTTGAAAGCTTGCTTTGGGATTGGTTGTTGGATGAGTAGCTGCGATGCTGCCATTGGCTGCCCTCGTGTGAGTGTAATTTACTATAAGATAGATGGGAGGAGTCATTCTTGGAGTGTGTTATTATGTGAAACTGATTTAAATTAAGAATAAAAGTAAAATTATGGAGGGTTGTAATCAAAAAGAATTTTCCTGGGTCTTTTAGTAGTGACGGTAATTCTCTAAGTTCTGAATATTTGTATTATTAATGGTTTCTAGAGAGTTAAAAAATTTGGATGCAAGTTTTTGAATATGGAGATTTGTAGTGCTTTATAGATTTGTTTATTTTTCATAAACATAGTAACCTTGACGATCATCCGAATAAAAAGTGCTCTATTTCGCTGTGTATCCCCTTATATATTAGGAATTTTCCATAAAGGACGTCATAGAGCACGTGGTACAACAGGATTAGTGATTCCAGGTAATTTTAACAATAGACGGAATCTAGGAGGGATTATTTTGGAAGAGTTACGACCATTGAAAGTGGATTAAACCAGTTTTATAAGCGCATGATCTAATAAATAAAAGGATAATTTGGAATGAGATCAGGAAATAAGAATGAACTCTTTACTTTTGAATTGGGGGAAATGGGATAGAATAGAAAATTATAAATTATTATTAAGAGAAATTTTTAAATTAAAGTTAAATCATTACATACACATGTACATTATATATATATATATATATATATATATATATATATATATATATATAAAGTTACAGCTTTTTGAGATCAAATTAAATTAAATACTGCAAAGCGTATAAAATTATTGATATTCAATGTAGCTTTCTCCAGAAACACGAACTATATCTAGTCGGTATTAAAAAATTATTTTTGTTCGTTTTCACAGTTAGAAGTTCTGCAATTGTTCGCGTTTTCAAGTCCTTGGTGTTCGATGATATACGCGCAAAAAATACTTATCCTTCAAGAATATCGAAAGGGGGAAAAAATCGCTGGGAGTTAAAAAGGGAAAAAATTGGGACCTTTTGAGGACCACTGATTAAGATCGAGATTCACTAGTCTACCGTATCGTTCTTCAGGGTATCATTTGTATTTCCGGTGATGGTCACACGGATCATTTATAATTTCATAAAATTTTAATTGTGATTTTTAATTTATTTTGATCAAAAAATTGTTATGCCTTTAGATATGTATGGTTCTGTATAGTTCTTCAAAGTTGGAATTTTTTTTTTTTTTTTTTTTTTTTTTTTTATGTAAACACTTTTATATTCAATGCTCGGAAGAATGTAAAAAAATGTTTTGAATTGTAAAAAAATAGTAGTTTTAAAATCTGAATAAAACTAAAAAAATGTATATACTTTGCAGGAAACTTCAGTGGTGAAGGATTACGCAGAATTTATTTCTTTTAAGGTTTCATTTGTGCATGCAATTTTATAACTTAAAAAGAGTTTTAAGTAAACTATTTTTCAAATTTTTATGAAGAAGTATTAAAACTTTAGGACTTATGTGGGATACCTATAAATCTTTTTCTGCTGTTATTAGTTCAAAATTCTAAAAATAGGGAAGAAAAACAGCCCAGCCGTTGCCAAACGCGGCCGTCTGATCTTTACACTGATAAAATGAATTATGAAATAAAAATTATGTTACTGTAAATGATGAACATAAACTTAATTTCATCCGTTGAAGCATCCATTAAAATGGGATGCTCATATCTAGTCAACTTGAAAATAATTTAGAAGGCCTTTTAAATCGGAAACACACGAACTCTGTTATTCAAATGGCTAGCCAATTTAGCGTAATTTAATGGTGTTTGTAAAAATTTCTATATGGTATATAAAATTTATTTCGGTTTTTTTTTTTTTTTTTTTTTGTAAAATTTTTAACATAACTAATATTATCTGCCACGTAGTGTTAGTTTATGAGTAATTATGTGGTAAGTATGAATGAACATTATTGTGATACATTGAAAAGTTAACCAAAAAATTTGAATTTTCTCCTTGGTATTTTGTATTGATATTCTTGTATTTTATATGCATGATACTCTTGCCATTTTTAATCAAATCAACTAATGACATTTGACTAATTTCAGCGACAATTTTTTCGTCTCTTGGGGGGGCGGGGGGTGGGGGGGGGGGGGGGGGGGGGTAAGGAGGGCACGTTCACTGCCACGGGAATTGTCAGGATTGCGGTCTGAAAAACCAATAAAATTTAATCATATTTTAATATTAAGGGCCCTAATTATCTCTTTATTTGTTAAAATTTTCTGTTTGTGTAAGCCAGCTATGATTTTTTTTGTTCTCTACCCAGAAGCTGTCTATTCATATTTACATTGGTATATTGCGAATTAAATCGTAGCTGCATGGATATGGCAAGTAATCAAACAACTAGATAATTCGTAATCTGCGTGCTAGCTAAGACTATGAGTAAGTACAAGTTATCTCGTATTTGGCAGTCTACGTGTTAAAATAAGAGAAGGTTTTGTTTTTCATTAATGAAGTCGCATGATAACGTGTATTAGTTATATATATATATATACTTTAACTATATCTACTTAGATAATATATGAAAGTATTGTACTGCTTCCCTCACTTTCCATTCTTAATCTGTTTTAAATTAATGATGAAACTATATAGTCCAATGAATAGAAAATCACTCAGATGATAATCAATGGCTATTTTATTCACTCCCATTGGACTTTTCGAATATGTGTACATGACTTTTTGCTTGCGCAACGCCTCACAAACCATGTCGAGGTACATTGATAGTATCTTCAGAGACATTCCTTGCTGTTACGCTTATGCAGATGATCTACTCATTGCCTCGACTGATGCAGAAAGTCACAAACAAAATCTTGCAATAGTTTTTTGTAAATTTCATGATCATGGCATAGTTGTAAATCCACAAAAATGTGTGTTTGGACAAGCGTAGTTACAATTTCTAGGATTTTTGGTTTCTCCTCGAGGATTTCGCATCTTCCTGAATAAGTCGAAATTCTGGTCAAATTTTCGTAACGTGTTGTAAAGACTTCAATCGCGTAATTAACCATTCCTAATATAGATGGCAGCACAGAGTCGCCTCTCGATGCTGCTGTGATACGGTCGTCTGGAAGAAAAGGGTTCCGAAGATTTCCGCGAATGAATCCTATCCGTTGGGACCAGAAAGAACGTTGGGTGTGGCAGATAGTAGTAGAACTGTGATGTTTTTTCTTCGAAGCTCTTGTGTTGAGCGTGTGTGATATGTTTACCTTAACTGTTCAAAATGTTTTATATGTTCTGTAATATCCATCTTCTTGTGCTGTTCTGTGGCGTCGTGTAGTAATAAATTAACTTTTAAAGAATGAAGAATTTTTATTTCGAGTTGAACCCGTCACAGTGTGCAAGAATTGCGTCGTTTTGTAGCTTCGCATAATTTTTATCATTGTATTTTAAAAGGTGCTGCAATGAAACAAACAAGCCTGCTTGATTTAGTTAAAAATAAAAGTAAATATGACAAAATCCGCATTGCATGGATTGAGGAAATAAAAATCTCTTTTGACGCTTGTAAAAAGCTCATTATAGATGCATCTGCACTGTCATTTCCCGCTCCTGATGCTCGATTATTGCTAATGGTTCAAGCTTCGGATTTTGCTTCGGTGCGGTACTTCAACAGCAAATATAATCAGCATTTGAACCTTTAGGATTTTTTTTTTCAAGAAACTCTGCTACCGATATACGATATAGTACTATTGATCGCGAGCTTTTGTCAATGTATTAAGCCATAAAATATCGCTATATGTTGAAAGGTCGTGTTGTTGTACTTTACACTGATCACAAAACCCTCATTTATGCGTTTTAGCAAAAAAGACAATAGTTCTCCACGAATGTTGCAAAGGTCACCATTTGTGAAGTTAACACAACGGACTGCATATCAGAAGGTAATTAATATCACATAAGATTGTCACCACACATGCTAACAGCAATGATTTATTAAAAACATTTAACAAGAATTTAAATTGAGGACAATCGTAAGCTGGCGATCTGGCAGCTAAAAAAAAAAAAAAAAAAAAAAAAGTAGAAGTGAGAACCGGGAAAACTTTAAGGCGGTTTCTTTCTCTGATTGCTTTTGTAGTGCT
Source organism: Nephila pilipes (assembly GCA_019974015.1). Taxonomy (NCBI): domain Eukaryota; kingdom Metazoa; phylum Arthropoda; class Arachnida; order Araneae; family Nephilidae; genus Nephila; species Nephila pilipes. The sequence continues at coordinate 715,694 of BMAW01069391.1, forward strand.
ACTTTATATAGTGAGTAGCAGAAGATATATATTTTTATGGATTTTATATTTTTGTAATGATTTAAAATTGTATTTATATAATGTGTCTGGAGGATCAAAAATGTTTAATAAATTACGTAAATATTGTAAAGAAGAGCAAAATAAATAAATCGCAGAAAAAAAATTTTATGGTCCAAAAAAATATTTTTTTAATAATAACTATAATACAAAAACTTTGGAATATTTGTGATATAAGATGTTTTCGCTAATATTTTGAATAATGCATTATTACATATATTTTTACAATTATAATAAATACAATACATTTTTGTTTATATTTTCAGAAAAATCATCATTTATTGTTCAAGAAATGATGTTGTCAAAATTGCTTTAAAAAAGTGGTTTGTTAGCAAGGAGATTGTATAAGTATTTTAAATCATTTATCGAATTAATTATCATTATGTGAATCAATTTCAATAAATTTAATTTCATTAAATGATTAATTTTTCTCCCTATGTAACTGATGCCAGGAATGCCCGCTTAAAAACATTACGATAATGAATTAAATTCATATTACGTCATGTTCACGTGATATCTATAGCCACCGATGTAAAGAAGTCTCACTCGTCTGTTTTACACTGTTTTTGTGAAATGTTTTATGCATTATTTTGTATTAATAATGGAAAAAGCGACAGAACTGAATGCAGATCATTATATTTCTTTTTTAAAAAAAAGCACACCCTCGTGTGAAATTCATCAAGTCACATGTTTCGATTACTTTGAAGACCGTTTGGTGTATGTTTACCATCGACTGCTGAAACCGGGATTTCTTCAAACAAGCACCTTCTCAAAAGGTTTTGGTGATGTATAATTAAAAGAGCAGACCCGTGTGGTGACCGGAAATGACAGAATACTCCCACTGTAGCTCATGCATGTCGTAAGAGGTGACTAAAATGGGTACCCAGCGTCTGGGGGTATAGCCGGGCACCCTGCCCCTGGGGATTATATCAGGGGACCTCAAAGATTTGCCTTCTTCAGGTAAGTACGGGCATCATGACCCCGAGGCACCCTACTGATCTTTTTCTTTCCCATGGGGTTTACTGTCTTTGGTAAACACGGGTGACGCACTCCCGGGGTACCCTAGCGATCCTTCTCTATTTTCGACCCTCCTTCTTGTCAACCACTCTTTATCTTTTTATCTTGTTTGGCGCAGCATAGCTATATCTGGCTCTTGCGCCAATAAACTTTGCATTCACTCACTCAATTAAAAGAGCAAAATTTATTAGTTAGCTGAAGTCTTATTTTCTTTTTAAAAAACTGTTTGCATAATGTTACTAAAAAGCTATTATCTCTAAGTTTTTGTCTTGATAATTTAGACATTGATAAAATACTAATTTGCTGTTATTACCACTATGTTAGATCATTTAAATCCATACTATCCCAGAAAGTAGATTTTGTGCCTCTGCTTTTTTAAATACGTGAATTTATTCTTTTCTCTTACTCTCACGCTATATCAGCTGAAAATTGGTTTGTAGCACTTATAGTATTACCTTTGTTATTATTAGTTAATTATATAAAATTAGAACAAAAACAAAATTGGATTTAGATCTATATTTTTACACATTACTATATAATATATGTGTGTGTGTGTAAAAAAATTTTCTTTTTTATTCAAAAAAAAAAAAAAATGTAAATTATCATTCAGCGGAAGCAAATGGAGATATGGAGGTAAGTTATTTAACATGCAAATTACAGTGGAAAAGACTGCATTATATTTTTTAGGAATGAAAAATGTAATATATATTTTTATATCATGCAAATCATAAAATATGTAAGTACATGTAGCATGTAAAAATTAAGAAGTACATGAGTAACTTCAGACCTTTCTTTTAAAAAAAAAGATTATGCTTGTGCCAAATTGAATTACAACGTAAAACTAAGGTTCTGGTGTTCACGGGAAGAAACAAGAATCACTTGTGTAAAACAAGGCAACATATACCTAACGGGCTGTTAAGTTGTATTCATGATTTATAGAATAAAAAAATGCAAGTCTTTCTATTTCTCAGAATAGTGCTTTCCCCCCAATGATGTGGTTCCCATTAAGAATATTTTAGTGCAATTTTAAAAAGTAACATTATATATGTTTTTTTATAAATCATATTGATTATCAATAATGTATAAATTTTGGTATGTGTCTGTTATTCACAAAGGGAAAACCTCAATTCCTGGACTTCATTTTATATTAAAATATCTATGTAAAAATTGCGTTCAATTTAAAATATTGCTTTATGCGTGAAAGAGAGCGAAAAAAAAAAGTGGGAGAATATTATTGCTAGCGCATCATTATTATTAACTAAACTTGAAATTGTATATGGAATTTGTATATTAACATTTTTTTTTCAGGTGGCTTAGAATGATTACTACCTTTATTTAAATATTGCTCTGACTACTTTTTCAAAAACATTCTAATCAACTTCTAATTAATTTTATATTTGGAGAAAAAAATGATTCAAAATTATAACAATTTTATTCATAAATCATTGTATAACCATTACACCTTAATTATGTATCTTGATTAAAACAGAAAATAATTTAATTTAAATTTGAATCCAATGTTCATTTATTTTTTAATACATAATCAGCCTGATAAATAAGAGATATTTTTGCATGAAAAATTGCGAAATGCTTAATTACAGCTTAACTATTCACATTTATTTTTCGGACGGTTTAGAATAATTACAATACTAGAATAAATATTGAGACCATTTATTTCATCACGCTAGAATCAATCGAATGATACATTGCAATATTTATAAAGCAAAAATCTTCTATTGTGAAATACAAAATAAATTTAATTAAATAATAAAGGTAAAAATGCATCTTTTTAGAGCAGAAAATAATTTAAAACTTAACATTGAATCTCTGATCATTTAGATATTTTTATAGATTATTTATTGGGAATCTTAGAGATATTTCTGATTATTTTATCAGACTTTTTTTTTTTTAGTTTTTGTGCCTGCCTTTTTTTCTCCCGTATATCTCTTGTTTGTGTGAATGAATTTAGCGAGTGTTTTTGAATATTTAAATATTTTTATTCCCCTCCTTCAAATTTTAGATCTTGTATACGAGGGTCGGGTGGTTTTTTTTTTTTTTTTCAATCTCCTATCTAGCTCCTAAACAACCAAACGAGTGGTAAGGGGTGGACATGCGCAGTGGACGATTGCGTATCTCTAACTATAACCTCTGTTATTACCAACATCATCTCGCTATTTAAGCTGAGCTCAAGGCACTGAAACATAGATGGTACAAGGATGCTCCCGCCAAGCACGAGTTGCGTAGTGTTTTTTACTTTCTTCAAGCAAAAGGGGTTAATGCATTCACCGAAAAAGGAGCCGAGTTTACGCATGATGAAAATTTTATGAATGATAGTGTTTTGTTTGAATGGTGTAAACCAGAGGTCCTCAACCTGGGTTCCGTTGAACTTTGAAAAGGGTTCTGCAAAATATTACTATTTAATTAATCTAATTAATTTATTTGATTAATCAAAATGCCAAAGTCTTAGTAAAATTTATATTTTGTAAAAGGTCAAATTCTTAGTGGCAGTTTGCTTGTAAAAATAAACATAAATAAATATTTTATGGATAAAATAAAATCTTAAATTTCATAAAAGTCACGTGCTTCAAATACATTAATCGAGATGCATTAGGTCACATATTAGTCTCCATACTTTGGCTCAGGTGAAGAATCGCCCACTTATTTCACTATTTTCAAGTATAAAATAAAATTGACATCATTCTTTTAAAATTGAAATTCTGGGCAGATTGCATTTTGAAAGATAATATTCAATGCTTTTCTGATTTACATAATATTTTAGTAGATGTAACGCTAATCCGGATGAAAATGTAAAAATTAGTTTGGTCCATCATTTATTAGATCTGCAAAAAACATTTCTTGAATATTTCCCTGTTCAAAAAGAAAAAAATTATTTTGGATCCATAATCCTTCTCAAGATTTTGACACCTCCATATTCCGAATAAAAGAAAGAGAACAACTAATTGAAATATCGACCGACAGTCAATTGAAATTAAATTTTTGTCAAGTTGATATTACGCTTTTTTGGATTGACATTAGAAAAGAATATCCTGAAATTGCCAAAAGAGCTCTGAAATATCATGTTTCAACCCATGTATGCGAAAAATCTTTCTCTTTGCACGCTGCGACGTTAACAAAATACAGAAACAGATGATTTTCAACTCTCCTTGAATTCAAGAATTGGCTTCCAGACCGATGCGGAGCTTCAACATGAAGTCCATTTAACTTTTTTTTTTTTTTTTGGAAACGTTCTTCGAAGAGGGGATCGAATCCACCGATATGTCAAAAGCTTGAATCTTCACGGGGATTAAGTTGAAAAGAAACCATATTTGTACATAACTTTTGGTAACAATTTCATCTTTTGATATCTTTTATTTTTTTATGGTCCAACGGAGGCTGAAAAAAAACGGCCCTTGTATATTTCCCACATTTTTGATTTACTGCTTCAGTTCCCAGCTACCAAACAGTTTAGTTCTCATTTCGTTGTGAATTTTCTGGATTCTAGGGGAAGGAATCATGTCCTGATTAGGTAAGAAAATTGAGCCGGTGGGATAGGAGCTAAATATGAGAGTCGGTATATATGTAGGTTAGAGTAATGCAATACAATTCATGTCGATTATATTTAATAAAGAAAAGTATGGAGGATGTTGATTTGAAAATATAAATGAAATGTTGATTTCCAGGTAAACTCCATGGGAAATCAGATTATCAAAAGATCCTTAGGGTGCCTCAGGGTCATGATGCCCATGACTCCGAGACACCCTAGGGATCTTTTCATTCCTATGGGGTTTACTGTCTTTAGTAAACACGGATGACGCACCTCCAGGTTATCCTAAGCGATACTTCTCTATTTTCGATCCTCCTTCTTGTCAACCAAATTTTGTCTTTTATTTTTTTTACATGTGTAGGCTACAGTTACTTAAACCACAGTAGTTGGCGCAACTTAACCACACCTGGCTCTTGCGCCAATAACCTATCATTCACTCACTCACTTAAAAATATAAAATATAGATTTCAGATAACAAATTTCCTTTAAAATTGTGGTCAAGCAATCCTCTGGAAAGGGGGGAGGATAAGTCTGTTAAAAGGTGCTGATATGATTATTCTGGGATGTTATATACTTGTTGTATGATAACTTAGCAATTTTTTTTTAACTTACAGTTGACATTTAATAGTTTTTTTAACGATAAATTTAGGTATTTTAAAATAAATTAAACTGTGTTGTATGATTCATTAAGAAGTAATTTATACAAATAGAAATGTAACAGGTTGCAAATAAAACCCTCTTTTAAAGCGTATTATTGAAACAAAGAGAATCAATTTGATCTATTCGTTCTTTTTAACTACAGTACTTGAATGTTCTGAGATAAAAGGGAGAAAATTGAAGTGAACTTTTATTGTATAAAAACCTATATTTGTATATATATATAAATGCAGATTATTCTTGATGTATTTCTGAGAATTTTATTTATTTCTCATTTTTAGATGCCAAAAAAATCCCGTACTTCAAAAGCACGAAAATGCAAGCAAAAAACTCAAGAAAAGGAAATTTATGAAACTGACGCAGCTACGATTGAAAAATATCGTTCGGTTGACAGAATAACATCAATAAATATGCCTACAGAGTTGAATCAACACATAAAAACTGAAGTTTATCGTTCGAAATCAACTTCGTTGTTCCGAACTGATGAAATGACAGACCAGTCGCAAATTTCTGACGAAGAAAACAAATTAATGACTGAAAATGTTCCAGAAGTTTCCAGTCCGACATTCCAGTCCTCAAATGTGTTATCAACGGCAATTATAAAAAAGGAACCCCTAGAAACAAATTCATTACACGCACTGCAAACGCCAAAAGATAATTTTTTAAGTAATATTCAATCAGAATCAATGTCATTTGCAATTTCGACGGATTCATCAATAAGTGCTTCCGAAAAATACGATGAAAGTTGTAAGCCAGTTTCCAGTTCGACATCCCCATTATCAAATGTGTCATTGTTGAATAATATAAAAAAGGAAAGCCAAGAAACGAATTCATTGCACGCATCGCAAACGCCAAAAGATAATTCTTTAAGTAATAGTCAATCAGAATCATTGTCACTTGCAATTTCGTCGGATTCATCATTAAGTGCTTCCAAAACCTACGATGAAAATTGTAAGCGTAAGAATTCAGAAGCATTACCAGCATTACCAATCTCTAAAAGAATAAAAACAGAACCAATGGACATGCTTTATGAATCAGAAATAAGTTTGGAAACTAATAATGTAACTTGTGAAGATTCCACAGCGCAATCGAAGGTTTCGATAAATACACCCACAAATATTGATGGAAACTTTCAACAGAAAATTAAACAAGAACAGCTTGGTGAAGACTCGAATTCGAATCTAATTAAAATATTTCCAGAATATCCAGAATGCATAATGATTGAGAAACCCCCCAAAAAATATGTAATCATTGATTTAACCAATGAAACACCAGATGTTTCTACTACGTGTGCTCAAACATTCAATTCTGCTGACAAATTTTATAAAAATGAAAAGTCGACTGATAAAAGTTACTCATTTCCTAAACCTAAGGTCACTGTGAAAACTGAACAAGATACTATCTCAGTAACATCAATTAATCGGGATCTTCCTTCCACTGTTTCTAACAATGTTATCGATCATCTTAGTGCTCAGCATACTCATGTAAGGAATCAGGAATATTCAACTACGGTGGTTTCGGTTTTTGAGAAATCGATAAATTCCAATCATAACAATGATGTCCAAATGTATTCTGAGAATTCAGATGAAGAATGTAGCGAGAAGGAATCTGTATGGAGTAATTCGATTTTCTCTGATGAATGCATCATTACAGAATCATTGCCAGTTTCAAAAGTGAATGAAAAGGAATATCAATCATCTCAAATGGATTCTTCAGACGGCCGACCTTATCATTATCAATTTCCTACTCCCCTCTTAGGTTATATACGTAAACATATAATACTAGATATGGCAAAAGTATCCGAAATGAAACCCTTGATCAATAAACTGAAAATTGAAAACAAACGAAGAAACAAAGAAAGGCTACAGGAAAAACCAGAAACTGAATTAGGACTCACTTTTGAGACTTTGTATTTTCTAGAAAGATCCGAATCACCTATAATTGATTATGAGGAAGAATCTCCAGATCAAGAGAGCTCCGATGATCAAGTAGCAGAAAATTCTACCTTAAATAAACTAATGAACATAACTAATTTACCATCTTATTCTAGTGGAATGGAAGAAATGGGAAAGCCTGGTTTAAAGAATGTTTCCTTGGATTCAAAGAAAGTCGATCAGATTCATTTGGTGGATTCTGATCAATCCGATGAATTTCAAAATATTCGAAATACGAGCTTAACAATCGGTGTTCCTGGTAGAAGCAGTGATTTAAACTCAATGTCTCGTTTGGGCTCGCCTATGGAGATCGATGTCCCATCTGTAGAATCCCATCAGGAAAACGATTCCATTAAAATTAGTTCTCTTTCTTCAAAGTCTTCTCCCATCGGATGTGTCAATAGTCCTATATCAAAGTTAGCTCTTCTTAAAATAATTAATAATGTAAAGGAAACTGACAGCTCAATTGACAAATCAATCATGAATGAACAAACCGCTGATAGTTTATACGGTCTTTCCTCGGTAAAAAACCTGAGTGAGTTCCCAAGTGAAAAAATTAAATACAATGCAGAAACTTTACATAGTGATTTGTCTAATGAAAATTTTCTGAATCGAAATAATACAAATGTCCGGTCTTCTATTAGTCACTCTGCCAGTGTACAGGGTGACATATTTCAAACACCATTAAAGAGAATGAAACCATCGCCAAAAATGGACGATGTGCCCATTAATAAAGACTCTAAAGTTAAAAAGTTAAATTTAGAGGAGTATAGGAAGAAAAATCGGTTAAATCTTCATGATCCTCGAATAAGAACTAGACAATTGTCCACAGAGGACAGTTTGTCTCCTCCAGTTTCATCCCCTTATTTTATTTCAAATAATCTGCCTACAGATTCTCCAACTGGAAGTTACTCTCCATCCATAACACCGAATTATCCGGTTTCAGCTCGAACTATGTATATTCCTCTGAATACTTGTTTGAGTGATGACGCTCAAGGGTTTTCTCCAACTTCAAATTCATCACCTCGTAATTTTGACATTTCTAAGAATTTTGATTATCCACAAAATACAAACCCTACATTTAAGAGCTATAGTTATTCTCCAGTCATTACCACAAATTATTCACGAACTCTGAATTCTGTTACAGCTTTTACTTCAAATGATCCATCTCAAAATTACCCAACTGCTGGACCATTAATTGCAGAAGATATTGATTATCGTAAATCCATTTCAACTTTATCTCATTATCACAATGTGTATCCGATTAATGCTGCTCAAAATGTTTGTGGAACCGAGGTACTCGACTCGAATGCTTCAATATCATCTACGCTCGTCTCATCACCTCAAGTTACAACAAATTATGCTCAATCTTGCCATGCTACAACTGGCATGACCATCAACCAACTTCTATCGAATAGGAATTCTGAAAAGGAGTTATTTAAACCTATAAATACTTTGCGAACAGGTGATAAGTTTGCGCCTTTGAATCCGACTTCACAAAATGTACGTTTTTGTTCTCAGCAATTTTCAAATTCAGAACCCTCTAACAAAAGTGTAACAAGTAGAAAAACATTGCTTCCAACCCCCCGTGTCTCAAATACTTCACATCTACATATTCAGACTTCTAAGCCTGATCTAAATTTTGTATGCCTGCTTCCACCGAATTTAAAATTTGACATTGGAGAACACTACATCCACACCAACGATGTGTATTTCATAATCATCGAGTGGAACATCAATAGCATACTTTCTCTTAACAACAAGACTATTCCAGATATCAAATTTTCTCATGTCAGAAACATTTACGACAATCCTCTTCAATATTACAATACATATTTTCCTCTTCTGTTACTAGAATGTTGGGCAAAGATTTATATCGCCTTGAAAGCACGAGATAGGAAAGATCGATTCGACTTTTATTTCAAAATTCTCAATTACGAACAAAAACAGACTTATGTTAGCATCACGTGTGATAGTGTGATTCGTACTTCTGATCTGGATAACATTCCTAAAGATGGAAATATCATCCTTGTCCAATTTGCTTCGCGTCCCAACGGTAACGTCAAAATGTTGGGTTACGTTTACTTCTCTGCGGCTAGAGCATTTTCGCCCAAACACGATCGTCATCACGAAACAATGAAATTCTTAAGCACTAATGATCACAAAAAGCTGACGAAAATAAAAATTTCATTTTACATTGTCTTCAGCGGCAATTCCATTGATGAGCAGAAACCTATCCAGATCGCGAAGCTGACGAGTATCAAGAAGACCTTGGTGCAAAACGATGCTCTCATAGGACTTTCAAAGTCATGCCTGTGCAATAATGTTCTCGATCCTTTGGCTAACGGTGTTCGGGCGATTACTCTTCCAAAAAGACAGGACAAGGTAGAAATGCGTGTCGTAATTCAACAAATTACTCAATCCATGAATTCTGCCATTCCTCAAATGGTAGTACTCAGAGCCACTCCTTTCACAGACTCTCATCTCGCCGTGGTGCATCTTGTGAATATGATTCAGGAAACAAATACATCTGCCAAGATTTTAGTGTGTGTCAAACAGGAGAGTATCAATCCAATTGGGCGGAACCTCTTACAGTCTTGTAAAAATCTAATCGTCATCAACCGAGATAGAGAAAGTCTTCACAAAGAGCTCGAAGGAAGAAATTTTGATCTCGTTTGGAATCTTCTGAAAAATGAGACGGGTTTGCCGGAAGTTGAAGCCAAGGCTCATGTGCTTCGGGAAAGTAACATGATATTGGCAGTAACTAGAGCATGTTTTTATGAGGATATACAAAGTTTTACCAAGGATCTAATGTACTGTATTATGCATGATGCTCATTCATTCACTGAACCAGAATCCGTACTACCCCTTATGTATGGAATCCGTCATGTTTTTCTTATTGGAAACCCCGAAGAAGCTTGTGTGGTACGTTCAAAGGCGGCTATTGGATACGACTACAACAAGTCCCTCTTCCACCGAATTTACAGCGTGACTTAATAACATTAATTAATTATTTAATTTGAAATTCAATTTGTTGTAATAGTTTTCTAGTTGTAATAGTAATAAACACTGATTGAACTATTACATAATAAATGTTGTAATAGTTCAATCAGTGTTTGTGAAATCAAATGCATTTTTCAGCGTGACTTAATAGTCCTTGGAATATTTATTGATTATTTAATTTGAAATACAATTTGTTGGAATAGTTTTCATCTGTTCAATCAGTGTTTGTGAAATCATATGCATTTTTCAGGGTGACTTAATAGTCCTTGGAATATTTATAGATTATTTAATTTGAAATGTAATATGTTGGAATAGTTTTCATCTGTTCAATCAGTGTTAGTTATTACAAATTCCGTTTTTTTTTTTTTTTTTTTTTTTTGTAATTGATCATTTAAATATTTATAATTATTGATTTTTATATCATAATGTAATCAAGCCTACCACACACATGATTTATTTTGAATGTAAAAAAAACTGATATGTTTGTCAAAAAAGTTTATTGTGATATTTTGTGGAGAAAAAAAGCACACAGTTTGTGCTGAGAAATACAAATTTCTAAAAAGGTTTTAGGGGACTGTTTTATTTGTATGTTATTGAATAATACTGATTTTTGATATAAATCAGTCATTAAAAAATTTGATATTTTTTTAAATGAATTTTTTAAAGAAAAGTATGAGTATTTTCATTTGCATTAAAAATGTTTTGTTTGATATGCATTAAATGTTAAATGTAATTGAAATCATCCAACTTTTTCATTCGGATCAATAAAAAAAAAATCCGTGCATAACTATAATTTCTGCTGATAAGTTGCTGTATCATAAACTTAAGTTGTAGAAGGGCTTAGTTAATTTTGTAAAATAGTTAGTATTGATTTCCTTATTTCAGTATTGTATATAATAACTTTTATAAACAAAGATTCTTAACTAAGAAATGTATTGTTGTCAAAGAATGCTCATGAAAGTAAATAAATCTTAGAAAATTTTCTATTCGAAGTTTTCTGTCTTCATTTGATTGTATTTTAAAAATTGTACCTTTTAGTAGTGATGTGTATATCGCTTAATTTCATTTTATTCACACAGTGAATATTTGATTAATCGCTACTTCTAATTCTTTTCTTTTAATGTCGTATAAAGCAAACATTAAAGTACGAAAGAAAGAAAAAAAAAAAAAAAGCCCGAAATCCTTTTTGAAGTAGAATGTTTAGCAAGGTAGACTAAATTTTGAGAGAATGGTAAAAAAATTTTGAGGATCGTAAAATATTTTATTTTTGTATAATATGTTGTTGAATATTTGAGTTCAAAAAATTTACTCAACATATTTGAAAAACTTGGCGATGAATATTTTTAAAAACAAATGCAAATTTTGAGAATTATTTATTTTTTTATAACGTGTGATAATTTTTTTCCAAATAATAATAAATGGTTATTTTTTTTTTTTTTAAATTTCTTTACACTATTTATATTATTAAATTTTCTGCAAATTAAAAAAAAAAAAAAAGAGTTGCAAAAAGGTACAGTTTCTTTAAATACACATTTCAAATTTAGTGTTGCTTTTTATTTTTTTAACATGCTTCTTTCTCTTTTTTAAATTGTTAAAAACAATTTTTGATTTGTAGTTTTCTGATTGAAATGCAATGATTCAGATATTTTTGTAAACAGATCAAAATAATTTCTTTAAGTATTTAATCAAAAAAGTAACATTCGAAAGAAACGATTGAAGTATTTTTATATTTCAAATACCAGATTTATATATAGTCAAGATTTAAAAACAAAATGTATGAAAAAAAATACTAATATTAAAATTTAGCTCTGTGTAAAATTTATCAAAAGGTGTTTTTTCCCCTCGATAACTTGAAAATAATCTATATTGAAAATGCCATTTAAATTATTTGGTAAAGAATGGCTTGCAAGAGTATACTGTTGAAACGTATGTATGTAACAGGTTCAAAAAGCTCTCTGAAAGCATGGCTATGTCAAGCACCAAGCAAGACCTTAGTTTGCTTTGATGTGCTACATCAATAAACAATCAAATCTTATACAAGGAAAGTCAGCTGAATTCTTTCATTGTTTAATTTTTTTTTTTTTTAACATTTTAGCGAGTCCCTTGTATTTTATTAAGCCTAATGAATTTCTCATCTTTAAAATGCTTCCGTTTATTGAGTCTGTGTGTCTTTATAGTGTCAGAATGAATTGACCGGTTCTGCAAAAATCATCATATTCCCCGACGAGAAGGGGACCTAGATGGATGTGTTTTACGGATTTCCGAACAGTACCGTTTAACTTTCTAGAACCTACTAACAGCACTTTGTAGAGCTGATAAGTCCCAATAGCAGTTACCTGTGCTATTGATGAAGGTGCTTCTTCTAAGCTATTAAACCTTTAAGTCGACGACTTTGGAAACCAACTCAGATTATGGAAAAAGATTTTGAAACTGGAACAATTTTCCATTTAGAAGAAGAAGGACAAGCAGCTTGCAGCATTCTTATTGAAGCGCAGTAACGAATGCAAACGTAACGTTGCATCCAACTACAGTTACCTCACACATTGCCTGGCAGATGCAAAGAAGTTATAAGAACAGATGAATGACGTTGGATCTCCCCCTTCCTTGTGATACCCTCCCCACTTCTCTACGCACAACACCACGATAATTATTAAAAAAATCTAAATTTAATGATAACAAAACTGAAAAAGAAAAAATAAACTATGTGCATTTTATCTTCCCTTCGAAGTGAAACGCATCCTTGGCCGCTAAAGACCCGCCGTGTAGCCGGGGTTGATGCACGTTAAATCTGTCCGGGCCCACAGTCCTCCTTTGGCGTGGTGTGGAAATTAGGAGAGGGGATGCTAGCTCATGTGTCGTCCTCATCACTTGACCGAGGTTTAAAATTTCTAGGTCCGTCGCCAATAGTCCTCGTGTTGCTTCTAGTGCGACGTTGATAAAAACTAAACTAAAAATCGAAGAGAAACGCGACCAAGAAAATTGCTCACATCGAAACAAATAATAATTCGAATCACTTAATGATAACGATGTATTTGAAACTCTATCTTCAATTTCAAAATAATCCCCTAAAAAACGCCAAAAAAAAAATATATTAAACACTTACCTCTACCATTTACTCTTAAAATAAACAAAAATTATGCAGCACAAATTAAATACTTAATTGAATCTCTCTCAAACCCTCATAATCGCTTTACAGGCAATTTGTAAAGGTTTGATTGCGAATCGATATGTAAAACTATATATCAATGTCGAAACTGAATATCGTAAACTTGTTAATATTTTAGAGGAATCAATACTGATAGAGGATGGCTTCATTAAGCGTAGGCTTAAGAGATCAAATAAATTCGTAATGAAAGGACTTCTCAAATTCGCACTTATTACAGACTTTAATGAACTGTGCTTGGAATTTTAATTTCAAAATCTGTGTAATTAACCAATAGGAAATTTAAAGAACTATTTCCTATTCTTAACGTCACTCTTCTTCGATGTGAGGAAACCGCATTTTTTTTTTTTTTTTTTTTTAATTTGATAAACTTTGCTTTATGAATATGGTTTAGCTGAATGCTACATTTGCAACAGATTCAACCACAATATGTATAACCCCAGTCGTTCAAAATGTCGAAAAATAGGTTTCACTAAAGACTGTGAAATAAAAACTAGGATTAAAAACCTTTTTTTGCATAAACTGTTAGAAACACGATCATCTTACTTCACTTCTAATTCGTCCGAAATTCTCGAGTATTAATAAACAAAAACCCTATAATAGTACACGTGCTATCAAAGAAAACGTCTCTTTTGCAGAAGCTTTAAAGAATAATCCTATACCACGTCCCCAAAGAACACTATTTGAGATACAATATAATAATGGCGAAATTTAAACCCCAAGAATTAACGAACCTTGATGAATTAAAAAGAAAAAAAGATTTAAAAAGAGCAAATTAAATTATATCACGGGCCTCTTACGAGGTTATTGATCTTCTTGAAATCTTCGCAAAAACTTTTAGAATACCAAGCCTACTTAAGAATCTGCTGGACGACAACTACATTGCTTTCTTTTTAAGAAATTAAGAAAAAAATCACAAAAATATTGATGACTCGTTCAAAAAGGCGCCAATTCGAATTGAATTTGTTGTCTTGCGTAAAGACCACCTTCGTGAAGCATTCTTAGTGCGGTAGACGTTAACATCAACTTTCCGTGGCTCCAGTAAAGGAAGATCTAAGTTGAATAAGAGTTGCGGTTCCGAAATTCTCCAAGCCCCCCACCCCTTTTATTTAACAATATATTCAAATTCTAATTGAATTTGAATATATATTGTTAAATAAAAGTTGTTGAATAAAATGGCAATATGCAAATTAATGACTGCCTCAACAATCAGAATGTGTCATTTTTGAGGAAAAAGAAATGCATGCTAGAGAGTAAGGCTGCAGACATCACTGTTATAGTGAGATAAGAAATCCGAGATAGCCAATTCGTTGCTTTGACCTCAGAACATTATTTTTTTCGAAGAATTGCAATGGTGAGACAGGTAAAATTCTAACAGAGGTGGCCAGACAGCTAAATGTCAGTTAATCTGTGGTTTATAGACTTTGCAACAATTTTAAGTCACTGATTTGAAATCCAGAAGACTCGGCCAAGTGCCGATGATCGACGTTTGTGGTTATGTGCGCAAAATAATGGAACCGCAACCCTTATTCCTTAGATCTTCCTTAACTGGAGCCACGGAAAGTTGGTGTTAATATCTACTGAAGACTTCCCGAAGGTGGTCTTTACGCAAGACAACCAACTCTGTTTGTGTGCCGCTTACCTAACGTCACAGGAGGAAACGTTTGAGGTGGGCATATCAACAGGTCTACTAGACGGGTGATTAATGGATGCTTATTCTCGTCACGAATGAGTCAAGTTTTAACCTCCAAAGCGATATGATTTTGAAAGCTAAGACGTTATTTGATTTGGAGAGAACAGGGAACACGTTATCACTCTTCAAAAGCCACGAAAGAGATTCACTCAGAAGAGATAGTGTCGGTGTTTGGGATGGTATTTCTTCGAGTGGAAGCACAAATCTCCGTGACTTTCAACCCGGAACCTTGAATGCTGACATCTATAGAGATGATATCTTTCATGTCTATATGCCAGTGCAATATATAATGGTTTCCTCAAAGAAACAACGGCGCAAATCCGCACAGAGGTCACTTCGTGGAAGATTATTTTCAGCACCCAAACTATTCAGCGAAAAGAATGGTCACCTCGATCTCCGAATTGGAATCCCATCGAGCATGTTTGGAATGCATAGGAAAACATGTTGCTGCTCTCAAAAAACATCCTCATACCATTGTCGCGCAATTGCTTTGCAAGAGCAATGGTTCTCCCTTCCCAGTGTGGTTAAGTCATAGGACTCACGACCAGCGTTTTTTGTTGAGTTGTGGGTTCGAGCATTAAAGCCACAAAAGACTTTCCGTGTAGCCGGGGCTCAAAGTCATGCCGATGGCGTGGTGTGGAAGTTAAGAGAGGGGGTGCCAGCTCATGTGTCGTCCTCGTCATTTGACCGAGGTTCAAAATTACGAGGTCCGTCACCAATAGCCTCTGGGGATTATATCAGGGGATCTCAGATATTTGCCTTCTTTAGGTAAGTGCGGACATCATGACCCCGAGACATCCTTGTGATATTTTTCTTTTCCTTGGGGTTTGATTCTTGCGCCTTAAAACTCAACTGTCACTCACTTTCTATGGGGTTTACTGTCTTTGGTGAACACGGAGGACGCGCCTCCGGAATACCCTAGCGATCCTTCTCTATTTTCGACCCTTCTTGTCAACCAATTTTTATTTATTTATTTATTTTTATTTTTTTCAAATTTTTTCTCACGTCTAGACAACAGTTGCATCTTGTTTAGCACAGTTTTGCCTTATCTGGCTCTTGCGCCAATAAACTTACTTTCACTCACTCACCTAATGAACTCATAGATTACATAATTGACAGCATCATACATTATTACATGTGTTGTATTGCTTCTATGGATGATTTTATTCCATAATGAAGGCACCTTTCCTATACCAAACTGACACATTCAATTTATCAGTTTTACACATATATTTATTTCTAAGACATTATGATATAATATTGTCTGGTATTTTATACCTTACTATGTGTTTGTTGTATACCGTGGTTCAATTTCATTACATTCTAATAACTTTTTGAGTAATCTCTATTTTTGAGATTTTTCCGGAAACCAGTAAAAGCTTAGGGTAGAAGAAACAAATGTTTTAC
The DNA here is from genome assembly GCA_019974015.1 of Nephila pilipes. Classification (NCBI taxonomy): domain Eukaryota; kingdom Metazoa; phylum Arthropoda; class Arachnida; order Araneae; family Nephilidae; genus Nephila; species Nephila pilipes. The sequence goes on from BMAW01069391.1 coordinate 732,169, forward strand.
AACAAACAAAGCACTTTTAGGCGAAGAAATTGAAACTGGAATCGAGATTTAATTCACTCCCTTCCATATTTAAAATTGATGTTTAACAAAAAAAAATACTGATTTTGTTTAAACTTGATGAGAGCAGCCTTGAAAACAGTCATTATCCTCCGATTTCTGTGCAAGCATAATAATGCTAGGAGTGAGCAAGTCCATGGCGCAAGAGCCAAATCTGGTCATTATACTCCAAGTAAATGATGGAACGAAGAAAACAGATTCAAGTCGTCGAAAAGATGAGCTAAAACATCTCCAAGGAGGAAGAAAAATATCCTTCAACAAATGGCAAAAATTAATAATGTGAAAGTTGGGAGGATCACCAAAATGCTACGATCTATGTTGCAAGGTCACATTTTGAGAGGTGAACTCAACGGATTCCCAATCAGAAGGTAATATCACACAAGATTGACGCCACACATGCTAACAGCAATGGTTTATTAAAACGGTTGAGTTTAGTTTTTATTTACATCGCACTAGAAGTAACACTTGGGCTATTGGTGACGGACCTCGTAATTTTGAACCACGGTCAAGTGACGAGGACGACACCCCTTCTCCTAACTTCCACACCTCGCCACGGGGAACTTTGGACCCCAACAGATTTAACGTGCATCAGTCCCGGCTACACGGCGGGTCTTTATCGGTCAAGGATCGAACCCGCGACTGAACGAAAACCGCCGGCCACGAATCCAAAACTATGGCCACTAGATTACCGTGGCCACATTAAAAAGATTGAAAAGGAAGTTAAATGAAAGACAAACAAAAGCTGACTACCTGACAGCTCATAACGAGAAGAAAGTATAAGCTAGCAGATAGATCCTCGAAACTTCAATGTGGTTTCTCTTCCCGATCGCTTTTGTAGTGCTACCTTATATAGTGAGTAGCAGAAGGAATTCAGCTTCACAGCACTTCAGCTGGCTTGCCTTGCCAGATAGTTTAGTTTTTTTATTAACGTCGCACTAGAAGCAACACGAGGGCTATTGGCGACGGACCTCGTAATTTTGAATCACGATCAAGTGACGAGGACGACACCTGAGATGGCTAATTTCTACACCACGCGAACGGGAATACTTTGGGCCCCAACAGATTTAACGTGTATCACCCCGGCTACACGGCGGGTCTTTGGCGGCTAAGGATCGAACCCGCGACCGAACGAAAACCGTCGGCCACGAATCCGAAACCATGACCACTAGGATGCGGCCACTTGCCTTGACAGAATAGCCGGCTCGTTCTCATAGTGGTAGAGTGGCGGTAGGCTGGAACTTTGTTCACCAGGCACCACAGTAATGTGCACAACCTCATCGACTAATTAGTTTCACCCATTTGCCTCTTCTCGCTACAAGCATCTCGGCATCTATAATCTCTACCTCACAGCAATTTTTGACAATCCTCTTCATAGCTTTCCAGATCCTGTTTTAAAGGACCTCCTTGGCCCAGATGCCTGTAGATATCAATGTCATAGAGGCTTATTAAAAACAAAGCATGATATTTTTACCATTTCATGCTAACTCATAATTTCGTTTTCCCTTCAAAATATTTTCGGAAACGTATTGGCATTTCTAAAACATTCATCTTTTTGCAATTGTTTCTTCCATCGTTCGAATCTTTGAGTCATCAGCTGAGACAGTTCTACATCCTATGACAAACTAATTTTCCAGAATTCTTGCAATGAAATTTTGTGTTCAAAAGTGACTAGACACGAAAATCCGACTGGATCAAATATTCGATATGTACAGCTGATAAAATCTTTCTTTTTGTGATCTATCCTTCTCTCTCTCTCTCTCTCTCTCTTTTTTTTTTTTATCAAATCTCATAAATTTAAAGATTATATGTCGTTTTGTTATTTTCAGAGTAGTACAGGAACGGTATATATTGTCTATACTTTATCTTACCACCTTCTGACCTTGATTGTATGGGAGAATTTCTCACCTTCGAACTTTGAAGAGCTCAATATCACTTACGATTTAATAACGTCTAGATCATTCAATAACTTGTTTGGCCTCATTTGGCTCTTGCACCAATAAACTTCACTATCACTTACGATTCAAAAAAATGTGACGAGTTCTTCATGATTGATGTCATAGATAGAATTATCAACGTAGAAAGACTTCATAAGTTTCAGTTCTGTTTCTTAGATTAGTTCTGGGTCATTTCTTAACTGAAAGTTCAAAGTTGTATCAAGAAGAAAAGGGGTGGAGGATATTCTAAACACAAAACGCACAACCTTTTCCTGTTGTAAAATTTTCAATATATTTTTCTCTCCCCTGCTTTAGAAACCTGAGATATGCTTTAACACATTCTTGAAGTCTAATTTGGAGCAATGTCTTCAGTGTATTTGCAATTAATCCGAATTTTCCTACACGAAAACGATACAGGATCGCTAGGATAAGCTCTTCGAGATGGGGTATTTGCTCCGGGCCGTCATTCAACGAAGGTATGTTCTTTTCTCAAGCTTAACTATCAAATACGGGTCAAATCTTGGTTGTAGAACTTTCTTTGAAAACTGGAGGGCGAGGTAAGAAATGTTTTCCTTCGTTAGTTCCTATTATGTTTCTGTTTCTTCGAGGACGCCTTCGTTTAGTCAGTCCTGAAACACTTTTTTCATTGTCGACCAACTTTCCGATTCGTCCTTATACGGGGTTGTTCCCACGATCATGAAACAAGTGGTTTTGATTTGGGACAGTCCCTTTTAGACTTTGATTTTACACATGAAAGACCCATAGAGGGGGACTGAATATTTAATCCTTTAGATGTATGAATTGCAATTTCAGGAAAAAAGGACACTTTCTCCCTCTCTGTGGCTGTTCTCTATTCGTCCTGGAGCCATACTTAAATAAGATGTTCTCCAAGAATTAGAGGCACAGTCACTCACGACATTCACCCACGACACTCACTCACACGAACACATTAAAACAGGCATGTCAACTCGCGAGCCACACACAATACACCTACATTCTTGTTCAAGATTAATCTTCAACGATTGGGACTCCACTGTCATCCTCCTCCAGGTATGTAATCGTTTAACTTCAGCTGCTTGTTTAAATAAACTAATGAGTGCACCAAATAATAATCTTTTCATTTGAGTCTTAGTTCTATATTTTGATTCTAATTCTCATCTTTGTTCGGAGTCTCTTCTCCTACTACACAATCGCTTCATTCGACATAGTTGTTTATTCATAGATATGTAAATCTCAAAATTATCAGTTTTAAATAATATTCTAAATTTAGGGAAGAAGTGTCCTCATCAGTTCCAACGCCTTAATACAGTTGATAGGTCTTCTTTCAGCTATATTTCTGTCAGCAAGAAAAGGTTGGTGATCTTGCATCCAGAGTACACTGACAATAACAGGTCAATTGAAAAGTTCCCGGCCTGACACATAGATGGCACTACTAGAATTAAATCCATGTTTTTTTAGTTAGCCCTAACCCTCAAAAGATGCGTGTATAAATTTGACAGCTCTCGAATCATTAGTTTGTGAATTATAGCATTTTGAGTGAAGCAACTTTTGTTATTGTGAAAAAAAGGATAAAAAGGAATTTCGCGTGATGATATTATTGCTTTTTGAAGGGAAAAAATACAGTTGAAGCAAAAACTTGGCTTGATGCCGAGTTTCCGTACACTGCCCGAGGAAAATCAACCATCAAGGATTGGTATGCTAAGTTTAGACGTGGTGAAATGAGCACCGAAGACGGTGAACGCAGTGGACGCCCAAAAGAGGTTGTTACCGACGAAAACATTAAAAAAATCTACAAAATGATTTTGAATGACCGTAAATTGAAATTGAATGAAATAGCAGACACTCTAAAGATATCTACTGAACGTGTACATCATATCATTCACGAATATTTGGGTATGAGAAAGCTCTGTGCAAAGTGGGTGCCGCGCGAGCTCACTTTTGACCAAAAACAACAACGAGTTGATGATTCGGAGCAGTGTTTGAAGGTGATCAAGCGTAATAAACCCGAGTTTTTACGTCGATATGTGACAATGGATGAAACATGGCTCCATCATTTCACTCCGAAGTCCAATCGACAGTCATCCGAGTGGACTGCACACGATGAACCCACTCCAAAGCGTGGGAAAACGCAACAGTCGACTGGCAAGGTTATGGCGTCTGTATTTTGGGATGCGCATGGAATAATTTTCATTGACTACCTTGAAAAAGGAAGGACCATCAACAGCAACTATTACATAGCGTTATTGGACCGTTTGAAGGACAAAATGGCCGAAAAACGGCCGCATTTGAAGAAAAAGAAAGTGCTGCTTCACCAAGACAATGCACCGTGTCACAAGTCAGTGAAAACGATGGTAAAAATCCATGAATTGGGATTCGAATTGCTTCCTCATCCACCGTATTCTCCAGATCTGGCCTTCAGCGACTATTTCCTGTTCTCAAATCTTAAAAGAATGCTCGCTGGGAAGAAATTTTCGTCGAATGAAGAGGTGATCGCTGAAACTGAGGTCTATTTTGAAGCAAAAGGACAAATCGTACTACAAAAATGGTATCGAAAAGTTGGAGGGTTGCTATAATCAGTGTATCACCCTTGAGGGGAATTATGTTGAATAAAAAAAACTAATTTTGCCAAAAAAATGTGTTTTACTATGGTAGGCCGGGACTTTTCAATTGATCTGTTATAGCGACCCTCTTCATCCCATGATACAGTGATATGAAAGTATTCCTTTGTTGCTTCTTATAATTCTTCTATCCTTATGTTTTTAGTTAGCATCTTTGATACCCAATGATTCAAGTTTCCAAAGATCCTATATATTCAAGTCACTGACAAGAAGAGACAAAAGCGTAATCAAACTATTTTTGATTACTCTTGTAAGGAATATTATTGTAAAATCTGCACCTATGGCAATGTGAATCTCATTAGTCTCTTTATCATATAAGCCAGCATTTTCATTTGTACAAACATCTCTAACAAAAATACCACATTTCTTTAATCCAATAATACTTTTAAAAATTTCATTGTAAGCGATGTTTTCTTCCCAGTGACGGGAATGGACAGTTAGCTTTGAGTGTCAGCGCCGATTCGAACTCACTTCGTCAGATATTTCCTACTTTATTGGGGAACCCGTGGTGGGAAAGAATAATTGACCTTGAGGGTCAAGGATAATTTTAACCTCCAAGATGGTTCTGTCGCTTTTGCACTCATTTTATCAGCTTAGCCAAAAGGGATTCCCCATCGAGCTAGTTATTAAAGCTTTTTAACTTCAATCGTCGTTATTGAAGAGAGCCGCCACACACAGCCTTTCCTTCAGGGATTGTTGTACAAATTTCATTTTGATCCATTACTTCTAATTTATGAGAAAAAGTATTGTCAGTATTGCGCAATTTAATGGGGTATTTTTTTATGCTTTTCACTTCTTTCCAATCCCCCGAGGTGCCCATGATTAACATTTATTTCCCCTGTTAACTGGCTCCTCCACTACTTCTAATTTATTTAACTTTTGTCTTTAAACTTCAGACTTGGCGGTAAAACAATAATGTCATAGCTTTATTTGTTTGCATCTTTTACCGCGTTACGTTAATGAGCAGTGCTGTCTACATTTGACATGAGTTGCAGAGATCTCCCTTTACCGGACAATTTTTGTAAGACGAACACCTTTGCACAACAGTTGCTTACAAAACGCCCTCTTCTAGCAGGTGGTAACACACCTAAACACTCCAATTCTTTTATTTCAGTAATATTATACTTAAGTATATCATTTTTGACTTCTATTATCTATGATTGTTCCAGCATAATACAGGGTTATTCTTAATTAATCATTTGATTTTAAAGTGCCATATTTTCATAAATAAACGACCAGAATGATAAGTAATACATGAATGCAATGAGGAAAAAATGGAAGTAGTTTTTACAAGTATATTTAATATATATATAATTTTTATATATATTTAATATATATATAATTAATACATTTAATATATATATTTAATATATATTTAATACAAGTATATTTAATATATATTATATTTAATATTTTACACGATTATTATTTTATATTTAAATTCCAGCCAAATACGTTGAAAAGTGTCAGTGATAATTGCTTGAACAGCAGTAGATATCCGTTGTTTAAGTTCACATAAATTGTGGGTACATATTTTATCTTTTACAAAATTCCAAAGGAAGAAATTGCATATGCTCTTTCAGGGGACTTGGTTAGCCAGTTGTGTGACATCAAGTCATCTGGTCCACTGCGACAGATCCAACTGGGAGGTATTTCTGTGAAAGCTCCTAAAACAGCTTTTGAGAAATACACTCTACAACAAAATAAAAAATAACGCACAAAGAAGAATTTGGCCAATTGTAATGAAATTTCGTATGCAAAGACATTTGGACGGAACATGCAAATGATTAAAATTTCGAATCCAATGAATGAATAGCGGGAGCTACAGCGTATGTAACAGCGCACTCATCAGGTGTATATAAGAAGCGAATCTCAATCTGATGGTCAAATTTTCTGTTTCATTGAGATTTAGGATACCTTTCAGCGACTGAGAAAATGCCTCGCCACAGGATTCGAGCTCATAACGAGCAACTGTCAGAGTTTGAAAGAAGTCGTATCATTGGATTGAAAGAAGTAGGTTGGGCGAATCGGAGAACCGCTCGTCATATGGGTCGAAGCGATGCGGCGATTAGAAGAGGCTGGCAAATATGGGTGGACAGCGACAGATTTCAGCGTCATGATGGTAGCGGTCGACCTAGAGCCTCAGCAGATCAGGAGTACAGAGTGATTGTCAGATCAGCTGTCACAGCGCCTTGTTCATTTTTATCAACCATCAGACGTGCGACCCGCACTCGAGTGACCACCATGACCATTCACAGACGACTGATAGAGCGAAATCTACACTCGTACCGACCGCTACACCACCTGTCACTCACGCCTGCACACTGTCAAGCCAGTGACAGAGCCAGATTACAGTGGTGCTTGGCTTGATCAGGTTGGAATGATGCTGACTGAGAACGTATAGTGTTAGAGACGAATCCCGCTTCGAACTGTATCCTGACTATCATCGAAGACGTATCTGGAGAAGCCCAGGGCAGTGTGCCGTTCCTGCTTTCACTATTGCACGCCACACAGCACCTCAACCAGGAGTTAGGATCTGGGGTACTATTTCCCTTGAAAGCCGGACCCCTTCGGTCGCCATTAGAGGCTCACTATAGCACAGCGGTACGTCGACAACATTCTGAGACCTATTTTGCTATCGTTTCTTTTGCAGTAGCCTGGGCTTATTTTTCAGCAAGATAATACCAAACCACATATGGCACGTGTTGCTATGAACTGTCTTACAGTTGGTAAAACACTTCCTTGACTAGCCAGATCTCTTTCTAATCGAGCATGTCTGGGACACGATGGGAAGGCGACTGCATCTACCAGAGAATGTTGATGATCTAGCTCGACAATTGGAGCAAATTTGGCAAGAAATACTGTAGGAGACCATCAGGAGCTTTATCACTCTATGCTCCGACGTGTGGCAACTTCCATCCAGACTAGAGGTTCGTCAACACCTTATTGAGCTCGTTTCTTCGTAACTATGTAACTCTGGAATAAATCATTCAATTTTTCTGAAATTTTAGTAATTTCTATTCTGTACATAATTTTCCTATCCTCCAATTTTTGTCCTATCGGACAAACCCTTCTTGTTGCGTCGTTTTTTTTTATTATTATTAAGGAGTGTACGTAGTTCACGTAGAACACGCGAGAGCTACCTGTTATTGATCACACTGTACAATTTCCGCGATTTCCTTTGTTTTAATGTATTACTTAGCATTATGCGTCATTTATTTTTGAAAATATGAAATATTCATTTTGAATAACCCTGTATTTTAAATCTTTATTATTAACGCATTCAATCATAGTTTGCACATACTCACAAATGCATTTCTTAATAATACAAATTATTAAACAAAGCAATTTTCATGAGCTGGATTATTTTTATCTCAACTTTCAGTTTTCCTATTAGAATTTTCAGATTACATAAAATTGATAAATGTTTTGTAAAGCAGATCGAATATCTAACTTGAACTTATTAAAAACGCTAAATATATATGCTTTCCCATTTCTAAAAATTTAAAATAGGGTCCCAGCTTCATTAAAATCGATTTTTTTCGCATCAAGGAACTCTCAAGTGTGGAATGGAGTAAGGATATCTTGGGAGGCTCTTTGCTTTACTAGATGTGCTGATGGAAGTGGAGATGTGGTGTTTAAATCTTGTATTGTGGTTTCAATTTCTTGGATGCTATTAACTTTTGGGTTTTCTGTGATGGAGATAGAAAGATGGTTTTAGAAAAAGTTCCAGTTTGTGGATTGAATGATGTCTCTGGATGGAGAACTTAAGTCGAGGAGGTCCACTTACAGATTACTAGGTTGTGATCGCTTGAGAGTTCCGGGATTGATTCGGCTATGACGTTGTGGAAACCCTTGGATAAACAGATGTCGATTGTGTAGTTACTTGACCAGCTATTAATTTTAGTAGGTTTGCTTGCGATTTGAATGGAAAATTTGTTATCTTTGACGTATTGAAAGATAATTTTTCCTTGTTTATTTTACTTTGAGTGAGGATTCCAGGTAATGTGTTTACAGTTGAAATCTCCCACGAGGAGACAATTTGACTTGTTCCTGAAAATTTTTCCTAATTCTACGCGTCTCATTTCTTTGCTGGGGGATTTGTAGGCAGAGACAATTGTAATAGGGAGGGAAATTTCTTCTTTCATAGTGATGGCATGTTTTCGATGAGGATGGTTTCAATATTGATAGAGGGTTCTATTTTGGACGAGGATGCTAGTTCCGCCTCCTGCGTAGGAGATCCGATCTGTTCAGTATGATATGTAGTTTGGACATTATATTTTGGACATTATTATTTGGACAAAAATAGAAGCAATGGTTGTAAAGTTGTAGCTAAGCAAATCGTTTTTCTAAAAAATTATTACAGAGTCAACCAGGTGGCAAATTAATTCTATTTTGTATTTTTTTCTATGCATCGATTATGAGCTCTTCTTGATTTCCATAATCAAATTGCATTTTTCATCGACGAACTTGATTTTTCAAAATTTCTATCTGCATCTATTTCTGATGCCATTTCACCAGCATCGACAAGTCCGATCTCAAATTCTGCGAAAAAAAAAAAGAATCAAAACTTTCCGAAAGTTTTTTGCCAACACAATATCGTAATTCCCCCTCTCCATTGAACGAGTTTACTAAAGGGATTGACATGATTTAATACCTCATACCATATCACAACAGAGTAAGGAAATGTGACTTGCATCAGCGCAAACCATATTTCCTACTATACCGCACATTGTGGATCGAACGCTCTTACCATACGTCTGTTTCAAAATGCTTATGGCATGTTTTTCTAGCACTCCCGCTACTTCCAATATGGAAACACAGGATGAAGAAACTCCCTGCGAGAAGCTTCATGAGAAATTTAATGTCGAAGTTGTCTTTTGGGTATAGCAAACTCTGTCAATGACTATCTGACTGTCGTAGAGACTGTCGAAGGAATTACTTCAGTATCCGTTCCAGAATACAGAGGAACAAAAAGCTACCATCATTGAACTCCAAGAAATTATTGAAGTAGGAAGATCGAGATTCTCCAAAGCCAAACCCCTTCGAGATATGGAAAAATTCGAGGAAACATTAGGTTCCTGAAGAATTTCCACCAAGAAACAAGTTTCCAAAAGAAACAAGTTATTACCCGTAAAAATGAAATCAAAATCTTCTGCCGCGTCACCTTCAGCGAAGAAGATCAGAACAGATGAAATCCGTTGTAAAAACTGATTTGTCAACTTTCTATCCAAGAGCCTCTTACTGCAATGGGCAACGGAGCTTCCAATACCTCATCGAGTTTCCGTGGTTCTCTAATCCCGACCACCGCTGCTTCTTCTTCCATAACGAAACAAGCTAGTACTTCCGATTACGATTGATAAGGTCTAGAATTCAGCCGCCTTACTGAAGAAATTGTGACAAATCACCCCACTCAAGCTAAATGCCAAGTTGACAGGATCAAGCATTAAAATCTCCCCCAAACTCCCTACGCTTACCACACGATCAGGAGGTATATTTCTGAAAAAACCTTTAAATACACATTTACATGCTATTTGAGGATAAAAAGATCAGAGCAGTCATAAGAGGTATGCCAATTGATATGTCCTCAGGAGGAATTATCGAAGAATTAGCACATCATCAAATAGTAGTAGACTACTCCACGTCATGATTAACAAGAGGTCAGGTCTTCCTGTGCCTCTGTTCTTAGTTACCCTCCAAGGAAATGACAACAATAGCAAAACCTACAACACCAAGAATTGAATTACATGGAAGTCAAGATCGAGGCCCTCAGAAAGAAGTATGGGCCGCCCCAATGCTTCAGATGCCAGGGCTTCTTTGACTCCTCCACGATCTGCACGAGAGCCCCAAGGTGCGTAAAATGTGCCGGAGATCACTTCCCTCAAGACTGTAAGAAAACCATCGAAGCCCTTCTCAAGTGTTGTCTATGCAAGGGTGAACATTCAGCAAGTTACTTGAAATGTCCGAGAAATCCAGCTAACCACCCACCAAAGTCTAAACAGCCAGCCAATCCACCCTAAAACAACTGGAGACAGCGGATCCAAAATACCACATCACCCCAATAGCCCGCGACTGCACCTATACCAGAACTTGCTCCCAACACCCCCGAGCCACCAGCCAGCCCTGTACTGACTTCGCAGATCCCTTCAGCATGATCAAGGACCCCGATGTTCAGGATCTATACTCTACTCTCAAAGAATTCGTAAGAATAGCTAAAACTATCCTCAACAAAGGCGAACGCCTGGCCGCTCTTTTTCAACTTTGCAATAATTGATTTAATGTTTAGTACAAACAAAATGACCATCATTTAATGGAACGCTAAATGTATACAATCCAAAACAGAAGAATTTATCGAATTTATAAAAGACTGGAACCCTGATGTCATCCCCCTCCAGGAGATAAGGCTCTAGCCAGCAGACTCCTACAACATTCCTAATTAAATCACTTACAGAACAGATCGGACCACTTATGCAGACAATGGAATTGACATCCTCGTCAAAAATAGAATCCCTTATCACTCCATCCACATTGACACCCCCCTTATCGAGAACTCAACCGTTACAATAGAAAGAAGAAACTCCCCTCCAATTACAATAATTTCAAGCTACAAGTCACCCAAAAAAATTCTAGTCCAAGTTGAACTTGGGAAAATGTTCCCGAAGAAAACCCAACTGTCTTCTATTAAGAGATTTGAACTGTAAACATATAACATGGAACCCGCATTCTAGACAAAACAAGAAAGGCCTTATCCTCTATCAATATAATATAGATCATAACTATTCTATCTAAGCTCCGAACCAGCCTACAAAAATTAATGTCAGAGCAGCCTATTCCCCTATCGATATTTGTCTTTCCAATGGACTTCACAACATATCAGCAAAACCAGGAACTCTCAAGTGACCATAGTCCTGTTATTTTCAAAGTGTGTGACGTTGGGCTATTCGCAGTTTTCTCTTCACTAACCTTGGGGACTTTTAACTAAGATTGATTGCTTTTTCTAAACAATCTTTGCCAAACCAAATATTAAACGTGAATATTTAAATTACAAGTAGGTAGAAATAAAGTGATGAGAGGGAGATAGGAAATATATATAAGTGAAGCTTGAGACACACGAAAGAGGTCGAGTGGTTCTAGTGTTTGGCAATTGTTCTAGAGTTGAAGACGGGGTCTAGAATTGCTACAAATTATTGATAGCTTAGAGAAACCTAGAAGTCGAGACAGCCTCAACTTTACGGTATTGGTAAGACTCTGTTTGATATTGGTGGAACAAGTTAATATACTTAAGGTGATATTTGGGGAGAGTTGGTTACATTTGTCGTGATACTAGCAATTTGTCAGTAAATATAGTATGTGAAACCTGTGTAACGTCTTCTTGAACGATTTATTGACTTTTAGTGTTAGTTCATTGAGTTTAGCTATGACACAAGAGGCGAATAGGAATAATTCGCCGTCACAAGTGGATCTCCTAGATTTAATCTCTCCAGCCCAAGATATAATTCAACTCGCTAGATGGAATTTTATTCCAAAGCCATCTCTCAAACTCTATCCCAGGAAACCCTAAAATCATCAATATTCAAGAAACAGAAAAAGCAATTCAGGACCTCAACACTCACTCTCCATCTCCTTCAGCACCCCCTGCAAAGCAAAAGATTTTTCCAGATTTCTATAAAACAAAAAATAAAAGGAAAAAACAAAATCAGGTAAAATTGGCTAGAAACCGAATACCCTCACCTCAAAACGATACCAAATCAAATGCAGAAGGAGATTTAAAAAAATATGTCAAAACTGAAGAATGCCCGCAGGGAAATGCTTATCCGGAATGCCTTTATTGAAAATAACTCCTCTACTACTTTATCAGAAGAACTTCTAACAAAAACACGATCGTCCCACCTCTCCTTCACCTACTGGATTGGTACACAGTGCCAAAGACAAAGCCGAACTGCTTGCAGAGTCAATTGATTGTTCCTTTCAAAACAATAGAGAACCTTACAGCGATGACCAAATCGAACTAGTAAAAGACTAAATTGCCAAATATTTCGCCCTAAGCCGAAACTCCAAACCACCTCCACTCACCTCACTTCCCCGCTAGAAATCCAAGAGATTAACTCCAAACTCCCACTCAGAAAAGCTCTGGGAAAGATAGCATTAAAAACATAGCACTCAAATCTCTTCCAACTAAAGCTATCACCTATATTCCAGATTTTCAACCACTACCCTGAAACCTGGAATCACGCACTAATTAGTTTTACCCAAGCCTAAAAAAAATCCCAAATTTTCAGATAATTACAGACCCACCAGCCTTAATTCCCTTGGAAAGATTTACGACAAAATACTACTTAAAAAAGTTGAATCATTCAGTAATATCAACCACGTTATTCCGGATTACCAGCATGGGTTCCGCAAAGAAACCTCCATACTGAGCCAGCTGCTCAGAACCACAAACCATATTGTTGATGGTTTCAACAATAATTAAATTACCGGCGATGTATTCCTGGATGTCGGAAAAGCCTTCGACAGGATGTGGCACGATGAGCTAATTTACAAAATGGTAACCTACAACTTCCCCCACTACTGACTGTTATCATTAACAACTTCCTGGACAATAGAACTTCCCAAATGAAATTAAACCACGTCACCTCCAATCCCAAAACAATAGAAGCCGGAGCCCCTCAAGACTCTTTCGGCAGGTGTGTCTTTTCTCCATGTCACCAATACTCTGGTCAATTTTCACTAGCGATGTGCAATCGTGCCAGAACATCACCATCTGTCTCTTTGCTAAAGACATTACTATCCTGTTGCAAAGTCATAGACTTTCCCAAGTTCGAAATAACCTTCAAACTTATCTCAAGAAATATCAACGCTGGCTTAAGCTTTGACGAATAGCCATCAATACTGAAAAATCGAAAGCAATCCTTTTTAGAAGAAAAACCGTTATCCCACAAACCCCCTTTCAACTGTTCAACAGATCAATAGACTGGACTACTCAAGTAAAATACTTTGGAATCATACTGGATGACCAACTAAAATACAAGCCTCACAACCAAAATACAATCAGAAACTACTGGAAGAAATACTTTTCAATAGTTCATCTAATAGGCTGGCTATCCAAACTCACCAATAGCAACAAGATGCTGCTGTTCAAGCAAGTTCTTCTCCCCACCGTACAATATAAAAAACCCATCTGGGGTACCCAGAAAAAAAGTAAATTACAAAATGCTGCAATCAGTTCAGAACAAAATGCTAAGAAACATAGCCAAAGCCACCATCTGGATGCCACTCCACACCCTGCAAGACGAATTAAAACAAAATTCATAGAGACTTCAAGAGCCAGACAAGCAATCAAATTTCATACAAAAATTATCGACCTAGAAACCCAACCATCAAGAAGCAAGCTGTCTATCTCACAAAAATAGGACAGCGATATCCCTATCCCCACCAAACAGGAGAAAGGTTCAGTTGATCTTAAAGTTCCCACTCCCGAATCGATAGCCATTTCTTAACTAACGCATTTCTATTTCTCCGACTTCTATCTTTCCTATCCCATCCCATCCTCCCTCCTAGTTACCAGGCAGCTGGCGTTACTTACGTCACTCTCCCGAACCGAGTTTCCCTCCTCCCTCTCAGTCAAACCGGTAGTGCCCCACGTGCGGAGCGGGGGGTTTGGTCTCTCGAAATATGTCCCTCCCAGTCACCCGTCAGCTGACTTTTCCTACGTCACTGTCCCACTCCCATTCAATCCTTCCCCGGCGTTCGCTAGCCCGAGCCGCTTCCCTCTTTTTCTCACTCCCAATCGGTTTGTTTAAATCGATTCTCATTTCTGCATCGCAATTTCCAACTAAATTCACTTTCTACAGACTAGAAGCCCTTGTTTTAGGGCTAGTCCTCAGAAATATATCTATCCATGTGTATCTGCGCAAGCAGCTCAGATACTTCATATCTTATTGAACTATCTATATCTTTGTTCTCATAAATGTTAAGCGACACATTTCTTTTTTACCAATTTCATACCTCAGCTGCTATATAGAATCAATTCGATTTTCCTACCAGGTGCCCTTGAAAGGGTTTAAGATTAGTTCTTTAATGTGCTTCAAAAAATGGCCGATGAAAGACAAAATTTGTAAAATTTTTAGAAAATATTAAAGAAGTTATCTCCTTTTAATGATCATTTGTCCATATCACTTACCGCCAGCAGTGGCTATCATATGTTATGATTTGAGAAACGTACGAGGATTGATGTTTCTAATCTTGGCTTTCATCCCTGTATGTTGTTCTTTCATATTCGCCCCATTATCATATACTTGGCCTCTCATGTTTGCCAAACACAATCGCAAATTTTCTATCTCTGGAAGGAAGGAAAGAGACATCGAAAAGTTGTCTTGTTGATCTTTCAATGTGAAGTAAACCGTCAAAAATGTTCACGAGTGTTGGTGTATTCTAGTTCAGTCGACACATACCTTATAACGAAGATCATTTGCTCTGTTTTACCCAAGTCAGGTTAGCAATCTAATAAAATTGAGTAGTATTTGGATTATTTCATTTGATCTAGTATGTGACCTTTGATATGTTGTTAGATGAATGATCTTATTTTGAATGTTTTACTCAGATACGTGGTTATTTTACATTGTTTGCTCAAAGCCCTCCTTGTATGTACCTCCATGATAGGCTCAAATTCACTCAATAGTTTGACTAATTTTAAAAAGATTCCATTATGTTCTTTTAATTTTTGTTCCTATCTCTAAATGCCAAGGAAGGTCTCTCCTAAATGTTTGACAGTCGAAACTGCACGTTGAAAAGCTGAGTTCCAGGGCTGGGTTTCTGCATTCCAAAATCTTTGAGAAATAGCATCTGTTGTTTGCGAAGTTTTTAAGCGAATACTTATTTCAAGCCACAACTATTGGACTTCAAAACGTCTTTTTTTTTTTTTTTTTTTTTTTTGTAGTTTTATGATTTTTTAGAGTTTTTATTATATGTCGTTATCTCTATAACTATCTTTTGCTGAAGAAGAAAATGCAGCCATCTCAAAAATATCTCAGTACAAGCAGAAAACTGGATATTTTTGGCTGCAGAAGATAACCAACTAATTTCTGTGAATTTTCTCCCTGTTGCTGATATATCTTGTGTAGTTGTTTAAGGTGAATCCACGTCCGCTGGCATCAGTGGGGAAGTCAAAATTGTACTTTGGAGACGCTGGACCAGATTTCGAAAGACAAATCCTTTCTGCATCAGAAATACATTCAGGCTATAGTCCAGGATCCGAATTCAAAGCCAAAATGATAAGACGATCTTCATCTATCTCCATCTGCAAGTGTGATGCATTTTCTCCCTCTTTCGCTTCTTCATCTTTTTGTTACTCAGCATATTCAGGTACCTTTGTGTTCGAAGGCCACACAGGTATTGATGATATTACTTTGTTGAAACTATAACATCCTCAATGACTTCAAATTCAACGTTGTCCAAATCATCTTGATTTTTTTTTTCAATTGTGCTTGGCCTAGAAGTGTCTTTGAAAAACTTTTCCAAAATCAGATCTTGTTTTTTTTAAAAGATGCTTCCGGCTATAGTCTTCGTTTCCTGAACTGGCTACCAGATAATTTCTTTGTTACTGTTCAACATTTTGTAAGTAAAGAAATAATGGAAATACACAATCACCAAAACACAGCTTTAAAAAAAAGAAAATCTATCTAAATCTATTTTTACTTAACAATCATGAATATTTTCTTTTAAATCCCCCCCCCCTGTATATATTGAGAACATTTTAGCTCTGGATAAAAGCACTAAAACAGTTTGTTAGGTTAAATTCTTTATGAAATAAAATTTTAATATCTAAAAAGGCTGACCAAATCCATCAATCCGTTTTCGAGTTTTATCATTTTAAAAATAACACTACCGGAATTTTGTGAATCTTCAGTTTCCTAGTGTACTTTTCGCTAAAAACCACTTATCAAAATTCTGATCAACACATTTGGAGATTCTGATATCCGCTTATTAACATATGCTGATACATCCAAAAATGTTTCACATTTCGTTTAGAAGTTTATCTTTAATCGCAGGATTAGAATCCTCCACAATTGTGTTAGTTTATCCTTTAGCATTAGCGATACGAATGCATCTTTATATCTCGTTCTATATTATAAAATAAATATTTAAAAAAAAATTATCAACTTCTGCACCTGAAATTTTATCATATTAAGTTTCTTGGGTAGTTTTGAGGGAAAATGATGCCTAACTGTGAAGAAAATGGAGCATAAGTTCTGATATATGTGTATCTTTTTCAAAGAATGTTTTTGGGAGTGTAGAGTATTTTTTCAAACTTAAAAAAATATGAAAGTAGCGAATCATATAACTGTAAAATAAGCTTTAATGCAGGAGTCAAAGCAAGCCATCTCACTTTCGAACATCTGAGAAGCTTTTTTATATTCAAAATCAACCTATTCACAAAATTGCTTCAGACATGCTACTCGAACCATATATAAATATATATATGTGTTAGCAATTACGACTTCAATATCACTTGACACGGAACCAGAAAAGCTGTGTTAATGGTATTTAATAAAACGAGCGCATTGCAAGCAAGCCTCAAAATATTGCTCTTGTGTAAATATTTTTGTTTTACGTATACACCATTGTCACCTCTTCTATAACGTCCTTCTAAATTCGTATTATCTGCCTATTACGTTACAAATTTTTAATTCATATTATTTTCCTATTACGTTTCAAAGTTTGAATTCATATTATTTTCCTATTACGTTTCAAAGTTTGAATTCATATTATTTTCCGATATAGTACGAAACAAATGATTTTATAAAATTTCTGGAGAGAGTTTCTCCTTCAATTAGACTGTAAATTAAAATTCTTACAAGACTTATGCTTTTTTTAATATCAAAATTTCTTAATGAAATTGGGCATAATTTTATTTCTTTATGGTTTGACGTATCTGATATAAAAAATAATACGGATCTCAAATCTTCTGATAACATTGTCTTGCTTAAACACTCGAATTACTATTCACTCACATTTTGTTCTCGTATAAAAAATTTTGCGTTATAATTTTTTTAATAATTTGGTAATATCGTCCATATTCTTCAAAACTCCAATTATTAATTATAGTATGAAAAACGAAAGTACCCTTTATAAATATTTTTTTTTTCTTTTGATGCAAAATTATGAGTTTTAAAAATATTTTTTCATTGTATTCGTATGAAAGAAACAAAACACAAAAATATTGCTTCAATCAACTGTGATTTTTTTCTTTGTGAATATTGGCATGTAAAGAAGAATGAAAAACAAATAAATAAATAATAGTAGCAAAAAAACTGGAAATAGACTTCAATCTTTCCAGGTCTACTTTGAACTTGTAAATAAGCAATTATCGTAAATATACGCACACATTATATTTGTAATAAATGTTATTTCTGTCATAAATGTAATTATAAGTATGCATTATATATTTTTAAATTTTTAGTACATAAATGTAACAGAGGGGGGGGGGGGGTCTCGGGGTTTGTTGAATAAAAGAGACGTTTAAGTTTAAGGAGATTTAATGACAAATCTACAGGTTGTTAAACCTGACTAGGCGCGCGCTGCTGGGGACAAAAAGTAAGTGCGCTACTTCTCCCGCTTACATCTGGGGAACAGAGAATTGCGCTGGTGTCGCCTGAGCGTATGGACAAGTTCGACTTTGTAAACAACAACAATGAACCAAACTCGCGCAAACCTTCCCGACTTCCGGTCATTGTTGATCAATGGGAAATCAACGAAATTTAACTAAGTCTTATACATTTTTAACTGAAATTTTTGAAACTTTTTTGAACTCTATTGAAAAAAGGTGTTATATAGATATAAGATCTGAGGACACTCGTCCATCCTGATGTGGTCAGTCCCCGCCCAGGCTGGAAAATATGCAGGTGAAAATTATACAAATATTAACAATTGAAAAGAACAGAAAAAAAAATTAAAAAAAAAAAAAAGATTAAACAAATTTTTAAAGTTCAAATTTTGTTGAGTATAAAGAAAAAAAAATAAAGTCATTAGTTCTGGAAAGAAAAGTCTTAGGGATTATCCCATGGTTTCATCAGATCAGCAGATGTGGATGTCAAATTCGGGCCTTCTTGTCTTCCTATTTTCTTTACATCGTACTTGACGACAAGGACGTCTTAAGACTTCTTGAAGCCCTGGACCCTTAGGAAAAAATAGGCCCCACCTGCGAGCCTTTAATCTAATTTGATGAATATACATGAACAGTTCAATAAAAGCAATCCTTAGTAAAATGAGATCTTATGTGAGTAATCGTTTTCTACATTTTAAATTTGCAAAATCATTTTCATTAGGTCTTCAAAATCAATTGTTAATAATATGTCATTTTCAATACTCATCGGGATTAAATTATTCAAACACGATTGAGTCATACGATTTCTCAATTCATTTTTAACCAGTTTGAGTTTCGAAAATGAACGCTCACCACTCGTGTTAGTAATCATCATTGATAAGAAAATTCTCATTATTATTTCAATATAAGGAAACACTGTGAATAGTCTTTCATTAAATGTGCATGAATAGAGTGTGTTGATACCAATAACAGTCCCCTCATCCAACAATTGTTCATCTTCATCTGCATTTGTAGAATTATATTTTTTATCAATCTTTTTCTTTGCTTTATCTCCAGCTTTTCGCCATCAATGATCATATACGACTTGGAATGTTGACATACCAAATTCAGTTTCTCTCCATTAATGCCTTTATTGTAAAATTTTGATATTTTCTCGCATGCTATTTTAATTTCTGTCTCATCCAAATTAGAAATATTTTCAAAAAATCCAAAAATTTCAAAAAGCTCCTCATATTTTTTACTACGCGTCAGGATATTGTAAATAAGAAAATCAATTAATGGTAAAAAGGTTTCTATTTTGAATTTATGGCTGTGGCTATTTTCAAACGTTGTGTCGTATATTTATTTCCCTCAAGGAAAGTTACCCTAACACTACGTTGTCTTACAGGCTTGTGAACACTTTGATATTCCTTTATAAAGGATATTTTCTTGGCTTTTGATTCATAATAGTCAAAAGAATCTCTTGGTTTTTATGTATAATATTAACGATTTTAATAATTTTATTCTTTTCGACATATCCATATTTTTACTATGGGGTAATATATGTACTTTGTCAATACGTATCAAAATTTCATTCCAAAGGATAGTTAAAAAAAAGCTGTTTGTAATTCATTCATTTTAATTTTTAGAAAAAAGTCGAGTATCCGCTGCCTGTAATTCATCATTAATTAAGCAATCCAGGCTCATGACAATTTCTGAATATCGGGAGTTAAAAGTTTTCATTGCATCTGCGCGTGCTGACCAACGTGTTTTCGATAGGGTTTTCAGTACAATTTTATTTCTATCATAGTTCAAATTTATAAAGATTTTCCAACGATGAGAAAAAATTATAAAGATTTTGGACAAAATCGAAGTAAATTGTCACATTAGAGATACATTCTACTGCTTAAACGCCAATTAAATTCAAAGAATGTCCTGCACATGGTAGGTATGTAGCGAATTTATTTTTTTCCTCAAGTCGGGCTTGCAATCTTGAATATTTTCCTGACAAATTGAGGCATTGTCGTATGACTGACCTCTACAATCGCTGAGGGAAATGTTGTTATTTTCCAAAAAGGAAACCACAACATCCGTCAAATACTCTGCAGTATGTCCATTAATATTAATAAATTGCAAAAATCTCTCAAAGGGTGCACCATTTTGGACATACCGTAAAATAAAAGTTAGTTAGTCAGCATGAGTCGCATCTGGGGTAGAATCAACGGAAATAGAATAATATTTAGCTTTCTGTATTTCAGTGACAATAGTTTCTAAGACTTTTGACGCCATGATTTCAATGAATTCATGACAAATTGTAACAGATAGATAAGAAGGATTACCTTTTCCAGAATTGCCGTACTTCTTAATATGTTCATTTAAAAATGAATCAAACTTATATATATATACTTAGAAGTTCTAAAGTGCCTAAATAATTTCCGTAAATAATTCACTGAACCTATTGTCCCTCTGAAAGGCAGTCCTCTTGATGCTTGAATTCACAATAGTTGATTATATTTATTAGTACCGTACAAGTAACATGTTGAATTGGAGAAAACAGACGTAATAACAACTCGTTCATGAAAAATCACATAAACTTCTCCCTTTTCATAATTTCTACAACTTGCTAACAGATTTCACGTGTATCAGCTCTGCTTCACTATGGGTCTTCTGAGTATCTAGACTGGAATATAGATTCAAGTGAAACATCGTCAACGACGAGCTCACGGCCAGACTACTTAACTATCTGGAATATTATTATTGCAAGAAGATAGTATTACAATTCTAGCAAAATGACAATAATACTATTCTTATCCGTGTAAAAATTGCATAATCACATCCAATTTATCTGCCAGATTCTGCATGAAATTTTGAGAAACGTGATATATTTCATTCTGTTTCTTATAAAAGCTCTCTTTTTCATGACAATGTGCAGAAATTTAATTGATATAAATTCTTTCTAATTTTCCAAAAAATGAAATTTGGGAGCATAAAATGTAATATTGCTAAATATAGAATTTCCAAACATTTATTAAAGCTAGGGTTTCATATCTACAAAATTCAAAAAGTTAAGAAATCTGAAGAATGAAATGTTATACAACGTTTGTAAGAACATTTGCTTCTGCATCAGTTATGTATAGTAAATCCCATTTTTCAGAGCCATTTAAGGATGTAATAAATGCCTTTTATTTTTTTCTCTTCAAGGACTCAGCACGAATAAATTTCCTGAACAGAATTTACAAGAAGAAACAAATAAAGTATAAAGTTTATAAATGAAGGTGTCCCGTTTAAAATTGAATAACAAGAAAAATACCTGTAATGTTTGAATTTTGTTTTAATTTGAAGTTAAAAAATAAAAGATTTTAATTCAATATATTTCCTTTTTAGTGAAATTATTACTTAGAAGAGATTAAATCCTTTAAAAATTACTTGTATTTTGTGCAAAACATATAAATAAATTCATTTATATCTAAGAAATTTAAATTATTTTTCTATAGTAACGTTATTTTCAAAAAGGCCAGACCAAACATTTATTAAATTAACTTTGTTAAATTATGAAACATACAAGTACGAGAGAAAACAGAAACGCATAAAAAAATACATGCAAAAAGTACATACAAAAATTATTAATATTTTAATAAATTATATTTCATAAATATATACGATTAATTGAAAGATGATAGAAATAAGGATTTTTATTTTGGAATATTAAGAAAAAATGCACTCAATAAGTTAAATGCACAAAAACGCCCCACCCCCAAGACGCACAAACAGGTTTAAATAACAATTTTTTCCCTCAGTTATATAATTATGAAGAGGCAATTAAAACATTTAAGAAAATAATACAATATAAAGAAAATTAATAAACAGTTTTAGCATGATAGAATAAAAAGCAGAGTATAACTTATTTCAGAAAACGTATTTGTAGTAATTTTCAAATGCAGTTTCCAGTATGCTAAAGAACGACGTGATTGTAGTTTCTCAAACACTCTACGAATTCTGAGAAAACTACATTTCTGGTACGAAATCCACGGAACGAGTCATAAATTACATTTCATCAATGAAACGAAGGGGGGGAGGGATTTCCTGTACCCATACGCAATAAGAAGGAGTTGCATGTTTTCTTTTTCCTCTTTACTCAAATGTGCAATGCTGCTTTTCTAATTACTTGTAAATAAAAGAATTTAAAATTTTCAAAGCATATATATTTGAAACAGCATAAATTCCTTGATTTTATTTCGTTTATCAAATGGTTGAAGACATTTTAATGATCGTTTTAGTGCTCGGGATGTGAATGTTCAGAGATATTTAAAAAATATTTAAAAATAATTGCAAAAAATTTTAAAAAATCAAAATCCAAAGAAACATTTATTATTTTTTTCGCTCTTTCGAATGCATTTTATTCCATGCAATTAAAGGCAATACCCTAGGTGTAAATAGAAAAGTACTAAATTCCATAGCATTAGCATTACGCTCGGCATTTCTTGGTGTCGTGTCGACGGGAGCCTTAAAGTTTTTATCTCAATACTAACTGGATTATCCATTTTCCGCATGAGTGATGTTTTAAAATAAAGTGACCATTAAAATTTAAAATAAAAGACCAGTTATAGCTTAGAACCCACTTTCAAACAGGTACAAGATGATAAACAGAAAAATTATGAATAATTTAGAAAATGATTGCTCCCCTTTTATTAATATCCTAAAAATAACACACACATTTTGGGCACAAGTTATACGAAAAAGAATTATTATTTTGCGATTAAGAATAAGTAAATAAATACACAGTTCTAAATATCATCATGACATATTTCAAGTAATATTCATATAACTATGTGTTGCATTTCGCTTTTTTTATTTTTTTGTTCCATTCAAGGGGGGGGGGAAGGAAAATAAACTCGCTCATTAGTTTGTAAATAAAAAGGTATATAAAATGAGAGTGATTATAACTCTCGTTTTCGTAAGAATTCTGAAAGAGATAAGATCGAATTTCTTAAATAAATTATTTTAACTTTTTCATGGATAGGAAGAACAAAGCTTCAATTAAGTGATTGCTTCTTGTATACAATTTTCCTATTTTCATCTTATGATTATTTCCTTATTATTATTAATGTACAAAATATATTTCAAATCATCATTATAATGCAGATATACATATGTACTGCATACTAATATAAATCAATATTAGTTTTATCGCATACAGTTAATTATTAGGTTTCCTTAAATATTTATTTAAATTGCGAATTCAAAATCATATCTAAGAAAATATTGAGTAAACCCTTTTAATGGAAATGACATGCTGAAAATAATCTGTAAAGGGTTAATAGGTTTCTAACATATTGTATTGTCTTACATAATATTTGGAATCTCTTAAAAATTCTCAGAAAAATATATTTTTGTAACAATACGAAATATATATATCCTTGTTATTTTGTTTATCAAACGAAACAAAGAATTATGATAAAAAGGAAGTCATAGGTTCCAAAAATTAAAGAACATTATTACATAAATTATTAATTAGGAGAATTGTATTCATGTAATTTTCAATAAAAGTATTCTAATATGTGATAAAGTATCAGTAAATAATAAAGTATTAATAAATGATTAAGTATAAATACGTTATAAGTTTTAAAGTATAAGAGTTAAAATTAAAGTATATATAATAAATTTCAATTTTCTGCAGGATAATCCGATTAAACAAACTGTGGCGTAGTGGCAAAATATACGAGGCATCAATTATTTAAAAAAATCATTTATTAACATCTTCATAACCACCATTCAACTACAGAGCTCTGCTCTCGCCAAAGACAACGTCTCGACTGCGAAACTGTCTGGTGTCTGGCGGGCAGCGTAACGGTTTCCGCTGTTGCAAGGGGAAATGACGTCATTCAAGGGGAGTATATCATTTCCAAGAATACAGTAACAAACAACAAAATATGTTTTCAAGCTATGACGTCACAACTCCTCCCCCGTTAAGATCTTTTTACGTTAGTAAAAAACATTTCGGAAAGATTTACACACTAAAGGAATTACAATATATGCATACTAATGAGATAACGTACAACAAACATATACAATAATACACTGTGATTCCATATACAAAAATTAATTCCGCGAAATTATTACATTAAATACATCATCTCCACATATAACTTTCCCATTAAAATAGTCTACTTAGGCAATCAAATATACATCTACAGCATCATTAATCTTCCCCACAAATAAAACAAAGTATGAATATATACTCATAAAGCATTTTACACATATATATAAAGTTATGACACATACAATCATCTTCTAAAATATCTGCAATACAAATATTCAGCAAATACCAGCAACATAAATTAACCTTTAATTATGTAACATTTCTACAAAGCACATTAGCATTTTAATACCATGACAGTTATGGATCATTAATATTAATTTATATGGATTTTTTATTTATTTATTTATTTATTTTTTTTGTAAATGTTTCAAAGCAGTACACTGTATTTTATTATCAGAGATTCAAAAAATTTACTTATTGCCAAAGGACTGTCTACACTCTCAGCTATACTTGAAATTCCATCATCATCAATGAGATAATAAACAACATTTTACGTTTTGATAAATTATAGTCTGATTCATTACTCGTAGAGAACACTTATGAAAATTTTCATTAGCAATTTTACCTACACATTGAAATTACATTATCTGAATCCTTAAAAATGATAAATTTAGAAATAAAGCTGTTACTAACATGTTGGTATTATAAACACAAAAATTAGGTAACAATATACAGAAATAATATAGATTAAATGGGGTTTCATGACCTTCCTTTGAATGTTTAAAATACTGAGTTATTGATTTATTGCAATTTTTATTAATTATAACTAATCTCTCTCCATTACCTAAAATTATTTCACTCTCATGCAACTCTAAATTATAAGGAATATTTAAAGACTTTTCTCTGTCTTTCAATCTATTTCGGTCATTTATTTTATTCAAATAATCTAACAATTTTCTCTCTACATTGAAATAGATTCCATTTTCTTCATCTTCATTATTTCAGTGCATTCATGTTTTTCTTTTTGTCCATCAAACAGTGCGCATCAATCTGATGTTCTGCATCATTTAAGCAGTCAGTTATATCATTTTCTTCATAATTTAGATCTTCATAATTTTATAGATTATTTATAGAAACACTTGACTGCATTTTCTGAACTAAGAAAGACATATTTTCTTTATCAAACACATCATCTGCATGTTTGTTTGTATCTTTCTCATTTCCATTTTTTAAGTGACATTCATCTCGTAGAATATCTGATTCTGTTGAAAAGATACATGACACAGCTTCTTTACCTTCTAAATCCCGATCAATTTTATAACTTTCTGAGTTCGACAATCGATTAGGTGACACATCTTCAATACTTAATTCTGGTCTAATATATAACATATCACCATCTTCTGATACTGAAGTTTGAGTAAACTTATTATCTAAACCATCAGATGCTTCCTCACAAGTAAAGTATCCAGCAGAACAGTTAATATCACCTTGGATATTCAAAGAATTATAAAATGGAATTTTAATACATTCTATTCTTAAACTAACATTTTGATCAACACTTTGATGTGGTATAATTTTGAACAAGGCTACTGAAGCAGAAACTAAAACATTTTCAGGCACATCTCTTTTATCTAAAATCTCACAGTCCATATGCTCAACTACTTGAAGATTAGAATCTGTATTTATGGTGAGACAAGGAGAACCAAATATATCAATATTAGTTTCATCAAGTATAGAATCTGTGATGAAAATAATCTGCTCAGTTTTTTTAGAGTTTTCCACCTCTTCAAGATCTTTTATCAATGGCATTAATTCTGCATCTTCCCTTTGAGCTTGCACTAGCTGATCCACATCAAGTTTGATTAATTCAGCCTGGAATTCATCATCAGTAGGAAGAAGTTCATCCACTTCTGGATTTATATCTTCACTGTTAATGACAATCCTTTGGGGTTCTTCTACCAACTGTTCAGAAGTCTCTTCTTTTCCCCTCAATTTCTGTCTTCTTATTTGAACCGCACTAACTTGGTGCAATGAAGTGTTTCCTTCCTTTTCGAAGAGAGCAGCAGTCCTATTCCCTAGAAGATAATGACCACGATACAGTTCATCTTGAATAACAGCTGCTTTTGTGAATGTTCTGCCCCACTCACATTCAATAAGAACTTCTGCTAGTGGTAAGCAAGTTGAACGAGCATCCAAAGGTTGTTGCACCCATACATGTTCATCAGTCATATCCTCGGGTGTCACAAATCTACGGCAAACAATATCTATAGTGGCTCCAGTGTCGCGAAGGATTTCGGTACTGATACCATTTATTTTTCCATGAGAAGTATATGGCTGCAAAAAAATTTGTTCTTGCATCACATTCAGAAACAGAATTTACAGGCTCTGAAACTTTCTTCAATTTAGGACAGTTTGGACGTAAATGATCAAGAGCGTTACAGTAAAAACATCTCAGTTGTCTTCTTTTTTCGAATTCCTTACTGTGATTAGGTCCAAAAAGTTTTCTATCAGGCTTGTTTGACTCGTATTCGGGATTTTCAACCCTTCGGGGAGTTTTGTCAAACCTTCCAAACTTGCTTGGTACTTTAACTTCATATTTGTCTCTCGAAAATGAATTAACTGGCTTAGCTCGAAATGTTTTTCTCACATCTTCGAATTCTTCCAATTTTTCAGCCAATTTACTAGGTGAACTAATTAGGGACCATTCATCCAAATAGTATTCTTTAAACTCAAACGGTGCACGTTTTTTCATCTGATCTGCAATGATTAAATCCCGGAGTTGATCGAAAGTTTCAACTTTTAGTCCAGACGTCCATCCATCGAAATAGGTCTGTAGTTCATGATAAAAATCTTGCCAGGTACGTTCAGCAATTTTCTGGTGCGTATGAAACAGTTGTCGGAATTTAACAATAATTTCTTCACGTGATCATAATCATTGGTATTTTCCTCAGACTCACGAGCAATTATCTGTGTGATTTCTTGCGGTAGTAACCCCAACAGATGTGTTACCCAAAGTTCCCTTTGTAGAGATATTCTACTAGCTTAACGCTCAAATAGTACCAAATACAGGCTAATATCTTCTTTCATATCATATTTTTGAAGAAGCTTGCTCAATTCCTTACTGGGTATTCTTGAACCTTCCATTTGTGGTTCTTGAGATGATCTTATTTGAACTTCTAGCTTTAATTTTTCCAGCTCAAAATTTTCTCTCCGCCTTTTTTCCTCAAATTCTTCCTTCTGTTTTCGCTCTTGAAATTCCCTTTCTTTCTCTTGAATTTCCCATTCTTCTTTCCGTTTTCTCTCTTTAACAAATTCCTCAAACATTGATTTAACAATTTCCTCTTCGTATCCGTCACTCTTAAGAATAATTTCTTTTAACGTCATCATCTTTATATCTTGAGTAATTTTTAAGTCTAATTCTTCTGCCAATCTGATCAAATCCTCCTTTTTACCTTTCGCTAAATAAGCCATTTTCTTAAGGAAAGCAAAAAAAATAAATAAAAATAAAAATAAATAACACCAGAAAGCTAATTGACTCAAATAAACCTAAAATGTTGGCCTATCTACGAATTTACAATATCAAACTGAAAAATCTTTCGAAATGTAACTTATTTACCTCCTCCAAAATTACATAAAAATATTCACATAAATACAACAAAGCATTCATAGAATTCTTATATTTCAAAAGCAGAACTAAATGACTTTCTTGTAAATTAAAATTTAAAACGAAATTTGACACAATTCTTATTACCTTAAGTCTACTTTCTGTGATGTTTGTAATTAAATTAAGAAAGATCATACACATTCAATAAAAATATCAAAATTAAATTTGCATTTGAAAATCAAAACGAAAATTATTCCTTTTAACAACACAATTTCAGTTCTTAATTAACACACATAAAATAAGAAATGCAGTAAATTCTTAGAATACTAATACTATTTTCATACAAGAATATAACTCTCCAATATTATCTAATACCTCAAAACGAAACTTCTCTAGATTTTTCTTAATAATAGCTATAAGATATTTATGATCTCTACACACACAATCTTTTCATTAAAATTCAATAATAACACAATAAATATATCGTTGATAAATTAATAGTTTAATACAAAATCAAAACAAAACTATATCACGGAGAAAAAAGAAATACTCAAAAATGAATACCTAAACGTACTCATTTTGAAATGAGTATGTTTGTATCAGATTTGAGCATATACCTTTAACGAATGTGAACATTACAAGTATTCAAAACCCTCCAAAAAATGGGAAATCAGCATTCTCAAAAAATTATTACAGATATAAGCACTATAAAAGTTCCTTTTATATACTGACTACGTATTTTACAAAGCGGGGTTCGAAAACAAATATGGTTTGCTTTAATGTTTCGAACTATATTTCGTACTTATCACGCTACACGCGGTAGAATACTTGAATATTAAAATGAGTATGTACGCATACTCATTTTCGCGTCTGTGTTTGTTTACATTTTTTTCCCAGACTCTCACCCGCAACAACAGAAGGATTCTTTTATTTAAGATGTAAAAATGTTGTTGAATTGTTATTGATCATGATTTTCTGATTTATGATTTGAAAATGATTTTCTGTGAGTAGTTATTTGTGCTTTGCAGGTGTTTTTTTTGTCTGTATTCATATTACATCGTAATAGTAGCTTAGTGACTTCTTACTTTAATTTGCATTAAAATTATTTTCATGCATGTAAATATTTGTGTATGAAGCTTATATTTTATAGAATAACATTACAGTATTCAAAAAGCAGTATTGTTAAAATTTTGAGCTATTTTGCTACATTTTTTTTTATCGATGACTATACAGCGATGATGCTCGACAAGAATTCCATTTTTTTTTCACTTCATAAGTGTGTAAGGAAACTGTCTTTTTTTAATTGACAGAGAAATTATTATACATTTTTATCTTGTTTTAAGATATATATTTGTTTTTAAGGTTTTACTATTTTCGAAGAATTGTACATCCGTATTTTGTTCCAATAATACTGTGTGGTAATCAAAAAGTTAGAAATGATACATTCAGAATAAAATGTTGACAAAAATAGTTTTTATTCCTGATTAATTTTATTATGAATTGAAGTAAATTTCAGATGCTTTATGACAAGAGTAAGATATTTCAGAATATATATTTTTTAAAGAATATGGTTTTAATTTAAACTAAAATTCAAT
The DNA here is from genome assembly GCA_019974015.1 of Nephila pilipes. Classification (NCBI taxonomy): domain Eukaryota; kingdom Metazoa; phylum Arthropoda; class Arachnida; order Araneae; family Nephilidae; genus Nephila; species Nephila pilipes. The sequence goes on from BMAW01069391.1 coordinate 761,602, forward strand.
GTATATTTTGGAATCAAATTTTCACAACCTAATCAGGCATCCTTCCTGTTATGTCTCACTGTTCATCATATTATAAGTGATTGTCTTGTGTTTCATCACTATTGTCTCACATTTTTTAAGTAATCCAATTTAAACTCCTATGACTTGGGGTTAGAAACTACTACTTGTTTGTGTTCTAATTCAAAATTTGATTTTTATATAATTAAGGTTTATACACAGACATTTCATATCTTGGTTTCTTTTTATAACGTGGCCCAAAATTATTGCAAAATTTTGAATAAATATTTGGTGCAGTATATTCAGATTTTACTCTATTCATGATCTCCAACCTTTATGCACACTGAATAAATAAAACAATTTCTTTTGTATTTGATACATGACACAAATACTATAGATATGTATAACTAATTCATTATAAATTGTAAAAGCACTTACAAATGTTCACCATAGTACAGGGCCAATCATTTTATCTAGCCCTTTTATATGTTGATACTTGTATTTTTATTTACACAATTTAACCACTTTATTCATGCATTTCTTTAAGTTAATATGCTTGTGCCGAGATGAATTACTTTGTAATTCATCTCGGTTCTGGTGTTGGTCTTATTATATTAAAAAAATCTTATTATATTGATATTTTTTTATTATCATAAGGAGACAAGCTCTGTCCGAGTAAATTTTAATCCATTAACACCAATTAAAAATAACACGTGTTTAGAAGAAGAAAAAAAACTTGTATAACATATATTCCTTGTATAACAAATGTTTTGGGATCTAAGTGTGTCAAAGTTCATAATTCAAAGCAGCAAGAACTGCTTCATAGAATTGATGGTTTCACAGACCAAGCAGAAATTCTTACATGTAATAGTTTATACTATAATGGTTAAGTATATTCCAAAAATATAGCTGTATTATATGGTTGTGTAGATGACTTGCTTCTCTTTCGAAAAATTAAAGAACTGTCTACATAATAACAATGCAAAAATAGTATATTTATTTGAATTAGTGTTGTTTGAAAAGCATTTTCACTCATAGTTAGTAACGTGACAAAATGTTGTTGTTTTGAAAGAAATAAAAAATCTTTTTACCTTTACATATTAGAACTTCCTAATAATTTTAAATACCTCATTGTATGCTATATTAAAACGTAACTTATTTTTTCAAATGGAGTTGGACTATAGTATAAATTAGATAGCAGTGTTTATAAGTGTTTTTTGAAATGACATGCCTTCATCTGTAGAAGTTAAAACATTTTACTCTTTTTTTTTTCAATATTCTTGTTTGAAAATTTTTAATGTTTTGTTTTTAAATGCCTGATATCTATGTGTATAATATTCAGAATAAATTTTTCAAAAATATGATACAGTTTTATTTTTTCTGTTCACAGAGAATCATTAATTTTAGGTATTAGCTTAGTTATGATGTTAATTCAAAAGTAAATATATATTAGATGGGGGGAAATGCTGTACACATGTAAATAATATACAAGAAAAAAATGTTAAGTTTTTTATAATGGAAAATCTAATATTCATCATAATGTTTCAAGATATTTCTAATAACTTATTATTAAGTGACTAAACTTTAAATAAAACTCCATTTTCTGCACATATAGGAAACAAACTATATATTGCTTCTAAAAACATAAATATAATTCTTAGTGAACTGAATTGCTTCTGTAACTAATAGCTCAGATTCCTTACACATTTGTTTTGAAAAGAATTTAACTCTTGAATCGAATCGATTTTCATTAATTAAAGATTCATTAAACCACTCGTATTTATTTAAATTTGAGGTATAAGCTCAAATTACAGTTTATGATCACATAACAGTTGCATTTTTGTTTCTAAAATTAACAGTTTTGTTACAGTAAATGAATGAATTTTGGGTAAAATCGAACTTTGATGGATCCAATTGGCGATTTTTTTTTAAAATCGCGCCAAGATGGCGCCAAAGCGGGTGTTTCAAACTCGGAGCTTCCGAAAGAGAGAAATTGGCTCTTGCGCCATAAAACCTCACAGTCACTCACTCACCGAAAGAGAGAAAAAAAGATGGCGTCGTGCCTGGAAGGCAAATTAAGTACCAGAATGACACCAAGGCGGGTATTTCAAATGAGAAGCGAGAAAAGATGGCGTCGAAACCCCTTTTATAGATTTTTTCGGGTTACCATAAACAAACCTGCTTGGTAACCACATTGGCGATTTATCGCCAAAAGAAAGTTAAAGTTTGCCAGGCCCCCTCCAACTTCGATTCAACCGAATTTTGAATCGGAAGTTTTGTAACAAAAACTTCATAAAGTGCAAAATAATATATAAGATGAAGAAAATGATACTTCCAAATAAAGGAGCGCTTATTTATTTCCCTGAAAATTTTAATTGATATATATTTTTCTGTTTAAAATTCATTTTCGATACAACAACACACAGTATCGGAAAATAAATTCAAAACATACTGGATTGTTTGATTCTCATATTTGATGCAGTAACAGATTCACAAATAAATACATGACACTCATTTTTCTATTCCACACTCATAATTGATACAAGATTATATTCAAAAATGAGTATGTGAAGTTTCCATTTTGAGTACGTACAAAAATGAGTATGTGCGAGACTCAAATATGAGTATGTTGGGATAGGAACTATTTTGAGTATGTGACGTATTCAAAAGTGAGTACGTGAAGTTGCCATTCTGAGTATGTGCTTGTTACTAAAAATGAGTATATGCGAATCTCAAATTTGAATACGTTGGGATCGGAGCCATTTTGAGTATGTGAAGTATTCAAAAGTGAGCACTTTCTACTCGATTTTGCATACCCGTTTTTCGCAGTGTAGCTCCCCGGAACGACAGAAAAGGTATGTCAAATTTTAATATTCTTGATGAGTAATTATTGACATACCTAATCTGAAAAAACGAGAAACTTAATTTAATTTTTTTTTTTTTTTTTTTTTTTTTGTTACTTAACAGTAGATACGAAACAGATGGAGTTTACATTCAATGTGATGAACAGGCGGGGAAATTGGCCTTTTTGTTTTACGGGAACACTTTTGGACGATGCCGAAGAGACTGTTTGGTTGAGTCTCAAGCTTTGGTTTGGCTTGGCAAAGGAGACGGTAGTATTGGTCTCAGAGCGGAGGATTAGCTCTTAGTAGGCGTCGGAGGAATTCGTTGATTAAGCATTCGCCATTGTATTGGGCGATTTCGAAATGCGTCGTTTGTTTTGGACGACTTTTGATTTTAATACGGGTTCAAGAACCATTAAAAGATTGCGAGGCCGGGCAAATGATGTCTAAGTTCGAAAAAGCAAAGATACATAATTTTCAATTGTAGAAGTCGATTTGTCTGAAAAGCGATAGAGAAAATAAAACTATTTTGATTCTCGCGCTTCTTTTCCCTTCAGCTAACTTTTTGAGTTACATTTTGATGTTATTTGATTTAAGAACCTCGCCTTGTGTATAAACTATGTCTTATGTAAACCAACGTATTGTAGGAGATCGAATGTTAGTAAAAAAGAGAGCGTATTTTTCGGTCAATGAGACTATCTTCGTCTTCTTTGGAAAAGATTCATCGGAAGCAACCAACATTTTGATGTTTGCCTGATTTTCGGTGCATAATGATCTGGTGTATCCAGGTCTTTCTGACGGTGACAACTCGACACGACAGCGATCAAATTTTGATTTGGTTGCCAATTACTACCGAATCAAAACTAACTTATGAATCCATGTCAAATTTGTTTCGGCTTCGTTCGACAGATAGCAGCACCCAGTGGTAATAGTAACAACAATTTACTTTAATGATGCCATCTGTCTTCAAATGCTGGATTTCTTTTACCACCCTTGTACACTCTTTTATTTCTATAAATTATTTTATACATTTAATACATTATTAATACATTTAATTAAATATTCATTCAAACTGCAAATGTAAAGATTATATTTAAAAAGTAATGTGTCTAGTCATTTTGTAAAAAAAACGAATTTGCTCAAGTTTTTCTCATTTTTTTTTCCCAATTAATACGTTCTTATCTAATAAATGGACTATTTAAAAAGTCTTTAAAAGTGATAAACCAATATATGCTTATTATTTCTTTAAACTGCTATCAAATTTTTATGTTATGTAATAAAAAGTAAAAAATATTTATATATAAAAAAAACATATCCTAATTACTTGAAATTCCTTAAGTAATATAAATCAAAAATTGATAATTGTAATGTAATTTATTTATTACAAACCTTGTAATGCAAAACTATACTTAAAGATAATTAATTTTTTTTCTTAAAATTTCGAGCTTAGTTAGTTTATTAAAATCGTTTTTTACATTCAGCGCTCAGTAAATTTTCGATTGACCTGAGATAATCTGCATGCTACTTCCTAAAAAATGCGTGTTATTAAAGGTGACATTTTTGTAATGAAAGGGCGGAAGAAAAAATTTAAGAAAGAAGTACAGCTCTAGTAAATGACACTTTTTATTAATTCAAACAAAATATACATTAATTATGCTTACATCCCTTTTAATTATTTAATGAAATGTGTATTTTCCCATTGAATGAATATTTTTTGTCAATGCATCATTTTCTAACAATATATTGGAAATATCCTTCATATTGAATTTTACGGTAAGTGCTATAGCTAGAGTATCAACATTCAATCTTGATTCTCACTTGTCCAAAAATCATTACGAATGGAAAACACTCTTTCAACTACAACATTACTTCCAGGG